>OX333074.1:51517668-52117668 GCA_946863875.1 Alloplasta piceator
TCTCTCTTTCTCTCTCTCTCTCTCCCTCTCTCTTTCTCTATCTCTCTCTCTCTCTCTCTCTCTCTCTCTCTCTCTTTCTCTCTCTCTCTCTCTGGTTCCCTTACTCCAGTATCCATTAGCAGGTAATGCTTTGTAAACGGGATTAGGGCGACCGTTGAAAACGGACGAACGCGCGTACCGCAGTAATTGCGCGAAATGGCCGACACGTCGGGACGAGGAGACCAAGTACCACCTATCCTTGCTACCACCACGACTATTCTCAACGTCCATTTGCTCGTCCCTTTACTCCTCTCCTCCGCACTCTCCTTGCACATACACAGATACATATGGGGCATTCCATCCCAAATCGGACTGTTTGAAAAACTTTTTTTTTTATTTCCTCAATTTTTTAATATTTTTGAGTACCCATCAAAAGACCCTTCCTGTTAAATTTTGAGATTTTTTTGATTACCCGTTCAAAAGATATTAAATTAACAAAAAACCGCTCTTTTTTTTGGTATTTCGGTCATAACTTCTTTAATAAAGGTCCAAATTGAAAGTTTTTTTTTCAAAATTTTTATTTTACGGCCTTTCCAGAAAAAAAATACAACAAAAATATTCGACGTGTTTTTTAATAAGTTTTTTGAGTTTTAAACGTTAAATCGCGTTTTCAGAAGTGAATGTCATTTTTTATTTTTGATTTTATTTTTTATTCCAAACATCTATCTATTCAACAATTTTTAGGACTAGTCCGATCGTGGGATCTCAATAACTACTATTTTTTTCGATTTTTGAAAGTTAAATTTTTTTTTTTAAATGAATTATTATGAATACCAATTTTTGTTACTGTATAGTATTTTTTTAATCATTTTGAATTAATTTGGGCACTTTTTCATTGTTAACAGATTTTTAAAATTAATAATAAATCGATAACAACAGTTCAAAAATTGTATGAGTGGGCATTGAACCTAAATAGTCTACCGAATATTGGTGTCAAATTTTCACATGAGAAACATTATTCAGATGCAAAAGAAAGATTTTATTTGCGATAAAAAATACTGTGAAGTCAATCACAGGGGGACACAAAAATTTCATTCAATTATTCCAATGAGCAACGGAAACGTATTGGCCAAGGAATATTCTAATTCAGGAAATAATTGTATACGTAAGGTTTTCAAAAAAATACGTGAATAAATAAAAACTGTTGTTATTATTCTTCATAAACAGACTTAACCATTAATTATTAATTTTAAGAACCTGTTAACAATAAAAAAGTGTCAAAATAAATTCTAAATATATTGAAAAAAATACTATACAGCAACAAAAATTGGTATTCATAATAATTTATAAAAAAAAAAATTAATTTTTAAAAATCGATAAAAAATAGTAGTTATTGAGATCCCACGATCGGACTAGTCTTAAAAATGCTTGAATAGATATATGTTTGAAACAAAAACTTTTTTTAAAAAATAAAAAATGACATTCACTTTTAAAAACGCGATTTAACGTTTAAAACTCTAAAAACTCATTAAAAAACACGTCGAAAATTTTTGTTGTATTTTTTTCTCAAAAGGCCACAGAAAAACAAAAAATTTGAAAAAGAAAACTTTCAATTTGGACCATTATTAAAGAAGTTATGACCAAAATTTAATATCTTTTGAACGGGTAATCAAAAAAATCTCAAAATTTAACAGGAAGGGTCTTTTGATGGGTACTCAAAAATATAAAACAATTGAGGAAATAAAAAAAAAAGTTTTTCAAACTGTCCGATTTGGGATGGAATGCCCCATATATGTACTGCATCCTCACCACCGAATTATCAGTGCCCATATACGATGCCTTAAATCGCATCAATGGCACAAAAGCCACGTGGAAGATCGATGCAGGCGCGAAAAAGTGCCCAGATGGAATCTTCCCTCGCGTCATCCCCCGATGGAAAGATTTTTCAGCCGATTATACATCCCATTCCCATATTCTCGCTCGAGAGTAAACCATCACGTCATTCCTATAAATCTTCAATCTGGGTTAAGTGCAAATGACGTTTGCGAATTTAATCGCGAATTCACCCGACATATGGGAAAGGTACCCAAGCCAACAAAAGCCCTCGGCGCACCTGGGTCAATGCTGTGGATATTGGGATAATGGCGTTGCCCCTTAACTCTCTCCTGACTGTGTGTTTGTGTGTTCCGTATACATGTCCATTCGTGTGTGCATGTAAGTAGGTACTGTATCTTGATGTTTGAGAAAGAGAAGTCAGCATCTCCGATCACGTTCCATCTTGATAGGGGCACTCTTGCGAGGCACTCAACTGCCCAAAGCACTCTTGCTCCTTGCCTCACTTCTCTTTCTCTATTTATCGAATTCTCACACTTTTCAAGATACCCAGATGAAGAAAATAAGTTGCCTAAAAAGGGCCTTGTAGTCCGCAAGATGGAGACAAGACAGAATCGTAGAACATACACTCCCGCTCAAAAGTTTGGAAACACCAGTCAATATTTCTTGCCGCACTGGAAGTTACATAAGTCCGTCAAAAAAAAGAGTTTTTACAGGAAGGAATTCAGCTTCATTTTGCATTTTTTAAATATTTTTTATGATTTTTTTTCGATCTGCTACGCATTTTTGTACGTGACCGTTTTTTGACTTTTTGCGACCGTTGCAAATTGGGCGCATAACTGGACTTTTTTTTTTTGTATTTTTGATCTGCGGTATATTTTAAAGAGTTAGCGCAAGGGTTGAAAATGCAAATTTTGAAAGATGCAACATAATTCGAAAACTTTAAGTTAAAGAGAAAATGTCAAGTATAAAAAAAGTAGCGTACGTGTACAAGGAATCCCCTGGAATTATTTCAGAATTGCCCTACGAAATTTTTTTTCAACTATTTTCGCTCGAAACTGATGATGACGTCCGAGGGAACAATTGTATCTGATTGAAATTTCCATACTTCGTCATACAGGGTGTTAACTAACTAGATAACCTGACTAGGTTCACCATGTAGAGCGCGCCAAGACGAAAATTTAGCTTTTTTTTAAATTGTTATACGACAAAAATTGGCTCAGTTATTAATGTTTTAAGCTGACCAATAACGGCTAGAATCTAGGAGCAATGCTACTGGTGAGCCGCGTGGTGGGGGTAACGGTGAGCGTGGCATAAAAACCCCCACAAGCGGCATTTCTCCTAGATTCTAGCAGTCATTGGTCAACTTTAAAAACATTGATAACTCAGCCAATTTTTATCGTACAAAATTTAAAAAAAAAGGAAATTTTTTGTCTTGATGCGTTCTACACGGCGAACATTAACATCCTGTATAATAAAAATCTTAAAAAATTCAGCAGCATGTGGCATGCTATAAAGAAGAATTATCAATAATAATATTGCCAAAAAGTCATTGACAAATTGTTCAAACAATATATTAAGCAACTATGAACAATGATTAATAATTGTCATTGATCATTGTTGTTTCTAGTACGCCAAATATTACTGAATTTTTAAAGATTTTTATTGTATCACAAAGTACAGAATTTTTAATGAAATTCAATTTTTCGCTGGGACGTCATCATCAGAATTTCGAGCGAAAATAGTAAAAAGAAAAAAATTTCATAAAAAAATTCTAAAATAATTCCAGGCGATTCCGTGTGCTACTTTTTTTTTACTAGACACTTTCACTTGAATTTCATAGTTTTTGAGGTACGTTGCATCTTTCAAAATTTGTCTTTTTTTGCCAAAAGTCAAATAACTTTGCGAGAAAAAATCGTACGAAAATTCTAATCAGACGAAAATGGAGCATCTGCCAACTCTTTCAAATGTACCGTAGATAAAAAAGACAAAAAAAAATGTCCTTAAGTTATGCGCCCAATTCGCGATGGTCGAAAGGCCAAAAAACGGTCGCGTACAAAAATGCGTACCGAAACGGAAAAAAAAGACATAGAAAATATTGAAAAAAGGTGAAATAAAGCTGAATAATTATTCCCTGTAAAAACGCTTTTTTAAAAATTCGATTCTCTTTTTTTTGACGGAGTTATACATTTTCTAGTGTGACAAGAAATATTGACCGGTGTTTCCAAACTTTTGAGCGGAAGTATAGGTCATCCTAACTCAGGTGTTTATGACAAATCTCGAAGAGAGTCCAAATTTAAATGATCGAAAAATCGTTCTCCCCAGAAAATTCCAGCGTTGAGACACGGGTCTTTTCTTCCGATGAAATATTGAGCGCGAGTGTCTAATTTAATTTGTCGATGAATGTATTTTCTGCCAAGTCACGCGCTCGGTGGATTATTCTCGAACTCTTTGCCGTGAAAAGTCAGCGCACGAGGGAAAAATCCTGAGATTGTCGGCTGTGAATTCATCGTGCCTCGTAGTTATACGAGTGTGGATTAAGAAACGATGAGCGCGGGTTGAATCGGACGCGAGAGAGTGAAGATACGTGAAAATTCGACGGATAAAAGGAGTGATAACGAGGGAGAGAGGAGCCAGCGAGGGAGAAATGTATCGACATATGAAAAAAAAGACTACGAGATTGAGTTCCCTGCGGAAAAAGGGAGAAGTGTGTGAGAGAGCGAGAGAGAGAAGTGGAGAAGATAGACGTGTTATATTTTAGTAAAGCGGGTCATCACTGCGGTGAGAGCCAAATATAGAGAAACGAGAAAATGGTTTTTCACGCTTCGCAATCGTCGATCCTTCGGGAACGAACGTTTTTCCTCTCTCCTTCTTCTTTCTCTCTGCTACATCGATTCGTGGATTTCTCCTCGGCTTTTATCTCTTTCTTATACTTTATGCGAAAAATAGAAATTGAAGTAGCGTACCAGATTCAGAGAGTGCTCGGATACGACACTCGTAGTTGATAGCAGTATTATTCAGTTCGGGAGCGAAGCATGTGGCCCGAGAGCGAATCTGCAATGATGAAAATTTGAATTACCGCGGAACTCAAAAAGTAATATTTCAATGGTTATATTTATCGGTCTATAGAAGCACTTTTTAGGGGAGCGTGGGACTAGTTGTAACAGATTTTGGAAAAAGGCCTGTAACACCTAACATATGTATGCTTTTAAGATTGTGAGTGAGAGGGTTTGTAAAGTATATATCTGAGCACTAATTCCAATTGAAAAATAATTTTAAATCTTAACCCATCTTCTACACCAGACGTTTTTTGAAAAAATGGGAGCTGTTACAACTTACCCCATGTCTGGGGCTAGTTGTAACAGGCTCGGGGCAAGTTGTAACAATGAAAAGACTGGCAACATTTATAAGAAAGAACACGTTTTCATTGGTTCACAGTCTTGTCTTATTCATCGTGGTTCATTCTTGTGATGATTACAATCTTTGGCAGTCTCTCATGGTAAAAAAAATACAATACAATAACTTAGCATATTTTTCTGGGCAATATTAGAGTGAAGAAGAGTAAAAGAATGCACAAAAGCCGCAAATAATTTGTAATACAATGTTATCACTATACTACAAGTTGTAATAATATTATTTGTACAAATACATGTAGAGAGCAGAAAAAAAATACACGCGCATGGGACAAGTTCTAACATGTTACAATTTGCCCCAATGGGCTCATTATGTCTACTCAATGAAATATCTCGAAAACTACAAACTTTAGAATAATTTTTAAAAAAGCAAATGAAAGCCAGTTAAATTTGTGATATAACAAGGAAAAAACAATGAACAATAAATTTAATTTTAATAGTCAAAATTAAAATTTTCATAAGTATTTTGATGTCTCGCGGGGTATTGTTACAACTTACCCCTGTTACAACTAGCTCCACGCTCCCCTACATATTGCACAATGAGACATGATTTTCAATGTCACTTCATTCGAAGTGATGAAATAATCCTTAGACTGATTGAAGGATCATTTTCATTCATTTATTTTTCCTTCTTCAATCATATCTTTTTCTTCTTCATTATTTTCCAGTGGAGATTAAGCTTTATGAATAATCAATTCATAATCAGTGAAGGATTTCCTAATTTTCCTGATCCTAACATTTCCCCAAAGTCAAATAAAGTCTTCAATCAATTTGAATGCGATTTGACAGGGCTGACATTCAAAAGTTCACCTACAAGATATTCATACCAACAGATTTAGGCAATCTCATCCCTTATCAGTTATCACGAAAGTTGGAAGATTGATGAATAATAATGAACTGTGAAAATTCGCGTTCGAGACCACTTTTTCATTTGCAATGAAACCTTGTTTCCATATCATTTTTCAGTGAATGTATTTTTCTACAAAAGTCTTGAATCTGACCATTCAAGCTTACAAAAATCCAAGAAAGTCTCGCTGTCACGAAGTTCATTAAAAATCAACCCTATTTGTGTCGATTACAAAAAAATTAAAACACATGATGTGGACTAAAGTTCGACTCAAAATGAAAAATCACAATCATTGCATTTTTTGTAGTAAAATACCAGAGCCGGGCAAAGCACTGCGTACTAATTGCTCAAAGTACTTAAGATATAAAGTACTAGAGGTACAAGTACTTGAAAAATCATGTGACAGTTAGTGTCAAGTACTTTTCAAGTTTTCAGGTATATCTCGTAAGTTCCAGTACTCACATTTGATTTCTTATTCTCATTTGATTTTTATTCGAGTACTTTTTGTATCAAAACATATTTTCCCCTTGTGCAATACACTAAGAATAGGCTGTCTAATAGGCCGTTTTAATTTTTTTTTTCTTCTCCCAAACAGGCTCAAAAGTTTCATTTAGATATAAGAAAAGGTCTGTGAAAATATGAGCTCTAAATATTAATATTAACATCGTCCTCATCGCACTTCTCGATTTTCCATAAGAATAACGTGGGAAAAATTATTTTTACGTCTTCTGATTTTTATAACTAGCAAACGATCTATCATACGGGAAATCTAGAGACAAACCTTCGTACAGAATTGAACACTCTACAAAAAAGGTTCTGAGTAACTTTTTGACAAGTCCACTCGTTCAAAAGTTATTCAATGTCAAAGTTCAATTTTTCGTAAATTTTGTTGATTTTTGAATATTACACCGGAACTAGTTAGTTTTATCGACAAAATATGGATAAAATTTGATGTTAAGCAATAAATCAAACTTTCGACAAATGTTGACCAATAGTTCTCACTATAATAATTAAAAAAAAATAGAACGCTTTAAAAACATTGTGCAGCAGAAGTTTGCTTAAAAATTTATTTTTCTATTAAGAAATTCATTATAGTATATCAGTAAATTTTTATTCGTTTGTATTTTTAAATTTAAAAAAACAAAAGAAGTAAATTTTGAAGCTAATTTCTGCTGCACAATTTTCTTAAAGCGTTCCATTTTTTTATTATTCCAGTGAGAACTATTGGTTAACCTTTGTCGAAAGTTTTATTTATGTTTAACATGAAATTCCATCCACATTTTGTCGATAGAACTAACTAGTTCTGCTGTAATATCAAAAAATCGGCAAAGTTTACGAAAAATCGAAATTAAACATTAAATAACTTTTGAACGAGTGGACTTATCGAAAAGTTACTCACAACCTTTTTTGTAGAGCATTCAATTCTGTACAAAGATATGTCTCTAGATTTCCCGTATGATGGATCGTTTGCTAGTTATAAAAATCAGAAGACGTAAAAATAATTTTTCCCATGTTATTCTTATGGAAAATCGAAAAGTGCGATGAGGACGATGTTAATATTAATATTAAGAGCTCATATTTTCACAGACCTTTTCTTATACCTAAATGAAACTTTTGAGCCTATTTGGGAGAAGAAACAAAATTTTTTTTTTTTTTTAAACAACCTTCTGTCTAATCTGCCTAATTTAGGCAGATTGGAACACACATACTTGAACGAAAATTAAAAAGAATTCAAAAATAGCATTGTAATTGCCATTTATTTTGATACAGGTTTAAAAGAGAAGAAGTAAAGAATATAAAACATGGATTGTTAAAACTACTCCAACTTCGTGTTCGTTTTCAAAAAAACTGTCATAGGCGACAGTTGAGGGACAGTATGATTGTCTATACGTCACAAAATATTTCTATCAATTACATATTCAAAGGCTTCGTACTTGCAACCATCAGCAAGACCCATTCAAAAGTATTTGATACTTGTACTTGAAAAAGTACTTTAAGTACAGAAAAGTATTTGAAATTTTAAGTTCAATACTTGAAGTACTTTTTAAGTACTCGAAAATTTAAGTTCTTTCTAAGTACTTCAAGTACGCCGCAAGTACCCGGTACTTCAAGTACTGCCCAGCACTCTGTAACATACTTATTGATAATTATTTTCTCTCTGTTTCAGCCGACCCTCGAACACTTGGCAGAGCTCTTCGTTGGCAAATTCAGACCGCGACGAACGGATGAAACTTTTCCGGTTAAATGTGTGTGAAAGTCAGCGAGTGGACGATTGTGCAGTAGACCGTTGTGCGATAAACGTAAAACAGAAAACTCCAACGACCTGAAAACGACCCGCGGTCGGTGAACGATATTTCGTACAATTGAATTAAACTCAAGCGTACCGAATGTGATCAATTAGAGAGAATCGGTACCGCGTCGTCTATGAAATTGTGCTGATTAACTTAATCGCATGAAATCAAGGAACGTTTAATCCGATAATACTGCATCTTTAAACCGGTGTATCGCACTAATTGCATCAAATGGCGAGAATTCAAATTCGCAAGTTGTCTCAAGAACATTGATAATCATCGACGACGAAGAATCTCGCTAATTTGTGATTTGATTATCATGATCCATTGATAACGATGTTTCTGCGCTGTTATTTTCGCAATCATTGTTTTTTGGCATTCTTATCGTTTATAAGCAGAACGATTATTCATTAAATTATGCTTATAAATTCTGTATCTCTCATAGATTTTATGAGAACGCAATCATTCCATTTAATTACAGCTGTTCTCTATCTTCGGACGAAAGAATTTTCCCTCATCATGTGCTCCGATGAATCTAAAAATGAATTTTAATTCTGTCATTCGTCACATTTCCTTCACCAAACTCAACCAAAAATGTCCCCTCACTTTTCCCTCCTCCTTACTCACTTTTAACTCTTCCATGCATCTCGTATTTTTCACTGTATCCTTATGTTCCTTATTCTCATTCTTTTGGCTCTAATTGCCCTGAAAAATTGCACGAATTTTCATGGAAACACGGGGTCCATTTAGCCGCTCTTCCTCAGGATTAAAAGCTTTTTCGTCGGTAAAAATTGCGCTGTTTCATATTCTCGTGTCTGAAAAACGAAAGAAACATCATCCTCCACTGTCGTGAAGCTTTTTACTCGTCGTGTCCTTTACTTTCATAACCGCCTCGTCTACAAGCCGTAATATTTCCCTCGCCAGAAAGCTCTTTCCACCACAATTTTCCCTACAAGATATCTCCCTCTTCCCCTCTATTCACTCCTCTTCCGTTTCACTTTTTATGCTCATTTTCATCGTCACCTTGGCACACATTTTCAAGCAAAGGCTCCTCAACCATCCAAACCCAAATCCTCCCTATTACAGCAGGAAAGGGTGGATCCAAGGTCACTCGGGACATTTCACTATTGTCTTGTATCAATTGAACCTTTCGTAACTTACTGCAATTTCTTAGTTTGGACGAAACCTTTATCTGGAATCGATTCAATTCTGTCAAAAAAAAAAAGTACTGAATCCGCTTAAAGTGCGTCAGATGATTTTCTATTAAATTAGAGTGCTCCATATTGCTCGACTTCTTACAATATATTTATATTCACAATACCACGTTGACGTACATAACCTTGCTGAATAAACTTGCACACGGATACACTCGTATTTATACCGCAGCTTGCACCGAAAACCAACTACCGGAAAAGCCACACTGTGAGATTCTCCCCGAGATTTTCCAGCATCCCATCGACGCGCATTTTCCCCATTGAGCTTTCGTAAAATCAAGCTTTTGTGCATCCATACTGTTAGCAAATTCTTGCTCCAACTCGCGCCGAGCAATCTTACCGCCCTTTACTCTAAAACTCCTCTTCGGGAATTGAACATCGATTGGGGAGAATAGAGAGAAAGTGTGTGTGTGTGTGTGTGTGTGTGTGTGTGTGTGTGTGTGTGTGTGTGTGTGTGTGAGAGAGAGACTTAAAAGCCCACAGACTATCCTTTCACAAATGGTAACAAAAATTGCACTCTATTGTTATCGCCAATTTTAAAGTATACGAAGAAATGCAATTGATGGTTCGAAAAATGGGATTAGGGAAGATTATATTGGGAAAAAGCATTTCCACACATTTCTTGGACCGATTGATTCTTTTTTGTTCACCAGAATCTGTCCTTTATTCATGATAAATCATTTATTGAATCAGGAATAATTGATCCTGATTATCGATTATTGCCAATAAATCCTTCAGTTTTGTTTTCAAGCTAATAGTTATCTTGTCATTTATCATGAAGACCAAAGTGGACTCTGTCACAGGTGAATAAATGTACGAAAAAAAAAATCGCAAAATGGTAGCTGTCTGAACAAAAAAAGCTGTTTTTCGACTCTTTTTTTTTAGTTTTTAATTTTTTTTACATTAGTAAAGAGAATAATTTTGATACAAAAGTAGTAGGGCCGGTGGAGGGTTATACATTGAAGGATGAAAAATTTGAAGTATATCGGTTGCGTAGAATTTGAGGTATCATGGCAGCCGTGTTGAGAAAAGTAGTAGAAACACGTCAATAGTCAGACTGGCTCTGACGTGACGGGCGTAGTTACTGCGTCACTAAAATAGCTATAACTCCGTAAATTATTGGAATTGAAAAATTTTCTTTCGAGGATATATTCTTAAAGGTCTAATCCTTAAGAATATGAAAAAAAATTATAAAAAAATAAAAATTTCAGACCAGAATACCCCCTTAAGATCGTGAGGCTCGTGACATTTATTTCGAAGAATGAATCATCTACGAATATATATCTATATGTGAGTGGTTAATGTAATGTAACCTTCTGGACCGAAACAGAGTTCTCCCCTTGACAACCTTCGGGGTGAGCACTTGCTCTATGCTAGCTGATCTCCCTGCAGCAGACAGTTTTGTCGGGGGGTTCACGTCGTCACCTGCTGGTACACGCCTCGTTGATCCTGGTGGCGTAATACCGCGTATATACACCACAGTGTAACCAACGAGAGAGAAAGAGAGAGAGAGAGAGAGGGAGGGAGGGAGAGGAGAGAATGAGAACGTGGTATATATGGGGCATTCCATCCCAAATCGGACAGTTTGAAAAACTTTTTTTTTTATTTCCTCAATTTTTTATATTTTTGAGCACCCATCAAAAGACCCTTCCTGTTAAATTTTGAGATTTTTTCGATTACCCGTTCAAAAGATATTAAATTAACAACAAAACCGCTCTTTTTTTGGTATTTTGGTCATAACTTCTTTAATAATGGTCCAAATTGAAAGTTTTTTTTTCAAATTTTTTGTTTTTCTATGACTTTTTCAGAAAAAAATACAACAAAAATATTCGACGTGTTTTTGATCAGTTTTTTGAGTTTTAAACGTTAAATCGCGTTTTTAAAAGTGAATGTCATTTTTTATTTTTCATTTATTTTTTGTTTCAAACATCCATCTATTCAACAATTTTTAAGACTAGTCCGATCGTGGGATCTCAATGACTACTATTTTTTGAAAATTAAAAAAAAATGTTGTTTAAAATAAATTATTATGAATACCATTTTTTGTTATTGTATACTATTTTTTCAATCATTTTGAATTAATTTGGACACTTTTTCATTGTTAACAGATTTTTTAAATTAATAATTAGTCGATGAGCAAATAACAACAGTTCAAGAATTGTATGAGTGGGCATTGAACCTAAATAGTCTGCCGAATATTGCTGTCGAATTTTCACATGAGAAACATTATTCAGATGCAAAAGAAAGATTTTATTTGCGGTAAAATACTGCGAAGTCAATCACAGGGGGACACAAAAATTTAATTCAATTATTTCAATGATCAATGGAAATATATTGGCAAAGCAATATTCTAATTCAGGAAATAATCGTATATGTGAGGTTTTCAAAAAAATACGTGAATGAATAAAAACTGTTGTTATTATTGTTCATAAACAGACTTAACCATTAATTATTGATTTTAAGAACCTGTTAACAATAAAAAAGTGTCAAAATAAATTCTAAATATATTGAAAAAAATACTATATAGTAACAAAAATTGGGTCAAAATAAATTCTAAATATTGAAAAAAATACTATACAGTAACAAAAATTGGTTTTCATGATAATTTATGAAAAAAAAAAAAATTTTAATTTTCAAAAATTGAAAAAAATAGTAGTCATTGAGATCCCACGATCGGACTAGTCTTAAAAATTGTTGAATACATAAATGTTTGAAACAAAAAATAAAAAAAAAACTAAAAAATGACATTTACTTTTAAAAACACGATTTTACGTTTAAAACTCAAAAAACTCATTCAAAAACACGTCGAATATTTTTATTGTATTTTTTTCTGAAAAGGCCATAAAAAACAAAAATTAAAAAAAAAAACTTTCAATTTGGACCATTATTAAAGAAGTTATGACCAAAATACAAAAAAAAGCGGTTTTTTTTGTTAATTTAATATCTTTTGAACGGGTAATCAAAAAATCTCAAAATTTGATAGGAAAGGTTTTTTCATGGGTACTCGAAAATATAAAAAAATTGAGGAAATAAAAAAAAAAATTTTCAAACTCTCCGATTTGGGATGGAATGCCCCATATACATGAAGAGAGAGAAGCAATGGATCAGAGAGCGCGAAGTAACCGCACAAGCTCCGAGTAGAGGGTGCAGAGGGTTGCTCGACATTCCGCCCTCGCTCTCTCTCTCTCTCTCTCTCTCTCTCTCTCTCTCTCTCTCTCTCTCTCTCTCTCTCTCTCTCTCTCTCGCTCTCCTTCTCGTTTCACTTGTGTCGTTCTCGGCCGCTTGTTCGTAATCGCCGTTTGTCCCTCAAACTACTTTGGCTTGTTTCGGCTTGTGCAACATCGATATTCAGTTTGTCGCATCGATGACCACACGGACAGAAGGATTTGATTGAAATTACCAGACACTATTCTATAAGAAAATAACTTGCCGATAGCGTAATCAAGTTCCTTCATCGAGACGGTCAATCGTCATTTCTACGTTTTGCTGTCACGTAGAAAATAATATCATGCTACAGTTAAATTTATCAGGTTTCATAGAGAAAATTATAGTTAAGAGGGAATGTACTGGAAACGGAAAAAAGGTAATTTTCGAGAATTTTTTCCAGGAAAATGATTGAAATGATCAGAACGAGGTTTTTCCTAGTTAAAAATATACACTTTCAAGAATGTTTTCAATTTTTTGTATTTAAAAATGTTGCAAATCCACGGAGTGCTTAAATCGTCTACGGAGCGGCGTAAAAAAATCTGCCTTAGCGGTACCCAGTGGCATTTCGTCAAAAATCATGTGAATAAAAAAACCAAAACAGGATACTTAGATAAATACTATTATCTTGTCTTTGCCATAGCCGATTTAAAAAATATCGATTTTTGACAAAATGACGGACGCTTGAACTCAACGTAGCTATTTTCAAGAAAAAAATCGTTCGTATTTTGACCAAAAAAAAAACTAAAAATCGGAAAAAAATGCTACGACAAAGATTAGATAATTATGTATACAATAACCACAAGAAAATTTGAAGTTAATCGGTTCAGTGGTTTTCGAGATATTTTGAGCACCAGTTAGAATAACGCTGTTTTGAAAAAAACGTGTCACGGTGGTCATCTTCACGTTCATTTGCGCAAGGAACGCATCTACTCTTTGGGCTGTAACTTTGCCATTTTTTGAAATTTTTACTTGAAATTTTAAGAACCCAACCTTTGAGAAAATGTAAGAATCAAAAAGTCGATTTTTCGGACCCTGCCAGGTGTATATTTCCACTTAAGAGAATTTAGTATATTGTTTGATTTTAATTCACGAATTTTTCGTGGACAGAAAAACTGTAGCCAATTTATTTAAGGGGTTTTCGACGTAAAAAAAAATTTACTTTTTTTTATATTATAAATAAATTATTTTATTCAAAATTTTGAGCATATAAAATATTATAGAAAATATTCTAAGCACATTGTACTACGATGAGATTTAAAAAAAAATCGATTTTTCGTAATTTGCAACCCCAACCCCTTAAATTCTCTCGCGAATCAAGTCAAGATCGATAGTTAGTAATAAAACACAAGTTTCCTGATAATTGAGTAGCATTCTTCTGGTATCTTTCTGAATGATTCTAGATTTCAATCTCAAGTAATCTAAGTCCCGAATTGTAAGTTCTTATTAAGATCAAACTTTACATTTAACTCAAGTTATAATTTAAGAACGAACATGAGTTCCAATTTAAGATGAATCTTAAGTTTGAACTTCAGTATCATTATAAGTTCATACTTAAGTTCAAACTTCAGTGCGAAGTTCAGATCGATCTTAAGTTCAAACTTTAGTTTTTTGGCATTAGTTGTCAAAATAATTAAATTCGATCGACCTTAAGTTTAAGCTCAAGATGAATCTCAAGTTCAAACTTCAAACCAAATTTAAGTTTGAACTTATGATCGATCTGAAGTTCGCACTAAAGTTTGAACTCAAGTACGAACTTATAATGACACTTGAATTCAAACTTAAGGGTCATATTAAAATGGAACTTAAGTTCCGTCGTAAGTTTCAACTTGAGTTCGATGGAAAGTTTGATCTTAAGATTCATCTTAACTTAAGTTAAACTTAAGATTCATCTTAAATTGAAACTTAAGTTCTATCTTAAGTTTCAACTTGCAATGGAAAGTTTGATCTTAGGATCTTGAAATTCGGGTCTCAGCTTAGCTCTAGCACTATGAATTGAGAACCTTTTTCAAGATTTTAACGCTTCCAAATTTGGCTGTTCAAATCCGTCGATTTGACAATCTATTGTTCTACCACCAATGTGAGTCGGATTTAGCCACATCGGCTGTGTAACAATTTGATATCACTTATAGGAAAGAGCGATTTTCTGGAAAAGCCAGGAGGATCCGCTGTGGTCAATGTTGACGTATCTACAGCAAATTAGTTACAAATCCAATTTCCATGACACGGGCCGGTGCGCTAAGATCGCGGTCACAGATATCCATTTACGTTGGCCAATACATACAGATACGGATATGGTGGAAGCGGGTCTCAACGGGTTGGGTATTCACCGCGCTATCGCACAAGTTTCCGTAGCTTCCGCAGGTACCTTGACCAAAGTCGGATAAATCCACAGAGTCCAAGGGACAAAACTAAGCTATCCGGAGGGGTGTTGGCCTAGCCGGAATTTTCGCTCCCGTGAGAGAAAGACCAAGGGAGAGAGAGAGAGAGAGAGAGAGAGAGAGAGAGAGAGAGAGAGAGAGAGAGAGAGAGAGAGAGAGAGAGAGAGAGAGAGATATGAGAAGGAGATGTGAGAAGTTGGTTTCTATTCGGAGATGAAGCTCAGGTACAAGAGAGAGAGAGAGAGAGAGAGAGAGAGAGAGAGAGAGAGAGAGAGAGAGAGAGAGAGAGAGGGAGGGAGTGAGAATACAGTCTTTGGTTGTAGTAGCTCGTAGCTCGTCGTCACTTTGGACCAGGGAGCGATAACTGTAACCCGCTTACAAACACACTCTCTCCTCTCAGGTTTCTCGCCATTCGCGTCTCGTACTATACGGCTCTCTTCGTAATTTCATAGAGAAAACGGACAATGCGCCAGCCGAGAGAGTTGTAACTCTTGGCGTACGACGCTGGCCCAAGTATTAGTGCTTACCTACATATATATTATATGATATAGTATATGTATGGTATTCTATGCAGTAGATTCAGCGACCTTAAGGCACCACCGGAGAAACCAGCATCACCGCATAATGTCGCCGCATCTCGTTTCTCTAACCCCCTTAAACTTTCTATGGGTAGACTTCGGCAATGTCCCCTAACGACGATAGCGCACAAGTGGAAATGACTAAATCGAGAGCATAATGCACGGTAAATCGATGGGGGACTCTGGGGCTTCTTGACCCGGCAATTACTTGAAACACAGAGATAGATCGTTGGTTGAATCCCGTTAGATTATTAAATTGATTGCCAAAATGCAAACGATAATTTTCTATGTGGGTCCTTCCATGTCAAATCGACCGATAGTTGAATCGAACCCTTTCAATTTCTATGAAATTTGTTCAGACGTTTTACTTTGTCGTAAAACGAAGTTGTACCGAAGAAAAAAAATGGATTTTTTTTTCGAAAATTCAAAATTTCACTTTTTTTCAATTTTTCAAGGTTATTTTTTTAAATATCTCGAAAACTGTTATAGTTACGAGAAAATCGTTCTGGGTTCGTCTTCAAATGCATACTTGGGGCTACGAAAAACAAAAAAAAATCAGAAACAAAATTTTGATAAATTATGAATTTGGAGAATTTTAAATTTTAAAAAATCGTGAAAATCCAGGATGAACATTCAATTTTTTGTTCACATTATACCTTGTACTGATCTTAAGAGATCCTGAAATCTTCAGAAATGTGTTTTCTTTCAAAAATATGAATTGTTGAATTTTGGTAAAAAAAAATTTAACTCTAAGTTAAGTAACGTTGAGTAATCATGTAATTTTTACTGCTCAAAATTACAAAATTACATGGTTGCTCAACTTTACTTAACTTAGTGGTAAAAAAAATATTTTTTTTACCAAAGTTGAAAAATTCATATTTTTAAAGAAAAAAAAACACCTTTCTGAAAATTTCAGGATCTTTGAAGATCAGTACAAGGTATTATATAAAAAAAATCGAACCAAAGTTCAATGTTGATCATGGATTTTCACGATTTTTAAAAATTCAAAATTCTTCAAATTCACCATTTGACCAGTTTTTTTTTCGAAATATTTTTTTTTCGTAGCCCCAAGTATACTCTTCAAGACGAATCCAGAACAATTTTTTCGTAACTATAATAGTTTTCGAGATATTTAAAAAACAAACTTGAAAAATTGAAAAAAATTTGAAATTTCGAATTTTGCATAAGTTTTAAAAAAAAACATTTGATTTTGCGTTTTATGATGAAAATAAACCTCTGACCATATTTCATCGAAATTAAAAGGGGTCGATTCGAGATAGAATGACCCATATATTTTGTTCGAAAAAATTGTGCACATTTTAATTTTGCACAATTTGGAAAATATTTCTAAAATTGCAAATTTCTATTTTGCACTTTTCTCATCACTTTTGAAAAATGAAAAATTCCAAAATTTTTCAACTCCCCACTTTACAGAAGATTCCAACCAAATTCAGTACAAATGTACAATTTTCACGATTTGGAAAATATTTATAAAATCGCACATATCTATTTTGCACAGTTTTCTCATCACTTTAGAAAAATTCCAAGATTTTATCACCTCCTCCCTCTACAAGTACTTCCTTCCAAATTTATTATTATCATTATTATTCGCCTAACAATATCAAATAATACCTGGCAGATATTCTACTAATACTAATAATACTAAAATACTAATAAATGAAATATCACATAATAGCGAATTTATTACAAATTGGAATATCTTTTACGTCACTTCCGCAATTAATATTGTGTCAGCATTCATTTTTCTATCTGTCATCTCGCTAATTGGCGCAGATTCATCTAACAGCGAGGATTAGAGAATCCTATTGTTAAAATCTACCACATTTCGTCCCTTCTCGCTTACGTAATCGTTCCCATTTTTGCCGTCGCACTGAAAAACTCGTTTTAAAGCACGTTCCTCTTTTTTTCGATTCTTTTTTTTTCACAAAACGACCAATAAGCAACAATAATAGAGGGATGAACACGCGCAGTTGGATCGCGGGTGAATGAAGGGTTGGGTTGAAATTCGCGAAAAAGGTAGATACAGCGGTGAATTGTGACGATCGATCGGCGTCGCGCAATCACAAAAAAAACAGTGGAGAAAGAGAGAGAGGGAGAGAAAGAGTGAAGTGAAATGAAGGTAAATAGAAAAATATATAGAAAAACAGAAAAAAGTTTCGTATCACGTTTCGTTTATATCACGTATAAATCGGGTCCCATCGTCGCACAATACACTCCTCTTTGTGAGGGAAACAAGAGAGAGAGAGAGAGAGAGAGAGAGAGAGAGAGAAGAAAAAAATGTGAGGAGTGATTCGTGCCATCGTGAACGCTCTCTTCTCTCTTCCTCCTCGTACCGAGCATCCCTCTATTTGTTATATATAAATAACGCAAGCACGGTCATACACCCCGTTACAATGCGCTCATCCATCGATCGGGGCGCTATATTTTTTTTCATCGCCATCATTTTCCGACTCCTCCTTCTATTTTCACCGTCAGCAAAATTTCAAATTACATTTCACACCGATACGCGAGTAGTTTGCTCGCCCGACTCGCTTGTCCACAATGGCTGTCGTTTCAAAAGCGCGCTATTCTCCAACGTGTGATATGTAATAAAATACGACAGGGCAGCGAGCGACAAAAAAATAAAATAAAATTTTCTTTATTTCATTCGACGCGGAACAGCCTATTTCTCAATTCGTCATGGATATGAGAAAATAGGGGGCAATATGAAAACCACACCAATTAATTTTTCGAATAGGGGAGCGTGGCGCTAGTTGTAACAGGGGTAAGTTGTAACACTCAATTTTGACCGGGAATTTAAAACATTTCGATTTAATTTTTTTGTTGAATGTGTTTCTTATAACTCGCAGCATAACGTAAACACCAGCTCCATTTCGGCCAGGTTTCGTAAAAAAAAATACTTACGCAAATTTTGATTTTGACTATTAAAATTAAATTTATTGTTTATTGTTTTTTCCTTGTTACATCGTAAATTTAACTGGCTTTCATTTGCTTTTTTTTTTAATTATTCTCAAGTTTGTAGTTTTTGAGATATTTCATTAAGTAGACATAATAAAGCCCATGGGGCAAGTTCTAACATGTTAGAACTTGCCCCATGCGCGTGTATTTTTTTCTGCTCTCTACATGTATTTGTATAATTAATATTATTACAACTTGTAGTATAGTGATTACAGAGTATTACAAATTATTTGCAGCTTTTTGTGCATTCTTTTACTCTTCTTTACTCTAATATTGCCCAGAAAAATATGCTAAGTTATTGTATTGTATTTTTTTTAGCATGAGAGACTACCAAAGATTATAATCATTACAATAATGAACCACGATGAATAATAGATGACTATGAGACAATAAAAACGTGTTCTTTCTTATAAATGTTGTCAGTCTTTTCATTGTTACAACTTGCTCCGAGACTGTTACAACTTGCTCCAGACATGGGGTAAGTTGCAACCGCTCTCATTTTTTCAAAAAACGTCTGATGTAAAAGATGGGTAAGGATTAAAAATTATTTTTCAATTGGAATTAGTGCTCGGATATATACTTTACAAAATCTCCTACTCACAATCGTCAAAGCATACATATTTTACGTCTTACAGACCTTTTTCCAAAAACTGTTACAACTAGCCCCACGCTCCCCTATTCAAGTAAACGAGGAAAAACAAGTGACACAGCGATTTCCTTGGCTTTCAAACATTCGTCATCACCTTAATATTTGAGGTACTTGAACTAAGTTGCTTGGCGTATTTTTGGCATTAAATTTTTAGCGAAATTTACTTTTAATCGTAATTCCAGTTTTTAATATTTGTTTGCAATGGTGGAGGTGGCCCTTTTACCCCCCGGTGCCTCATTTCATCCATTTGATTATCTTAACCCGCGCTGTTACACCTCAAAATAATCCCAAGTAATAAAATTTAATTTTTTTATTATAAATATTAAGGAAATTGAGATAATGAATATTTTAAAAATTAAATTACATAGATTAGGTAATTTTATTTTTAAAAAATTCCTTATTGGCTAATCTAGTTATGTATATATAAATAATTATTAATCCTCCAATTACCGTTAAAAATAGAACAAAAGGAATTCAAGAATTGAAAATTTAATTTATTTTAATTGGTTATAATTAATATAATTCTAGTATTTAAAGTTATTGAATAGTAAAAAATTATGTAAATAATTGATTTTATCATCAAAAAATAGTTTAAAATAAAATATTAACTTTGGACATTAAAGATATATTAATTAATTAATTTTTTTGAAGCTTAAGATGTAAAAATTATTTAGAATTTACAAAATTAATGTTTTATTATAAACTATTAAACTTATTTTTAATTTTGAATTTTATTTATATTATTATATTTAATTGAAATTAATGTATCTTATATAATATATTTTTTAATTTTTGTTGTTTGTGAAGGGGCTTTAGGTTTATCATTAATTGTTCTAATAGTTCGAATTTATAAAAATGATTATATAAATTCAATAAGATCAATAAAATGATAAAATTTTTTGATATGATATGATTTTTTTCTGAAAAGACCAGAAAAAAAAACAAAAAAATTTGAAAAGAAAGAGAAATTTGAAAAAATCAAAAAGTGTTTCAAACTGTCTGGTGGAACGCCCCATATACTAATAATTCTCTTAATACTAATTAATAATAAGATCAGATTTCAAAATACATAAAATAAAACATATAAGAAATCAAGATTAACAATAAGACTAATTAATATTATTAATACTCATAATAATATTAGGGTATGTTGGGATGTTTTTTGTTCTAATGCGATGAGAATAATAATTTTTCAAAAAATTGTCCACCTTTTCATCATCAATGTGTCATAAAAAAGTTCAAATCTACATCTGATTTTGCCTGGGTGAGTCTATTTAGTCATATCAACACCAATCATAATGATTATCCGCTTATTTGCTAATTTTTCGAATTTTAATTTTTTTTCATAGTTTTTGGTTGTGTTCATTTTGCCCCACCATTCTCTAAACATAAATATATTTCAGCATTGCCTATAAATTGCTCAAATCATTTTGCATCGATAAAAGCAGTGAAAAAACGTCTGAGCCGCATGGGAATTTCATCGACTCGTTTTGACTGTTTTTTTTTCTCTCGTAAATATAAGCGACGTAACTCTGTGCATCCGTCGTTGTATGCGTCTTATTTATTCTCGGCTGAAACTTTTACGACGAAAGATTCTCGAAGTAGCGAGCGATTCCGCGCCCCCTTGGGGAATTGCATCGCAGTGCATCGAGGGGATGTATCCTTTCCATATGGCGCGGTAACTTTCTCTCTTCCTGTCCTTTCTTCTCTCGTTCTCACGGCGACACCGGGATGGTATTAAATCAATTGAATCCATTCGTTAGTGTCTTTCGTGCCTTTTAACGTCAAGCGCGCGCGCGCGCGCGCACGTGTGTGTGCGTGTGTGTTTGTGTGTGAGAGAGAGAGAGAGAGAGGGAGGGAGAGAGAAGGATCCCGTCGACTGGACTGATTTGTGGATGCACCCCAACGAGACCGCGACCGTTGCTGGCCACTGGTCACGCCTTCAACCCCGCCAACTCATTCCTGGTTGCACACACACATACCTGGACACGAGTGCCATCATCCCCCACACTGTCGTACGGACATCATTGGCAAACGTGGTCCGATTTCGTTCTCTAGATTTTTTTTTGATTTAACTCACCCGTGAATCAGGAATACGTCGACCGGTCGATTCGACGTTCGCACCCCAGCAGTTGCCACCCTTGTGCACCCTCACACACACACATGAGGGTGGGTAAAAAAAAATATATTTTTTTCTCTCGATATAATGAAAAATGTATTGTTTGGCATCTGTAAAAAACCCTCTGCAAGTATTAGCCCTTCATATTTGAATTAAGAGGTCCCTCATCGAAAATGTTTATTTTCCATTTAAATAATATGAGAAATTTTTTTTTTTTCAACTTTGGAATTTTAGACTTTAACCGTCTAGGTTTGGAGAGTTTTTTAGCACATTTTTGTAGAACATTTGATGCTCTACAAAAAAGCTCTCCTGTGTCTAATCGAAAAAACTAACCGTTCAAAAAATGATCGATTATTTGTTCCGCTTTTTTCGAAATTCTTTTAGCAATACCAAAAACATTGTTCATTTTGTTACGAAAAAATTGTGTGCAAAGGGAAAAAATTTTGAGTCAATATCTTGGGTTCGCCAAAGTTCGTGAAAGTTCAAAGTGTTGATAAAAAAAATGTTCTAAGCTTATTTTTATTCGAAATTCAATTGTCTACAAAAAAGGTCCTTATATCAAATCATGCAGGATTGATAGTTTCTAAGATAATTGCTGTTTTAGTGGAAAGAATGATAATTTTCTTCAACATTTATACTTTTTATGAATAAAAAATGAATGATAAACTTTTTATTTTATAGAAAGATTAATTCCCTACATAAAAGGCCCTCTTATGAAATTATGTAGGGTAGATAGTTTCAAAGATAATTGCAATTTTAGTGAAAAAAAATATCATTTTCCTCTGTATTATATTTTTTGTGGGTAAAAAATAATTGATAAACTGATAAATTTATTGAATTGATAAATGAACAATATTTTCAGTATTGCTAAAAGAATTTCAAAAAAAGCCGATTTTCGGCCCACCCTAATACACACTGACGCTCACACCAGAAACTGTCCTTTCCTCTTTGCACGGAAAAAAATGATCAGTGAGACCTGCTGAGATTCCCATTAATTTTTACAGTTTTCCCCATCAACAGCGCCTCCTGGGCGGGCAAACAGTGAAATTTGCATATTTCTTTAATACAATATACAAATGTCACATATGACATAGTACATGCCCATCAGACGAATTTTTACAGTGTGGAACAGTAAAATGTACACTATGTGAAACGATATATTTATGTTGTATTCGGTGAACTTTTTACACATTTCACATTGTAAAAATTATCCAGGGCCTGTGAAAAAATTACAGTGTACGTTGTAAAAATTGAAATGAACGTAGTACATTTTGTGGTACGTTTTTTTATTTTTCACTGAAAATACTGCAATTCCTAAAATAAATTATAGTAGTGAAACGTTTCGATATTTGAATAAATTCCAATTTATTTAAATATTGCAATAAACCGTTATTTATCCTCGCTCAGGCTCATAGCTACGAGGGCTTGTACTTGACTAATTAATCGTGAGATCAATTAATGAAGCGAATTTAATTTAACCTCGCACTTATAAAGAGCACAAGCGTCACCGAAATGCAATGGTGATCCGTTAAGAAAATATAGTCTTCAGTCCATAGGACTGCTCGACCACGGACCGTGGGTAATGTTCCAACAATTGTATGTCAATTGAGAACGTCGATGTTGGTAATACATCGGACCTTATAGGTGCGCGGTGGCTCTCTCGGCGGCGCGAGAGGGCGCGCCGTTCGACGCTATCTAGCGGATCTCGGGCGAAATGCAGAGATCGTGGCACGCCGCAGGTCGTCCCGTTACAGTGCCACACTATAAAAATTGAAATTGACGTTGCATATTTTGCGGCGCGCATTTGATTTTTCACTGGGAACACTGCAATTTCTAATTATGTGCTTTGAACATTATACAGAGACCATTGTAAATTTTACAGTTCAAACACAGTGGATTTCGTCTCGTCTGCTTGTTATTTCTACTTTGTCATTTTTTTGCGCTGAACATTGCATTTTGAAAATCCATTAATTTATAATGGATTTCCAGTAAAACGCCTGAATTACAGTTCCGAACCGTATATTCTGCATTGAATTCATTATTTTTTTAAATATTACACATGAATTGTCACTGATCATTTTTTTTTCGTGTGCTGATGGTATTGAAGAGTGGTCCTAAAAATATTCGAAAATTCGCGAGGAAGTAAAAGAGGGCGAGAGAAAAGGGAGGACAACGAGGACGGGGTGAGCGAAATTGCGAAAGTACGCTCCCGTGTATATTCCACCAATTCGCACGTGCCAATGTACACGAATTTTATTATACTTTTTTATTGGATTCGGTAATGGCTTCAACGAGTTTATACGCTATGTACACCGTACGTATACACACTAGGGCGATTTTTTTTCGACTTTTTTTAATTTTCATTCCTCCCCACCTAAAATGCTGTTGCATATGTCTAAAAGAAACTACCCTGAAAGTTACAGCCCTTAATATTAATGTTAAGTACTCGCCCTTCGCGTGAAAAGATTTCCCATCTAAAATACACGTAAAAACTTTTTTCTTCAAATTGCTATAACTCCGCGGCATTTCATGCTATCATATTGTCCTTGATCGCAATTTACGCAGAATTGAACGGTCTTCAAAAGTGTCCTGAGCAGCATAAGTGTAATTTACACTGGTGAGATGGTACGAGTCACTAAAGTTGATTTTGACCCACACTTCTCGTTTTTTTGCTGTTATTTTTGAAATGATCAGCGTTATCGAAAAATTGCAAAGGAAAGTTTTGTTGGAAATTTAATTTCCTACAAAAAAGGTCCTTTAGACCTACTTGAGAAAATTGATATTTCTTGAGATATTGAACCTTAATTTATTTGCGGTATAAAATTTTTACGGTTTATCGAACCAAAAGTTCTTAATTGTTGATATTCCATATCATTTCGCCACTGGTGATATGATATGTGATATGGTGATATGATATAGAATATCAAAAAATTGAAACTTTTGGTTCAATAAACCATTAAAATTGTATACCAAAACCAAGTTAAGGTCCAATATCTCAAGAAATATCAATTTTCGCAAGTAGGTCTAAAGGACTTTTTCTGTAGGAAATTAAGTTTCCAACAAAACTTTCCTTTGCAATTTTTCGATAACGTTGATAATTTCGAAAACAACAGCAAAAAAACGAGAAGTGCAGGTCAAAATCAACTTTAGTGACTCATACCATCTCACCAGTGTAAATTACACTTACGCTGCTGTGGACACTTTTGAAGATCGTTCAATTCTGCGTAAATTGCGACCAAGGACAATATGATAGCATAAAATGCCGCGGAGTTATAGCAATTTGAAGAAAAAAGTTTTTTATTTACGTGTATTTTAGATGGGAAATCTTTTCGCGCGAAGGGCGAGTACTTAATATTAATATTAAGGGCTGTAACTTTCAGGGTAGTTTCTTCCAGACATATGCAATAATATTTTAGGTGGGGAGTGAAAAAAATAAAAAAAGTAAAAAAAAAAATCGCCCTAATACACACGCAATACTGATCCTGGTGATGTTCGAGCTCTCTGTGCCACCCCTCGAGAGGTGGCACTCGGAATGATCGTGAATGAAAATTGGAACCGTGTGCCCTCGGATCACAATCCGTGAAGGAACAGAGAGGAGAAAAGGAAGAAAAAATTATTCATTGGAACAAGACGACAGTGCCACCTGCAGACTCGTAAAATAAGAATGAAACAGGGGGATGAAGGAAGCGTGGGTGAGAAACACGAATCGTTTTGAGATTCTGTGTGTGTTTTTTCAGAATAACGGAGCACAGAAAGAAAACGAAATACGCGTGGAGACGTACCGAATGATTGCTATCTCACGTGCATTTTACACACGGAACGTTTCATGCCAATGTGGTCAATATTGAAATTTTATCCTCTGGAATTCATTGAATACTTATTACAGTATGTCAGGGGATGATTATTTTTTTGTAATTTTTTTTTTCATATATTAAGGGCCCCTGTCAGATCTCTTATGGCCCTTATTCTTTAAATAATTTAATTTCACGCCAATGTGGTCAACATTTGAATTTCACCCCCTGGAATTTGTTGAAAACTTATTACACTACGTCAGGGGATGATTACATTTTTTAATTTTTTTTCCATCTATTGAATATCCCTGTCTGATCTTTCATGGTCCTTGTTCTTCAAATAATTTAATTTCATGCCAATATGGTAAATTTTGAAATTTTACCCCATGAAATTCCTTGAAAACTTATTGGACTACGTCAGGGGCAGTTATATTTTTCCAATTTTGTTTTCATCTATCAATTAAATACCTCTGCCTGATCTCTGATCGTCCTTATTTAAGAAAGTAGTCCAGTGTGACGACCAAAATTTTGACGATTTTCCATTAATTTTTTTAAATAACAAAATAAATTGCGATCGTTTTGAAATTTTTACATGTTGTTTGTATCTTGAAGAGTACAAAAAAATTTTGTTCACTTTTACATTAATTTGTTTATGATTTTGTACGTCAAAGTGGAATCCTCGAAAAAAATGCATTACAATGCAAAAAAAACCGAAAAACGACGATGTTTTAAAGAGCGTACCGGATTTTAAAAAATCGCAAAAATTGTTTGAAAAAAGCGAAACGAAGCTGAATATGTCCTCTATGAAACGCCGCTTGGTGAATCAAAAAATCTTCATTTTAAAAAGAGCAGCGAAACTTTTTGTGCGGGGTGGAATCGGGGTGAGTGTTTCCAAACTTTTAGCCGACAGTGTACATGTACACTTACTAGAGACCAGAAAACAATACACGCATACGAGGCCAGTTGTAATATGTTACAACATGCCCCTGCTTTTTGTTACAACTTGCCCCATGGGCTCATTGTATCTACTTACAATGAAACATCTCAAAAAATACAAACCTAAGAAGAATATTAACAAAAGCAAATGAAAGCCAGTTAAATTTACATTGTAACAATGAACAATTAATTAAATTTTAATAGTCAAAATCAAATTTTCCGTAAGTATTTTTTTTACGATCCAGGACAAAACAGACCTCGTGTCCATGTTTCCTCCTTTCAAATGTCCAACGTTATGCCTCGAGTTACAAGAAGAACATTCAGCTCAAAATTTAAATAAAAATGGTTAAAATGCCGGGTCAAAATTGAGTGTTACTACTTACCCCTGTTCCAACAAGCTCCCCCCCCCCTCCCCACTTCTCCACGTGTTTTCATCGATACTCTCTGGCGCATATAAAGCCGTTTCAATGACACATTGACACATCCACGCACATCCCTGATTCTGCAGAAACGTTCGATTTTATGTACTCTGAAACAGCCCAAAGTGGCGATTGAATAGTCGACGGGTATTTTGGTCATGCGGAGAGCTGTGTAGCTCTGGTGTCGTAAACCCAGAGTTATCCTTGTGAGGCCGCACGTATAAACGCGTTTGAAACTTCCCGAGGTTTACCCGCGCGTGTATATACCCACGGCGTTAAACTCAGAATTATTTATTGTGATCCGCCGTAGCGAAGGGGGTGAAAGAGGGAAAGAGAGAGGGAGGAAGAAGCGAGAGAGTGAGCGACGCGTATTTGACTAAAGCCAGTTTTCTTCTCCACTCTCGCCGCTCCTTGCCAAACACAACCGTCTCTTCCAACTCGTCTCTCTCTCTCTCTCTCTCTCTCTCTCTCTCTCTCTCTCTCTTCGTTCCCTCGCACAGAGTCCTCTTTCTAGCTCCGCGGTACCGCGGTATAGGAGGACCCACCCCCACAGAACCGAACTTGAAGCGCCTCCGGGCTCTGGAGAACGCGCGAGGAAGAGGCCCGAGAGTGCTGGCAAAGTTGTGTAGTTCGAACTCGTAACCAGGCGGAGAGACCTCAACCCTCTACCTTTCCCTAACCCTACGAACCTTTCCCCAACAGGGCGTGATTCAACGAGAGAGAACCTACATAATACTCACCCTCTCTCTCTCTCGCTCTCTCTTCCTCTTGCTCTCTGTCTTTCCGCTGCTGTCGTTGATGCTGCTCTCTCGGCCTTCTGCTTTTGCCAAGGGGATGCCAACTCCGCCTTTCCAATCCTACTTCGAGTTCTACTCTGCCGGTTACGAACAAGGATATTGTTAGAACTTTCTTGAGAAATATGCCCCGCCGGCCCTTACCTCTCTCTCTCTCTCTCTCAGTTTCTGTCAGGTTCTCCAGCTTTGGCCCCTCTTCTGGTATTGCTACTATTGAAGCTACCCTCTGAAAGCGAACTTAAGAGAGACCCCACTTCCACCCTTATAACTCTTCATTGCCGGCATCGGCACTATATGCTTTCCCTTCGCCAACTATAATTCCCACCATAGTACATGAGGCAGTTGCATCATCCACACAAGTGGACTTTATACTCCCTTTGTCATCCTCCACATCGAATGAGTTTCGTCAAGTTTCTGAATTTTCAAAGTCCCCTCAAACTCGATATTTCTCTCATTCTTCTTGAACGATGGATCTGATGGATTCGAAGAAGTATTCTTGCAATAGCAATCAGGCAATTCCTGGGTCGATACTGATTGCTTTCAATGTAATTGTTTTTCTTGGTGGCTCTGTGAAGTAGAGTAACTTTTCCGGACAATGAATACTTCCGCTGAAAAGTTCAAAAAAATGGAAATGACAATCCATCTTCATCAGCATTCGATGTCATGATTTTGCAGTGACTCACGCAGATGGCGCTATAGATTGCATGCTTTCCAAACTTTTGGATGACAGTGTATATTATCAGATAACGCAGTTAATATCAGGAAAAGAGGAACAATTGAAAACATTTCCAGACTCCAGGAATCCACAGTTTCGGCCTAAAGTGTCCTTAATACGAATTATAATGTGTATTCTGACTACAAGGAAGAGGTAAGGTCGAGGTAGTCGTATATACCTTCTGGCTGGATGTCTGCCGACTAATCAGGATGGATATATGGCTCGGTGATAATTAGGGATCGCAAGAGAGTCTAGAGGTGCCACACGGAAAGCGAATGAAGACAGATAGCGGAGACCTCTGCCGGTGGACCCCAATGTGGCCAAATTGGTATACTTCGACGACGACAACGTCCAGAAGCCAGACCGAGAGTTTCAGCAGAAGATTTGCGGTGGCCGCTGTCTGTTACTAAAGCTGAAGATCCCGGGAAAATTTGCGAAATAGCCAAGTTCTTTGGTTTTGGACTTGAAACCGCAGTGTCCGTTCACGCCTTTAATTTTGTATGCAAGGTGAGAGATTCCAAAGTCTTTTGGCCATACAGATAATGGAGGATCAGGATGAAGGATCTGATCTTGGAGGAGAATTCCGAAATTTCAAGCATCAACAATTTTAGGGGATGAAAATCAGTAGAAAGAGGGTCTTGAAAAATTCTGCAAAACTTCAGAATTGTTTCTGGATGTGTTCAACAATATGACTAGAGTTTTGCTCAGGCCGAAGAGGGCAAGAATCGAAGATTAAGGATACTTATGCGAAAACTTACTTTTCTGGGAAAATAATGTGAGAAAATGGAGTATCATTCGTATGAAGGATTTACGACTGATCGAATGAATTCGGCATCCGGAGAACTTCGCCATTCGCAAAAAATAGAAATGACCTCAGGGATTTTTTTCGCCATTTCGTTTATTTTTTCGAACTGCCAAACGGAAGACGCTCGGAGCACGATTTATCACCAACTTTTTTTTTGTACCCATCGATTTTCCTCTCGATGCTCTTTCCGGCTATGAGGAAGAGGCGCCCGGCAATGGACAGGCATTCGGCTTCATATTCACGTATAGGACACTCGTCTCGCCGTGTAATTGTTCGTCAGTGGACGATTCAGCCTGCGGCAAAATGAGAACAAAAAACGGGCGTGCGTCTCGTGGATGTGTATTTGTATTGTACAATGAAACGTGGAGCCATAGCGGGGAGACAACCCCGAGGGAAAAAGATAGGAGATATTCGACGGAGAGCCCAGCGGAGATTCGTTAGGCGAGCATTTTGCAAAAATTCGAACCTGTCGCGGGCGTTGACATTCTCCGCTTATACGCCGCACACGCTCAGGTTGGTTGAAGCTCCGGGCTTATTTTTTTTCATTTCTCTTTCTCTGGTGTTTCGCATGTGTGAGCGCACGTGCCATATCGTATGAGAAATCCCCGAGCAATTCGGGATTTATATCCATCGAAAAATGCGCTCAAGCCCTTCATTCTCCAGTTTCGCTGTTTTTCTCGGTACGCGAACAGCGAGCGAGAAATTTCCGGTATACTCATGTGCCATTTCGGTGTCCACTGCCTCTTGCACATTGGAATTTGCGAAATCTCAATGATGGGCGTGCGAAAATCCGCGTATTGACACGAATTCATTCGAAGGGCTATTCGCCAAAATTCTCGAAGGGGTGGGGTACAAAAATTCGACGGACAAATATTTCGAAGGTCCGAAAGTTCGAATTTCACGATTACGAACGTTCGAATACCGAAGGGCCGAAATAGCGAACGCCAGAAAAGCGAAAGCCGAGAGAGCCGCTCACGTGGGCTCCATGTGTAAGAGAGAGAGAGATGCGCCTCCTCTCTCTCTTACGCATGGGGTCCCCCCGTGAGCGGCGCTCTCGGCTTTCGCTTTTCTGGCGTTCACTATTTCGGCTCTTCGCTATTCGAACGTTCGTAATCGTGAAATTCGAACTTTCAGACCTTCGAAATATTTGTCCCTCGAATTTTTGTACCACACCCTTTTTGGGGCCTCAGAGCAGTTTAAATATCTTCAGAAATAGATGAGAAGGGCTGTATCTGTACTGACACACTTTATCGGATATCTTAAGGTTGTTGAGACCCAAATCACAAATGGTGAGAAAATTCTGAAAATTTGGTATGTTTTTCAAAGAAGTATTTAAGAGGACGTATAAAAATTTCACGACGATTTGGAAGCTCGTTATCGAATAATTAAGATTAACAAATTAAATAAAATTGAATGTAGTCTTATGGAAACTGATATAACTTTGCGATAAGTTTTTTTTTGACCTCTCAATTTTTTAATATCCACAATAGATTGAAAGCAACGGAAAGAAAACGAAGTTTATTGATAAATATTTAGTTTATTTGTTTAAAAAATTGTTTCTAACAAACCGTTAATTTCTTAATAACGAGCTTCCTAATCGTCGTGAAATTTTTACACGACCTCTTAAATACCTCGTACAAAAACACAGCAAATTTTCAGAATTTGCTCATCATTTTCACTTTTAACCCTTAAGGAGGTTGAAGTAATCATGATAGAATTCTGAAAATTTGGTATGTTCTTACATGAAGTATTCAGGAGGTCGTGTAAAAATGTCACTGCGATTAGGAAGCTATTTATTGAACAATTAACATTCAAAAGTTTCATAGCTTCTAAGCAACCTTAGAGCAGAACTTGAATGGGGAAATGCAAGAGCAGACGGAATAAGCAAATTCTGTCATAGAAATAGATTAAACAATGCAAAACATCTTCGCTCTATCAATTCTAAATGTTTCATCGGTAAACCCCAACAATACTTGAAACGGTATTTTGGTCTAGAATTTTGAAAAAATTAATTTTGTTTGCATATTCTTGAAGTTTACACCTTTAAGAATATATCCTCGAAAGGAAACTTTCAAATTACATTAATTTACGAAAAGCTATTCTAGTAACGCATCGACTACGCCCGTCACGTTGGAGCGGACTTTACGGGGGTATTCTGGTCTAGAATTTCGAAAAATCAATTTTTTTGCATGTTCTCAAAGTTTAGACTTTAAGGAATATTTCCTGGAAATGAAATTTTTAAATATCAATAATTTACGAAGTTATAGTTATTTTAGTGACGCATCAACTACGCCCCTCACGTTGCAGCGTAATATTAAGGGGGTATTCTGGTCTAGAATTTCGAGAAAAACAATTTCTTGCAAATTCTTAAAGTTTCCTCGAAAGGAAATTTTTTAATTCCAATAATTTACGAAGTTACAGCTATTTTAGTGACGCATCAACTACGTCCATCACGTTGGAGCGTAACTTTACGGGGGTATTCTGATGTAGAATTTTGAAAAAATCAATATTTTTTGCAAATTCTTAAAGATTAGACCTTTAAGAATATATCCTCGTAAGGGAATTTTTTAATTCCAATAATTTACGAAGTTACAACTATTTTAGTAACGCAGCAATTACGCCCGTTATGTCGAAGCAAGTCTGACTATGGATGTGTTTCTACTACTGTTTTCAATACGCCTGACATGATATCTCAAGTTCTACTCAACCGATTTACTTGAAATTGTTTACCAATCTTCAATATTTAACTCTCTATCGCCCTTACCACTTTTCGATCAAAATAATTTTGCCCCCCCCCCCCCCCATAAAAATAAAAAACTATGGAAAAGAGCAGAAAACGCCTTTTTTGTTAAGACAGCCGCCATCTTGCAAAATTTTTGTCTCTGAGGTAGGAGCAATAACGACATTCTTACTGATTAAGAATCTTTTTCTAAATTTGGTGTCAGATGAACTTATGACTTATTTAATTTACATTTTTTTTTGAAAATTTTCTTATTTATTGTCAAAATATCAATACATATATTGTAAAAAAATTGCAAAAATATATTTTTTTCATCGAGCTTGAAAAAAAACTCAAAATGTATGTCCCTAGACCAGAATACCATCGTAAATTGTAATTCTTTAAGTTTCTATGGCCAGTAAAATAATTAAGATTCAAAGTATCTGAACCAATTCACCCTTCCAGCTCATATTACCCGACTCAACGTTACACGTGCATATACATATATATGAAAGCTTGTTTATTTTTGCGGTTCCAGCGATGCTAGTGAAACTCGACTTCCGGATGGAAGAGCTCGGAAAGAGGGTAGAGTGGGCTTTTGCTACGAGAGAAGAGTTTATATATATTCTATACGTATATACATACATATATATTAGGCCGTTAAATTTTTTTTTTGTTTCTTCTTCCAAACAGGCTCAAAAATTTCACTTAAGTATAAGAAAAGGTCTGTGAAAATATGAGCTCTTAATATTAATATTAACATCATCCTCATCGCACTTTTCGATTTTCCATAAGAATAACATGGGAAAAATTATTCTTACGTCTTGTGATTTTTATAACTAACATACGATCCATCATACGGGAAATCTGGAGACATATCTTCGTATAGAATTGAACGCTCTACAAAAAGGTTCTGAGTAACTTTTTGATAAGTCCACTCGTTCAAAAGTTATTCAATGTTTAATTTCAATTTTTCGTAAACTTTGCTGATTTTTCAACATTACACCAGAACTAGTTAGTTTTATCGACAAAATGTGGATGAAATGTGATGTTAAACATAAATTAAACTTTCGACAAATGTTGACCAATAGTTCCCACTATAATAATAATGAAAATAGAACGCTTTAAAAAAATTGTGCAGCAGAAGTTTGCTTAAAAATTTACTTTTCTGTCAAGAGATTCATTGTAGTATATTAGTACATTTTTATTCATTTTTATTTTTAAATTAAAAAAAAAAAAAAAAATAGTAAATTTTGAAGCGAATTTCTGCTGCACAATGTTCTTAAAGCCTTCCATTTTTTTATTATTCCCGTGAGAACTATTGATTAACCTTTGTCGAACGTTTAATTTATGTTTAACATGAAATTCCATCCACATTTTGTCGATAAAACTAACTAGTTCCGGTGTAATGTCGAAAAATCAGCAAAGTTTACGAAAAATTGAAATTAAACATTGAATAACTTTTGAACGAGTGGACTTATCAAAAAGTTACTCAGAACCTTTTTGTAGAGCGTTCAATTCTATACGAAGATATGTCTCTAGATTTCCCGTATGATGGATCGTTCGCTAGTTATAAAAATCAGAAGACGTAAAAATAATTTTTCCCATGTTATTCTTATGGAAAATCGAAAAATGCGATGAGGACGATGTTAATATTAATATTAAGAGCTCATATTTTCACAGACCTTTTCTCATACCTAAATGAAACTTTTGAGCCTGTTTGGAAAAAGAAACAAAAAAAAAAATTTTTTGAAACGTCCTAATATATATATATAAATACATGTATAGAGTCTCTTATCCGTGCGCACTTTCAGCGCGTTTACTCCAAATTATTATAAACAGCCAGTGAGTCAGCCGTATAGAACCCAGATGGAGGAGAGAGACAGAGAGGATGAGAGAGATAGAGACAGAACGAACGAGAAAACAGAAAGTCAACCAGGCAGTCGGGCAATCTCTCGCGTGCACACTCTACTCTTTCTCTTCTCGAGTAAACCACAGCCTGCACTTTCGTCGTCGCGGGCTCTCGGGGCATTCTAAGCGCGTGCACTGGTGCACTCAGAGCTCCCGCCAGATTCTCCGCTGCTTCTATCCCGTCTCCTCTCCCCCCACCCTAAAAAAACCCCATTGTGCAATGTCTTGCTCACTCTGGATTCATCCCGGTAATATGGCTCTTGCTCCGCTTGGCGCGAGCGAGCTTTCTGCGCTTTTTGCGAGCTTTTTCCGCTCTCCTTACCCCCACCCCTCACTATCTCATCCTTTCTCTTTCTCACTGTCATCTTTGCGCATTCAACGTTCAACGCAAGCTCAACACAATCCTTTGGCCTGAGAGAGAGAGAGGGAGAGAGAGAGCGAGAGAGCGAGAGAGCGAGAGAGAGAGAGAGAGAGAGAGCACTTGGCATCTTTGGATTTTATACGGGACTTCCGCTTTTCTCATCGCCCTACGCGTCTTTTTTACTGTTATGTCAGCCCATCGTTTTTCGGTACAGTGCACGCGACATTTTTTCTCTCATACTGTCCAAGCATTCGTCACATTTAGCGAGGCGCGAAAGTGTAACAGGATTCTGCAAAAAACTATCATGCAATGTCCCTTCGTTTGTTGAATTTTTAAAAAAATATTTTTCAGGATTGAAGATTTTGAAATCTTTTCGAATGCGAGATAAAGTTTTTCGAAAATTTCACCACGTTTACAATTTTTTAAGTTTATTTTTTAAATATCTTGAAAACTATTTTTCGACTTTCGAAAATAGTTACGAAAACATCGTTCTGGGTTCGTCTCAAAGAGTCTACTTGGGGCTACGAGAAAAAAAATACTCCGAAAAAAACTTCTGAAAAATGATGAATTTGGAGAATTTTGAATTTTTAAATATCATGAAAATCCATGATCAACATTAAGTTTCCGGTTCTATTTTTTTTCTATAATACCTTGTATCAATCTTAAAAGATCCTGAAATTCTCAGAAAAGTGTTTTTTTTTATATGAATTTTTTTTTACCTCTAATCAATCATGTGATTTTGTAGTTTTGAGCAGTGAAAATTACATGATTGCTCAACGTTAATTAACTTAGAGGTAAAAAAAAATTTTTTTTACTAAAATTCAAAAATTCATATTTTTGAAAAAAAACGACCTTTCCGAAAATGTCAGGATCTTTCAAGATCAGTCGAAGGTATTATATAAAAGAGATTGAACCAAAAATTAAATTATGATCGTGAATTTCACGATTTTAAAAAATTCATAATTCTCCTAATTCATCATTAAAAAAAAAAATTCGGATTATTTATTTTATTTTAGCCCCAAGTATACTTTTTACGACGAATCCAGAACGATTTTTTCGTAATAATAGTTTTCGAGATATTTAAATAATAAACATGAAAAATTGAAAAAATGGTGACATTTTGAATTTTGCATAACTTGTTAAAAAAAAAGATCTTTAATAGAACCTTGTTTTATGGTAAAAGAAAACTTCTGACCAAATTTCATCGAAATTGAAAGGGGTCGATTCCACCTATTGGTCGATTTGACCTGGAATGACCCATATCCAGCATTGTTCAATTGAGATTCGCAATTTTTTATCACTAATATTTACCCAAATGAGCTTGCAAGTCGGGAAAGAGGGATTTTCTTTAGATTCTGACAAAAGCGTTTATATCCTGTTGTGAAATTGGATTTCATCATTTTTGAACAAACACAGGATACTAAAAAAAAAAAAAAAATTGGACTCCCTGGCGAATCGATCGAGAATGGCCTGACCGAACGATTGGGACAAAAAAGACCCCAAATTTCATCAATCCACGCACCCTTAATTCATATTGACCCCATCGATGGTCCGTCTATATTTTCCGTACATCCGGATCCTCGTTGTTTTTTTTTTCCACTTGGAGCAACGTACCCTGCAAAAAAAAGTGCGGTATAGCGATAGGGAGAACGGCAGCCGGAAGTAGGAAAAAAGGGAAGAAGGGAAAAACGGTCGCGCGCTTGGCCACGACAGAGGGTGAACTCGACCGGAACGGTAATAAAAACAACGCGTATAGGTACTTGGTACGTGGTGGACCGACATTGGGGGCAAGGGGAAGGGGCTTTTACTTGATTGAATTTCGTGGGGACCGAACGGACCGTGAGGCGTATCAGCTCCCGCTCGAGCGCAATCCGCATCGATCTATCGTTTATATCCTGGTCCCGCAGTATACGCGGTGTCATACAGCTTTTACATCATATATATCTATATCTGCAACATATCCGACGAAAATTGATAAGGAAAAGGGCACAAGTGTCACAATTTTCCACGTGTACACCAACTCGAGTTGAGAAGGTTCAAGCTCTTCGCACCATTAGTCAGATCAGTGCTGAATCTTTGATATATATATATTTTTTTTTATTATTTATAAATAATCTTGAATTATTTCTACAAATATTTGTAGATCAATCAACGATGTTTAACACTCGCTGGTCAGATCTCAAAATAACTCCAAGTTGGTCACACTGGGTCAATTTGACCCGACCGATTTTTTAAATGGTTGTCAAAAAAGTACCTATTCGATTGACTTAAAAAAATATAAGAATTATCTTCGAACATTTCAGTATATGAAATAATTGTGTTTTTGCTTTGAATATTAACATGGAAAAAAAATCATGGAAAAGGACTTTTGAAAAACCGGTTTTTTACTTAAAAAATTGTAACGCTTTCAGTTTTAAAGATTTTTTCGAAAAATTTCTACACGATACTCTCAATGTATGTTACTTTGAGAAAAAAAATACTACTCTTAATGTATGGTAGTTTAGAGAGCTCGGGTCAATTTGACCCGTGGTTACCAGCGAGGCTTAATCGAGTTTTGCGCCACAGCCGAAAAAATTTATTGCAATAGTTTTTTTTTTCAAAAAATGTCACCTGTTTTACGCAATATTTGGGGCGTGTTTTTATTTAGTTTCCTTTTAAGGGGTTACAAAGGGTTTGACAATTTCAAAAAATCAATTTTTTTATGTTTTTCATCTAATAGTACAATATTTCTAGAATATATTCTCAAAGTTTCAAGTCAGTCGAAGTAAAAGACTGATTTTTCTAATTACAACTAATTTTACAAAGCTCTACAAAGTGTAAATTGTATTTAATATTGTACTGTTTTGCATGGAACTCTGCAAAAAATTCAAATTCGAATTTCGTTTCAAATCCTCCTTTCAATTATAAGCTCTACTTCTGAATGATAAAATTTTTAAAAATTTTCTAATTTTTCAATAAAATTTTTATAAAATATTATCTTATCGCTGCTTTTTTACATGCTCAAAATTTTAAATCTTTATTGATTATTTGAAAAAAAAATAGAGAAAATGTGCTTTAGCCTTTGAAACCCATGTAAGGCTTTAAAGAAATTAGATATTTTTGATCAACATCGAATTATGTCAATCAACACTGTATTAAAAGTAGTTTTTAATTGGTTCCTAAAATTTTATTATCATTTATTTTTCGAATAGCCGCTGATTTTGTGTTTTATATAAGAGAGTTAAAAAGCGAATGCAATGACAAAAACTGTAGAAGAAAATTCCAAGATTGATAAAGAATCCTTTCATCAGACGGACATTTGACTTGAAAGGGTTTTTATGTCTATAACTTGAGAATATTTATTTCCTATCAGCTGAAACGGAGAAATAGATTGACTATATATGGGGCATTCCATCCCAAATCGGACTGTTTGAAAAACTTTTTTTTTTTATTTCCTCAATTTTTTTATATTTTTGAGTACCCATCAAAAGACCCTTCCTGTTAAATTTTGAGATTTTTTTAAATTACCCGTTGAACAGATATTAAATTAACAAAAAAACCGCTCTTTTTTGGTATTTCGGTCATAACTTCTTTAATAATGGTCCAAATTGAAAGATTTTTTTTCAACCTTTTTGTTTTTTCATGGCCTTTTCAGAAAAAAATACAACAAAAATATTCGACGTGTTTTGGAATGAGTTTTTTTAATTTTAAATATTAAATCACGTTTTTAAAAGTGAATGTCATTTTTGATTTTTTGTTTAATTTTTTCTTTCAAACATCTATCTATTAAACAAGTTTTAAGACTAGTCCAATCGTGGGATCTCAATAACTACTATTTTTTTCGATTTTTGAATATTAAAAAAAATTTTTATTTTATACATTATTATGAATACCAATTTTTGTTACTGTATAGTATTTTTTTCAATATTTAGAATGTATTTTGACACTTTTTTATTATTAACAGGTTCTTAAAATTAATAATTAATCGTTAAGTCTGTTTATGAACAATAATAACAACAGTTTTTATTTATTCACGTATTTTTTTTGAAAACCTTACATATACGATTATTTTCTGAATTAGAATATTCCTTTGCCAATACGTTTCCGTTGTTCATTGGAATAATTGAATGAAATTTTTGTGTCCCGCTGTGATTGACTTCGCAGTATTAGTTAATTATTAATTTTAAAAATCTGTTAACAACGAAAAAGTGTCAAAATTAATTTAAAATGATTAAAAAAATACTATACAGTAACAAAAATTGGTGTTCATAATAATTTATTGAAAAAAAAAATTTTACTTTTCAAAAATCGAAAAAATAGTAGTTATTGAGATCCCACGATCGGACTAGTCTTAAAAATTGTTGGATAGATAGATATTTGAAACAAAAAATTAAAAAAAAAAATCAAAAATGACATTCACTTTTAAAACACGATTTAACGTTTAAAACTCAAAAAACTCATTCAAAAACACGTCGAATATTTTTGTTGTATTTTTTTCTGAAAAGGCCATGAAAAAACAAAAATTTTGAAAAAAGAACTTTTAATTTGGACCATTATTAAAGAAGTTATGACCAAAATACCACAAAAGAGTGGTTTTTTTTGTTAATTTAATTTCTTTTGAATGGGTAATCAAAAAAATCTCAACATTCATCAGGAAGGCTCTTTTGATGGGTACTCATAAATATTAAAAAATTGCGGAAATAAAAAAAAAAGTTTTCCAAACTGTCCGATTTGGGATGGAATGCCCCATATATTGGTAACGGAGAGCCCTTTATTTCCTCTCATCGAATCGATTTGCGGGCCAAAAGTACATTCATCGAAGTTTCGCTATGAATGCAGCGCGGATCCTTCTCCTGTTTTCATATCTTTCTGCAGCGTATCGTTCACAGTCGGAAGATCGCAAAGCGTAGAATTTCACACGCGAAACTAGGTTAGTTACGCCATTTTTGTTATTGAACAATCGCAATATGTTTCGCTGCAAACGATTGCTATTGCAATGTTCGGACGTCGAACGCAGCAATCAGTACGATGAGGGTGAGCTTTTGTTACAAGTGGGATGGTTATTGGCGATATATCGCAAACACTTGTGCCACTTTTTCATCCTACCACAGAATACTACGTATATCTGTCGGCATTTGAAAAAAATCTGGGTAGCGTGATGGGCATGCTGTCATAGTGGGGTCTGCTTTTTGAAATTAAAAAGTAAAAAGCTTCCACGCGGATTCAGCGAGGGTCGGGAAATATGGATTACCAGGCTTCACTTTGCTCACTGAATCATCCCTTCGACGTGCTCAAAGACTTTGGACATAATTTGATTTCTTTTTCAATCTTATACCTTTTGAATATTCCCTTTTTCGTTTTCAGGAGGCGGAAGTCGGTAATTAAATATCAGATGAAAATGAAATGCTAATTGTTGGAAATCGTGTTTGTAGACATCACCCTAATATAAGTGATAACAATTTTTAACTCTAGAATTTGAGCACTTATAGTGATGGCAATATTTGATGAATGTATCGATATTTGGTATCGATACGTATTAGTGGTCTGAGTATCGATACAGGTGTAATATCGAGAATGCGATATCGATATCACCGATATCGATACTCAAATAAAAATGCAAACAAACCTCAGTTCGAAATAAAAACAGTAAGTAGTTTTATACCTCAGTCGGTAACAAAAAACTGTAGTTTCTTACCTCAGTTGGTAACAAAATGTCGTTTGTACCTCAGTCGGTAACAAAACCGGTAATTTTTTGCCACAGCCGGTAACATAAACTCAATAAAAATCGGTTGTATCGAAATTTCGATATTCATGTACTGCGTATCGATACTTGAAAATATCGTAACGCCGAGAATCGATACAAAATATCGATATTTGGGTCGAAGAGTATCGATATTCCAAATATCGATACTGTATCGCCCATCACTAAGCACTTAACATTAATAAAAATAGAATACCGAATATGAGGAATTCTTTTTCAACCGGGCCACTTTTTTTTCACCCTCTCCAATTTTTTTCAAAATCTGCTAGTTCGAAATGTTAGACAAAAGGAACGTCTGTGATTTTTTAAAGATTTTTTTAGGCGTCCGTTCAGGATTTTCAATTTTTCATTACGAACACTGTATCTCAAAAAATATTCATCAAACAAAAAAAAACATGAGAATAAAAACTTATTTATTTTTTTCACTTTATCGAAAAAAATTTAAATCATAATTTTTCTGCATTGATAAAATTGAAATTTGGCAAAAGAAAAAGAGAACAAAATTTTTTTAAACCTAATAACACACTTTCGATTTCGGTAAAAATTTTACGGGATGTCTGTCATTGGGTAAAGAGTCTGCGAAAAATTTCAGAATGGCACCTGCAATGGTTACGATGAAAAAAAATAAAAACCCTGCGAAATCTATATGCGGTTATGAGATTTCGCAGGGTTTTTATTTTTTTTTCATCGTTACCATTGCAGGTGCCATTCTAAAATTGTTTTCGCAGACTCTTCACCCAATGAGAGACATGAAAAAAAGAAAAACCCTGCGAAATCTTTATGCGGTTATGAGATTTCGCAGGGTTTTTATTTTTTTTCATCGTAACCATTGTGGGTGCCATTCTGAAATTGTTTTTGCAGACTCTTTACCCAATGACAGACATCCTGTGAAATTTTTACCGAAATCGAAAGTGTGTTATTAGGTTTGAAAAAATTTTATTCTCTTTTTTTTGCCAAATTTCAAATTTTCTCAATTCAGAAAAATTATGATTTTAATTTTTTTCGATAAAGTGGAAAAAATAAATGAGTTTTTATTCTCATGTTTTTTTTTGTTTGATGATTTTTTTTTGAGATACAGTGTTCGTAATGAAAAATTGAAAATCTTGAACGGACGCCTAAAAAAATCTAAAAAAAATCACAGAAGTTCCTTTTGACTAATATTTCAAACTGGCAGATTTTGAAAAAAATTGGAGAGGGTGATAAAAAAAAGTGGCCCGTCTGAAAAAGAACTCCTCATATATTACGTATTTCTGCATCATATCGATTATATTGGACAAAGGAAATACAGTCATTGAATGATCGGAAAATTTTCAGCTATGAAAGTAAGACGGTTTCGAATAATTCAAAATTGATCAGAGATAACTTCTGTTCGAAAAAAGTTATTTTTGAAGCTTTGAGATTTTTGAGTACTTCCCACTTATTGTCGTAAATAGATGCTTGATATTCCACAAAATGCTCTTTGCAGTATCCTAAAATCAGCACGATTATTTTAACAACAACAACAACAACGACAATAATAAATTAAAAAGCCGGAATCCTACAAAATTACACTGACAAAGAGTCGTTGCAAAAAATGCGGGGTGTGCGAAAAGCATTCGAATCCAATTGAATATTCGAATTATTCGGATAATTCGAATAATTATTTTTTGCGCTTAAACTGATCAATTTCGATGAAGAAGTTAAGTTCTTCTATCATATATTTAACTTAATCATAATATTTTTCTCATAGCTCACTACTAAACTAATGAAAATGTTAATAAAACATAACATTAAAAAGAAAGTTTCATTATCAACCTTTTAATGAAATGTAAAATTAAATTTTTTTTTTTTTGGCTATTATGAAAATACATCATTAGAAAAATTAACAAATAAGATCAATACGCTGATTATTAGTCATGTGTAATTGAGTTTTTGAAAATTTACTTTAAACTCTTTTTATTTATCTCCAATATATTTCTCCCAAATTTTGAACAAATTTTAACGATAACAAAAAAAGCCAATCGTTAGCAATTATTGAATGATAAATAAGAAATTATTTTTTATTGGGCTTGTGCGAATATTCGAATTAACGTATTATTCGAATCGAATAATCCGAATCGAGTTTCGAATATTGGCACACCCCTAAAAAAAAAATCTCTGAATCATTTAACCGGCCAGGATCATATTTCCCAACTATCTCCCGCTCAGACACTCATCCAATGGATATTCCATCGTTTGGATATGCGAGTGCTGTGGACGTTTCAGTCTCCGCAATTTTTCGAGCTATATTTCTGTGTGCTCTTTTCACCGCATTGAAGAAGGGATGAAAAAAAAGAGCGAATTGGCTATAACAGGGGAAAAGGCGGGAAAAAACGTGTCGTGAACAAGAGTGAGTGAATGAGGGAAAAAGGGAAATTGAAGGACGTGGAAGTGAGAGAGAGTGAAGACAGGAGAATGAAAGATTGCACGGAAAAAAATGATCAGTGAGAACTGCTGAGATTCCCATTAATTTTTACAGTTTTCCCCATCAACGGCGCCTCCTGGAAGGGCAAACAGTGAAATTTTCAGATTTATTTAATACAATATACAGATGTCTCATATGACATAGTGCATGCTCATCATACGAATTTTTACAGTGTGGAACATTAAAATGTACACTATGTGAAACGATATATTTATGTTGTATCCGGTGAACTTTTTACACATTTCACATTGTAAAAATTATCCAGGGCCCGTGAAAAAATTACAGTGTACATTGTAAAAGTTGAAAAGAACGTAGTATATTTTGCGGTACGTTTTTTATTTTTCACTGAAAATACTGCAATTTCTAAAATAAATTATAGTGTAGTGAAACGTTTCGATATTTGAATAAATTCCAATTTATTCAAATATTGCAATAAACCGTTATTTATCCTCGCTCAGGCTCATAGCTACGAGGGCTCGTACTTGACTAATTAATCGTGAGATCAATTAATGAAGCGAATTTAGTTTAACCTCGCACCCATAAAGAGCACGAGCGTCACCGAAATGCAATGGTGATCCGTTAAGAAAATGTAGTCTTCAGTTCATAGGACTGCTCGACCACAGAACGCGGGTGATGTTCCCACAATTGTATGTCAATTGAGGACGCCAATGTTGGTAATACATCGGACCTTATAGGTGCTCGGTGGCTCTCTCGGTGGCGCGAGAGGGCGCGCCGTCCGGCGCTATCTAGCGGATCTCGGGCGAAATGCAGAGGTCGTGGCACGCCGCAGGTCGTCCCGTTACAATGCCACGCCGTAAAAATTGAAATTGACGTTGCATATTTTGCGGCGCGCATTTGATTTTTCACTGGGAACACTGCAATTTCTAATTATGTGCTTTGAACATTCTACAGAGACCGTTGTAAATTTTACAGTTTAAACACAGTGGATTTCGTCTCGTCTGCTTGTTATTTCTACTTTGTCATTTGTTTGCGGTGAACATTGCATTTTTTACAGTGTAAATCAGCATTTATAATGGTTTGAAAAGTAGAAACTACATTAAATCCATTAATTTATAATGGATTCCCAGTAAAACGCCTGAGTTACAGTTCTGAACCGTATATTCTGCATTGAATTCAGTATTTTTTTAAATATTACACCTGAATTGTCACTGATCATTTTTTTCCATGTGGAGAGCATGATACTGTGTACGATCGATTATAAGGGCGAGTGAGAGAATTTTCTCGATCGGACCAAGGAGGGGGCGAGAAGTGCCAGAATTCGAAGAGTCACCCTCGTCGAGAGGGTAAATTTTTCCCGAGTCTCGAGACGACGAAAGATTGCCCTGGGATGAGAGATCGAAGGCAACCGGAAATCGGCTCCGGTTGCGCCGAGGGAACTCCTTCCTCAGGACGACGCTGCACGCGCCCAGCTTTCAACCCCTATTTCGTTCTATCCTCGTCTCTCTCTTTCTATCTTTCTCTCTCCCTCTTCTCGTTCTTATTACCGAATCAAATTGAATCTAGCCAACCTCCGATAATGACTTTTCCCGATAGAACATAGGTCGAATTTCTTTTCTTCTCAATCTCTTTTTCTTCATTGACAATGATATATATAGGTGTCGCAAAAATGTCCAAGGGTTGTGCTTCACGTTTTTGTTTAATACCACTTCCTCTTCTCACGAATTTTTCGTTTCATTTTATCGCTCGACGAGCGAATCGCCCTCTCGATGAGCTTTCACAGGCCATAATAGATCCTCTATAGAGTCTCCGACTCAGCATTTACGAAATGGCCACTTCCGTCGAGAATAATTCCCCCTTACTCTTTATTCCCGATACACTTTACGTAATCCATGAAAACATTTTCATGTGCACGTAGTTCTATATATATAGGGAAGTTGTAAAGTCAGATTAGCTTTTCTACGCCGATTCCTGAGCAAGGCGACTCTAGAAATTCTTATCTCTCTCCCTCTCTCTTTCTCTCTCTCTCTCTCTCTGTCTCTCTCTCTCTCTCTCTCTCTCTCTCTCTCTCTCTCTCTCTATCCCTCCCTCCCTTCTCTCCTGCTCTTTTTCTCCTTCGTTCTCGCTGTTGGCACATCCCCACTGCCGTTATTGCCTCTCAGACTAAGAACCCCTCGGAGAGCTTTGCAATTTCCGCTTCTTATCGAATCTGATTTCATTCTTCTCAAATTTCTCGTCATTCACAGAGCTCACGCAGAGCTCATGCATAAGCATTTTTACCAGCATATTCCTGGTAAAAATGCTTATGCATTCACTCTGGTCGCAATTTTTACTGGAAAGTATGGGAAGAAAAAAAAATAGATCAAAGAGACAGTAAATTAGTTACTAGGGGAGACCGGGGACAGTTGTAACAATCTGTATTTTGGCTTTTCCTGGGCCCAAAGTATAATGCTTACGTAAATCACACGTATACCCCTGCATAGAGCATTTCACAAAAATCCAGTAGTTTTAGAGTTACACTAATTTTTATAAATATGGTCGTTTTTCACGAAAACTTGAATATTTTTGTGAAAAGAAATCGTACGAAACTTTAAAAAAAATGAAATTGAAGCTTACACTCCGTTTCACAAGTTTTTCATGTGAAAAACATTTTAAAAAAATTTGTATGGGTCGTGCGCCAAAATTTCAAAAAAGTCGAAAAATGACCATGTTTCAAAGAGCGTACCGAGTTAAAAAAAAATCAAACAAATTTTTTGGAATAAGCAAAATAAAGCTGAATATGTTCTCTTTGAAGCGCCGCTTGTTGAATTGAAATATTTTCATTTTTAAAAGAGCGGTGAAACTTTTTGTGCGGCGCTGAATCCGGGCGAGTGTTTCCAAACTTTTGGACGGCAGTGTATATTTTCTTCGATGCCAAGTAAAGAGTAGTTGACAGGATCAAAAAAACTCGCAAGGAGTCAATACGTGAAAACTATGAGCTTGGAATTGTTTCCCAAATTCAATTGTACAATAATTTCTGGTCATTTTCAATTTTTTCACGACACAGTTTTTTTATTCATAGAGGCAACTCGGAATTACAACTAAAATACCTTCAATTCCGTCAACGATTAAAATATCAATTAAAAACATTGTATACGGTCAATATTGAAAAATGTTATTTCCCAAGTCGTCGATGCTCAATCGAAATTTATCTTAAAATTGAAGGAACTCTCCGCACTCGAACATAAAACTTTCACTGAAAACAAAACCTGAATAATGCGGCACGTTGAACTCGTTCCTTTTAGCTCACAACAGCCGTATTAACGTCTCATCATCTTAGTCCGAGCGGTGTTAAGAGTTCTGAGGAAAATAGACAGAGGAGAGGGCTGAATTCTCCACCGATGTATATGTTATTCGGAGTCAAAATTCTTGACACAAAACGAGAGACGAGAAAAGGCAGAGAAGCAGAAAGCACAAGACACGTATATAGACACATTTATACATATATATTAGGGTGATTCGTTTCGGGGCAACTTTTTTTTTTACCCATCGTGCTCGAAAACCTTTAGTTGGTGCCCAAAAACGAAGTTTCGTAAAAGGGGGGTGTTGTCAAAAAATATTTAGAGGTCGCGAATCAAAATTGACGGTTTCTCAATTGATGACCATTAAAAAAAAAATTTCTCATTATTAGTGTTACCATCCCGCGAATTTTGATATCGCGATATTTTCCAAGTGGGTTTTCATAGAAAATTTGATACTCTACAATAAAGTTTATTGAGCCATGTCCGTAAATTCAACCGTTTCAGCGGTGTCATTGTTTCAAGTGAATATTGTATGGAAATATCTGTTTAAACGGCTGTAACGCCTAAGCTATTGGATACATCGAAAAAATTCAAATAAGAACTTTGTAGAGAAAGTAATTTGCTACAAAAAAGTCTCATAAGCCGACCCCGTTAATTCAACTCTTCCTCAGCTATAGGTGGATGAAGTAAAATAAATAGATTTTGTGTTTTTGTTTTATTGATTTATTTGCATAGGGAATTCTTTGCAACATTTGTTGAATGGTTTTTCTCATGATTTTGTACATGCTATCTCATAGAAAATGGAGTTCATTTGATTGAATAAAACAAAAAAATATCTATTTATTTTACTTCATACACCTATACCTGAGAAAGAGTTGAATTTACGGGCTCGGCTTATGAGACTTTTTTGTAGCAAATCACTTTTTCTACAAAGTTCTTACTTGAATTTTTTCGATATATCTAATAGCTCAGGCGTTACAGCCGTTTGAATATTTTCACACAATATTCACTTGAAATAATGATACCGCTGAAACGGTTGAATTTACGGACATGGATTGGGTACAAACTAAAGGTTTTCAGGCACGATGAGTCGAAAAAAAAGTTGCCCCGAAACGAATCACCCTAATATATATAAATATATTGTAAGCTGAATATATACATATTTATATGTATAATATTCGCGAGTATTTCGCGCATTCCTCGTTTTGCCGGATGTATAGAACACTTGGGCCAGGAAGTTGTATTTGAACTTCAGAGCTTGTACTTGCGAAGGGGTACGAAGAACAAGAGGCAACGAGGCTATAAGAGTGTACGGAACGACGACTGTGATGTACACAGATACATGTATATTTATATATATATATATATATATATATATATATATATATATATATTTGTGTATGCCATATTACACTCCGTGTGCTCCGTTGGAGCTGCAAGTTTGAGGATGCGCAACCCTCCATCAACCCCTCGATCGTCCCGTTTCGTTGTGCAAGCCAAAACTTCGAGACGAGTTCTCGGGATAGACTCTCATGGATTTGTGTATCTGTACGTGTGCATGTACACGATGGCAAAGACTAATAAAGTCGAGGAGACTAATGCGAAGAGAAGAAGAAAAGATGGACGAAAAGCCGCATCCCACCTTTGTATAAATGTTAATGAGGGAAGTTTCAAAATAGAAAGACGTTTTAGGCCGATTGCACTCCTCATCGAGGTTTCTCTAAATTTTTCCTGGAAAATATATCTCGCCCAACATATTTTTACTACCCCGTCAATGGTGGAATAAAGTAAGAGAAAAAAAATCGTAAAAATGTGCATGTTTTTTGGCCTTCTAAAGTAGAGTACTACCTTAATGTAACCCTTCGTTATCGATTTTACATTTACTATTTGAATGTCGAAGTACAGAATTTAGTTTCCCAAAACATGAGTTATCGTTTGATAGAAAAAAAAATCGAAGAAAAATTAACAAATTCTAGCATTGAAGGTATAAAAGAATCGAGAGGGTTGAAATTTAGATAACGATAGATCGTAAAAAAAAAAAAATAGCGGAGAGTGCAGCTTTGACAAGAACTTTTGGTTCATGACAAAAAATCTATACATCAAAGAATTTTGTGTTATCTGAATTTTAAAATTTCAAAAAAGGCTGTCAACGCCAAATGTTAACATTAATTCAGCAGTAACAAAAAAAATTGTTCAGGAATCTACTTGGTCTATTTTTTGTAGAATAATGTTACGGAAATTTCGATAAGAAATTTAATCAAAAAAATCAATTTAAAAAAAAATTGTTTTATTAAACCACCCTTATATATGGGGTGTTCCATCTCAAATCAGACAGTTTGAAAAACTTTTCCTTTTATGTACTCAATGTTTTTATATTCTTTAGTACCCATCAAAAGACCCTTCCTGTTAAATTTAGAGATTTTTTCCACTACCCGTTCAAAAGATATTAAATTAACAAAAAAACCGCTCTTTTTTAGTATTTTGGTCATAACTTCTTTGATAATGCTCCAAATTAGAAGTTTTTTTTCAGAATTTTTGTTTTTTGTGGCCTTTTCAGAAAAAAATACACAAAATATATTCGACCAGTTTTTAGATAAGTTTTAAACTTTAAATCACGTTTTTAAAAGTGAGTGTCATGTTTGATTTTTTTTTAATTTTTTGCTTTAAACATCTATCTATTCAACAATTTTGAAGACTAGTCCGATCGTGGGATTTCCATAACTACTATTTTTTTCGATTTTTAAACATAATTTTTTTTTTAAATAAATTATTATGAATACCAATTTTTGTTACTGTATAGTATTTTTTTCAATATTTAGAATTTAGTTTGACACTTTTTCATTGTTAACAGGTTCTTAAAATTAATAATTAATCGTTAAGTCTGTTTGTGAACAATAATAACAACAGTTTTTATTTATTCACGTATTTTTTTGAAAACCTTACACATACGATTATTTCCTGAATTAGAATATTCCTTTGCCAATACGTTTCCGTTGCTCATTGGAATAATTGAATGAAATTTTTGTGTCCCTCTGTGATTGACTTTGCAGTATTGTATCGCAAATAAAATCTTTCTTTTGCATCTAAATAATGTTTCTCAGGTGAAAATTTGACAGCAATATTCGGTAGACTATTTAGGTTCAATGCCCACTCGTACAATTCTTGAACTGTTGTTATTTTCCCATCGATTAATTATTAATTTTGAAAATCTGTTAACAATGAAACAGTTTCAAAATTGATTCAAAATGATTTTAAAAAATTACTACACAGTAACAAAAATTGGCATTCATAATAATTCACGAAAAAAAAAAAATTTAATTTTCAAAAATCGAAAAAAATAGCAGTTATTGGAATTTCACGATCGGACTAGTCTTAAAAATTGTTGAATAGATAGATGTTTAAAACTCAAAAAACTCATTATAAAACGCGTCGAATATTTTTGTTGTATTTTTTTTCTGAAAAGGCCATAAAAAACAAAAATTTAAAAAAAACTTTTAATTAGGACCATTATTAAAGAAATTATGACCAAAATACCAAAAAAGCGGTTTTTCTGTTAATTTAATATCTTTTGAACGGGTAATCGAAAAAATCTCAAAATTTAACAGGAAGGGTGTTTTAATAGGTACTAAAAAATATAAAAAATTGAGGGAAAAAAAAAAAGTTTCTCAAACTGTCCTATTTGGAATAGAACGCCTCATATATATATATAGATAAATGAGTAAATATACGAAGTTGTTAAACTACTCATGGAATATTAAAAAAGGTGGAGGAAGGTCAGAGGTGCGTGCGAGTTTCAAAGGTGTAAAGACGCCATTCAATGCTTAGGGAGGAAGAAATAAGGGTTGGAGAGATATACGCTGTGAGTAAACTAGAGAATCGTAACGAGAAAGGGGTTTGGGTTGATTGCGTCGGTGAATGGCAATATAAAGCCGGCAATAGCACACTCCCGAGTCATTTAGTTTCCCCTGTGGAGAATTCACGTCTTACGAGAACAACCAACCACCCTCCGAGTGCGTACGCGCATATGTGTTCGCGCGCGTGTGTGTGTGTGTATGGGTAGGTTTGTGTCTGCAACCCTCTCACTTAATTGCATTATTATATTACGATGATATCCGTCGGTGGTTGAATTTTATGATGCAGACACTTAACCCCGTGTCGCCGAGAGCGAAAGAGAACGAGATAGGGAGGATGAAAATTCTAAAGAAAAGAGGGATGAAAATGGTTGGATATTGCTGAGCGTTATCCGGTATTAGTAGTGAAGGAAGGAAGGAAATACATAAATAAATTTATTTATGTATTTCCTTCCTTATTTATTTAATTTAATTTGTTAATTTGATATAGAAGAATGCGAAGGTTTTCAGCTTTAAGGGGGACAGCTACTCTGAAAATGAAGTTCTTATTTGCATTTATTTAGAGTATATGGGGCATTCCAAGTGAAAACGTGGGGTCATTTCCCTCGGGTCATCAGATCGTTGAATAACTTTTTTTTTGCATTTATTTCACTTCAAAAACAGCCTAATTTTTTTAAAGATTTTTCTGGCCACTCCTTCAAGTGGCACGACGATCATTTTTGTGTAAAAAAGGGATAACTGAAAACACACCATTCTTAAAACTCTGCATTTTTTTCCACAGATTCTGGGTCAAAAATAAGTAATTTCTATCATGATTGGAAAGTGGGCCGTGGCTGCCGCATATTTTTTTTAATAATTTTCTTTTTTTCAGTTTCTAAAATAAAATACAAAAATTAATTCCTAATACCTCTGATTAAGGATCTGATGACCCGAGGAAAATTACCCCAAGTTTCCACTTGGAATGCCCCATATATTTTTTTTAAACATGTAGGTAAAATAATGAGTTGAAATTATAAGAAGTTTATGAGTCACTTTAATGAGAGCATACCCTTGCGACACGAATTGCAATTTTCATAATAGATGCATTGTTAGGTCTGATTCTAATATCAAATATGTGAAAAAGATGAGACGACACCGAAGATGCCGATGAAGAACGATATTTTAGGAACGCCATAACTTAATATCAAAAAAGCTTCAACTTTCAACAAAAACTTTAAACAAGTTTTTCTGAAAATAAATTTCTTGCCCATATCCTAGCAAAAACTTATTAGCCTTTTTTGTAAATATATTTATAATCGCAGTGATTAAGTCTACGAAGCTGATTTCAGAAATTTTGATAATTACTATTTTAAAAACTTGCTTGAATAAAAAAAAGGAGTGTTTAAAATGAAAAAATTTCAATTCGTTGATATTTTTGAATTATGACGATGAATATCGACGTTTTTTTCAATTTTCAGTTGACCCCCTTCACTGAGATATTAAATGAGACAATAGAGAACAATTTTTCTTGTCGTTATTGAGAAAATAATATATTTCTATGTATCAGGATTTATTAACTGTTAACAAATATAAAGTTGAATGTGGCGACATGAATATTTTTTAACACTGAATAAACTATTTTCACACAAATAAAATTTTGTCATGAAAACACTAATATTTCTTAGGGACTACCAATTTTTGCAACAGTTAAGAATATTTAATAAAAAGTGCCAACTAAATATATTTCTTCACTACATAAATAAACTGTCTTCGCAGTGTAAGATAATATCTATATCTCGGGCAATTTTCAAGATTTTCGAACAGAAATTGCTATGAAATCATTTGAATATATGGGGCATTCCATCCCAAATCGGACATATACATAATAAAACAATCGGATATATACATAATAAAACAACAATAACCTGATTCTTAAATAATTAGTTATGTATCCGAAAAAAAATCCTCAAATAAAATGTTCAATAATATCCTTAAATTGACAATTATTTTATCCTTTATCGTGATTTTCCTCCTCAAGTTTCTTCATTCAGTCTTTTTCGTCATACAGATTCGGGTGGGGTACGAAAATTCGACGGACAAATATTTCGAAGGTCCGAAAGCTCGAATTTCACGATTACGAACGTTCGAATAGCGAAGGGCCGAAAGTTCGAACGCCAGAAAAGCGAAAGGCGAGAGAGCCGCTTACGCGGGCTCCATGCGTAAGAGAGAGCGATGCGCCTCCTCTCTCTCTCTTACGCATGGGGCCCGCGTGAGCGGCTCTCTCGCCTTTCGCTTTTCTGGCGTTCGAACTTTCGGCCCTTCGCTATTCGAACGTTCGTAATCGTGAAATTCGAACTTACGGATCTTCGAAATATTTATCCGTCGAATTTTCGTACCCCACCCACAGATTCGTCTAGTGCATATTTCACATCACGTCAAAAACATACAGACATGTATGTCAATTCGAAGCAGACAAAATTTAATTTTCAATAAAAACTTTATCCGGTCGTTATCTCGATATGTCGTCGTAAATAATTTCGTGGAATCGATAGATGTTACGAGAGATGAATTGGCTCAACATGTCGCACAGGGTTTCCGAGAGATTTTGCGCGATATGGATTCAACGTACGGGAATATTATACCATCTCGGGTTCTCCGGATTTCGCACGCAGGGTTCGACGCAACGAAAATCCACCTCATTGCGACACGCGATATGATATTCATGAGATGATTATAATATTACTATGATCCCTTATACATGTATTTATACATATAAGAAGGAAGATAGAGGAAAGAGGATTGAAAGAGAGCGAGAGAGAGAGAGAGAGAGAGGGAGGGAGAGAGAGAGAGAGAGAGAGAGAGAGAGAGAGAGAGAGAGAGCACGAGCCGTAGAACATGGGCTTAGAGCCGCAAATCGTTCTCGACGCTTTGAGCGACATAATACCTCGCAGGCAATCAGCCTAACGAGCTATGAATGTTCAGAGCATGTATATATTGTACGTATACGCACATGTACAGAAGAATCTCTCTAAGAAAGTTTCCATAATCTGGAAATTTCGAAAAATTGATTTTTTTCCAATCCCAACAGCTTAAATTTGCAACAAAAGTATCAATTTTTTCCAAGGTCGAACTTCATTTCTACTGCTGTTATATTGATAATACTAAAATTTCAAGAAAGTATCCAGTCAGACAAATGTGCCATTCATTATACTGAAATCACATTTCTTAATTCATCATCATCATTTTAATTGATTCATCTACACCGACTAATTATGCATCGATAATGGTACTTCGTTTAATTAACAATAATTAATATCAAATATTAATATTTTTCAATTTAAAAAATAATTGAAATTGACAAGACTGTGTATTAATTATTTGTGTACTCTCAACACTGTCATCGCAATACTTGAATAAAACAAAAGAAAATCGACCTGTTTTAGGCCAAGCTCTCATTGGTCGATATCATCCCCTTCTCTTCAATCTCGAACCTGTCGGTCCACAAAGTTCGATGGATGATCATAGCAAATTTTTACGGTATCACAGTTCGGTAACGCTATTGATAGACTATTGCTATCGATTGGGAAATGAAAAAGTAGTTTAAACGAGAAGTCAAGAAGAGAGCTTTGACTGTATCGCCTATCTCTATAATGATAAGTGAAGGGAGTGGGCGTGCGTTATCAATTTCCATAATACAACGAGACGAGAGAGACAACGTGAAATATTATCGATACAATCCCGTATATAGGGCATATCGATATAGGGCAATCCGTATAAAGGGCAATCCCTTATATAGGGCATATCGACGAATCTCAATAATGATCAGCTGATACTTTTGTGCATATCACAGCTATACTTTGGATTGGCGCGAATGGGTTCGTTAATGCAAAATGCAACTATAGCGTTTAATCACCATGGCCAGTGATAGGTTGGGGCATATAGAGTCGATAATGAGCTACACTCACGACCGTGAAAGGTCGCTCCCATGGACCATATCTCCCTCACACTGAGACATTTTTTGTTGAAAATACAAAAATTTGTTTGATTCAAGCAAATATCTGTTTCCGGACGTTCAACGAGATCATTTTGGCAATTCAACAAAGATGAAGTGGATGTTTTAGTTAAATCGGTTAAATCGTTGCTTGAATGGGCAAAGTTTTAGTTCAATCAAATAAATATCCTTGTACCAAATAAATTGTGTGATTGAAAATACGAATTGTTTTTTGTTACAACTAAATTTAAATTGAAATAAACTGTATCTGGAAATTGACCAAATATTTCGTTCACCTCATATCTTATGGTTAACCAAATCCATTTGTTGAATTAATTATAGTTTCATTATTTCAAACAAATTAATATTGAATCAACTAAATTTTTTTCAACTAAATGGATTTAGTTGTTTCAACTGAACTTTTTTCGCAGTGCATTATCCTGATTAATTGATACCCCTAATCCTTTCTTATTCTCCTTGGTTTTTGAAAAAGAGAGAATTTTTTAGATAAGAATGTTGAAGATTTGAAAAAAAAAATTAAATCAATGACTGTTTAGAATAATTGAGTTAAAAGATTTTTTATGAAATTGTAATTTGTTCTTTAGAGTCCCACAATTTGGCTAATTCATGATATTTACGGAATTTTGGGGCACATTTTAAAAGCTTTCTTAATGACGAAACAAGATTGTAAGTAGATTCTTTTTTTTCATTTATAATAATTTCCGAAAATTCAATTTTTGACAATTAAATCTTAATTTTCAGTATAAGGTGGTATTCTTGTCTAGAGACATATATTTAGAGCGTTTTGTCAACTGCGATAATAACAAAATAAAACACATTTTCGTTTACAACATATTTATTGATTCTTTGACAATAAACAAAAAAAATGCAAGAAAAAAATGAAAATTAAATAAACTATAAGCTGGTGGAGTTGGGGCTAAAAAAAGGGATGTGCTGGCCGACACGATTGCAACCTTTCTAGTCATCCGATACAAAAATAAAAAAAAAAAAGATTCTTATTTAGTAGGGATGTCGTTATAGCCTCTATCTAAGAGGAAACGGAAAAAAAATTCTCATAATGGTTGCTGTCTGAATAAAAAAGGCGTCTTTCGACTTTTTTGTAGTTTTTAATTTTCTTACAACAGTAAAAAAAATAATTTTGATACAAAAGTGGTAGGGACGATGAACATTGAAGATTGATAAAAAATTTGAAGTGAATCGGTTGAGTAGAATTTGAGATATCATGTCAGCCGTGTTTTAAAAAAGTAGTAGAAACACGTCTATAGTCAGACTTGCTCCGACGTGACCGGCGTAATTGCTGCATCACTAAAATAGCTATAAGGTAAATCCCAATACCCGACCACGTCCCAGTACCCGACCACTTGAACCAATATATCAGCAAGTTAAGCGTTCACTTAAGAGAATTCTTAAACTGTGAATTGATTTAATATCCAGGATTCATAATCTACGTATACGACACTACTTTTAATAGTTCAAGAATCGTCCGTAATTTAATTTTGGATAAATATGACAGCACGCGTACTATTCGAGGCACGGAAGCCATTATCTAAGCTGAAGTACTAAGGAATCGCGATATCTTATTGAAGCTATTTTGAAGTGGTTTTTATCGTTTTCGAACTGAGCCTAGCTGTTCTTATTCGGAAAGATACCACTAATTTGATCATGTTGTCTCAATTAGCCAAAAATGCATTTTAAGTACTTAATTTTCATGTCCGGTTATTGGTACATACGAAATGTATCATGTACCAATAACCGACCATGTGTCCGGATATCGGTACTTGTTCGCGACTATGTTTAGTCCCAGTAACCGGACATCCGCTGACATGTATATTATTCGTGCATAGCCTCAAAATTTCGGTGACACATTCTCCGAGCAGCGACGTATTTTTCTCAATTCACCCCCTCCCTTCCCCCCACCATAGAGACGAGTAGTCGGTTATAGGGTCATAATGTGTGGTCGGACATTAGGTCATGTAGAAAAATGGGTGGTCGGGTACTGGTACATTTACATTTCTCAGTATTTTCGATTATTATGAATAAACAACTAATTGTAGCAACAACTGTACCCTGTGTTTTGGAAACTAGAGACTTCAAGCTTTCCAATAGTCATAGTTGTTATAGAAAATAGTTTATTTTTGAACGCGAAAAACAAGTTAACTTTTTCGTCCCCTCTTAGATGGTCGGGTATTGGGACATTTACCTTAACTCTGTAAATTATTAAAATTTAAAAATTTCCTTTCGAGGATATATTCTTAAAGATCTAAACTTTAAGTTTTTGCAAAAAAAAATTGATTCCTTCAAAATTCTAGACCAGAATACCCCCTTAAAGTTACGCTCCAACGTGACGTAATTGCTGCGTCACTGAAATAGCTGTAACTTTGTAAATTATTGGAATTAAAAAATTTCCTTTCGAGGATATATTCTTAAAGATCTCAACTTCAAGAATTTGGAAAAACGATTGATTTTTTCAAAATTCTAGACCAGAATACGTCCTTAACGATTGGAGAAGCATTTCAAAAGACCGAAGTGTCATTTTCTTAACGTTAGTTAGAGAGGATGGAGACTTTCAATACTCTGCCTTAATTGGCTCACGTAAAAGCTGTGTATATATATTATATAGTCTATATAGCAAAAGTCTCGTATCAGACGTTTAATATAAAACGTCGAAAACGGGTAACTCTCAATCCCCCTGACATTCCCCGATGCTCTTATTCCAACGATTGCCGCATAAGATCGTAACTCGAACGGAGTTTAACGCTTCCTTATTTTCAATCGTATACCACTCCAAGTTCGCGACGTCAATGGGTTGCACAGACTCTCAACACAGAGCAAATACAGATATACACACATACACACACGTACACACACTAGCACCGATTCTGATGGGGCTCGTTTCCGGACTCGCGAAATTACCCATGTTGAATGTCCAACGCTGACGATCAGTGTATTAGAGCATATGGAGGATGGGGAGTAGTTTCACAAGAGATGAAATTCCAGGGGAGATGGAATAGTGGTAATTTTTTCTTCTACAAATCTGCTCATAATCCAAAAATTACATCCTGCCCAAAAAACCCATTGAATTGGCCAGGACAAAAATATGATTTTTTTTAAATTGAAAGAAACAGGAAAACCTTTAGAAAACAAGTACCAAATAAGAGCATTTTCTTAATTCGATCCGGAATATATTTGAAAAAAAAAAAAAAAAATTAACCTCATACTCGGATTCCGCAAAAAATAAAAATACCCCCATCGTCTTTCAGTGGAATTATTTCTTTAATTGACAATCTACCTTTTTTGGTTAAAATCTTTCAGATTTCAAGATATCGAAAATTCTAGCTTTGGATTTGGATTCTGAGTTCAAATTTCATAGGTTTTAGAAGACAAAACTATGCTCCGAAGAAAAAATATTCTTTTGGAAGGAAAATTGTATTTTACGACTGCTAAATAAGTTTAAGATGAGAAACTCCAGTTTCCTCGAGAATAAGACCCAAATAATAATTCAGTTTTCTTGTTACGTATCCTTGAATGTATGTAATATACATACATTATTACACTATATACACTATTTATAATAGTGTATGTGGGGGAAAACGCGTGTCTTTTTCGTGGCGTGAACCTGACCATTTTTTATTTGGCCGAAACTTTGCTTATTTCATCGTCTGATCCCAAAAACAACTCTCAAATTTTATTAGATTTTTTGGAGCCACCATAGCGGAATACTAGACCATAGAATATTTTCGACTTAGAAAAATATTTAATTTTCAATCGACGATATCTCTGTAGTGACTAATCATATCGAAAAATGTAAAGGCGTCTTTGTTTTTCATTTTGAGTTCATCTTTTAATAAAAAAATTGTCTAATTTTTTTAAAGCAAATTTAAGCCATAAAAATAATTTTCAAAAATTAAAATCACGATACCCAACCCCCCCCCCCCTTGGAATTTTAAACAAAAATTCTCAAAAATACTAGAATTCATTACCAACATTAAAAAAAAATCACGATGGGATCTCTAGCGGTTTGCGAGATATTAATTTTTTAGTGTTTTATTTATATGTTGCTCATCAATGTTTGTCTGTCTCTTAATTAATTTGAGATTCGAATAGTGTAAAAAAAATAGTAAAAAATAATAATGTAAATTAATAACCCGTATACATGTTTTGGTAAAATATCGTGATTTTAATTTTTGAAAATTATTTTGACGGCTTAAATTTGCTTTAAAAAAATTGGACAATTTTTTTTATTAAAAGATGGACTCAAAACGAAAAACAGAGCCTCCTATACACTTTTTGATACGATTAACCGCTACATAGATATCGACGATTGAAAATTAAATATTTTCCAAAGTCGAAAATATTCTATGGTCTAGTATTCCGCTATGGTGACTCCAAAAAATCTAATAAAATTTGAGAGTTGTTTTTGGGATCAGACGATGAGATAAGCAAAGTTTCGGCCAAATCGAAAATGGTCAGGTTCACGCCATGAAAAAGACAAGCGTTTTCCCCCATATATTATTGCAATTTATACACTATTTATAATAGTGAGGAAATAATTAATAATTTAACACACATAATAACTTAATAACACATAATTTTTTCAAGAAATTTTATAGTGGGGTGGCTGAGGTGAGTGACGCCTCGTCATGGCCATCGTTTCAACTCATTCAGACCCTTTTGTGGATGAAATATCTACTTAAAAGACTGTATAAAGACTTCTAAAAAAATCACTCATCAGCTACAAACTCTAATAAACCAGGATATTCCAATATTGTGATCTCGTTAGTGATAGAATAAATTCTGAGTTGGTAAACAATTAACAAGTATAATTCCATCACATTTATTATTATCATGTGTCAGACTTTCGAGGGTTTTTTTCACGGTGTATACTTAGAATGGCTGATGGAGTGATAAAAACTCTATCGCAATTCGATGATCAGTTAAAATAGTCCACTCATTAAAATAGGCCACGTGTCGATTTTCCGCCGTGAATAGGCATTTGAGAAACGTGAACGTTACGTCCCGAAGACTCATTCATTACTACCGAGATGAATTATCAATTAGACGTCTCTATTCTACGCAAAATGGGGTCGTTTGAAAATCGTTTGATTCGGGAAATCTACATTCTCATCGGTTTTCTTCTGCAGCGATCGAAATTAAATATATATAGATGGGGGCATTCCACTCCGATTCGACCTGGTTCTGACCCTGCACCTTTCCAATTTTGTCCGAATTTTTTTATCGTTTTGTAGTACCTCTGGAAAGCACTCAAAATTTGTTTCAAATTTTTTTGGAAAGATTCGACTTGACTATAATTTTATAAACTAATTATTTTCAACGCAAATTTTAGAATCTGAAAAAAATCACAAAAATCCCGTTTTTTATACATAAAATTTCAAGCGTTGAGCCTAAGTGGCCAAGGGTTTCCTTCTGTTTATAATAAGCTTTTTCGATTTTTTTTTTTTTTAATATTAAGAGGAACTTGAATTGAGTGGGCCGTTATCCAAACACTTTTGTATGAATTAAAGGTGTTTAAAAAAATGCTTAGATTAAGGGCCCACTCTATTAGGGTTTTTCTTTCTATTTTTATTGAATTTTTTTTTAAATTAGATTGCCCCCCGAAAAAAAATACACGAAGGTAAAAATTGAAAATCGATTTCCTTCACTTTTCACATCACTTTAATTTCCAGGATACTTCAGCCAAGCTGCTTGCCACATTTTTTCAATTAAGTTTTTATAAAGATAATTATAAATGTATGAGGGTATAAAGAAATAAAGATTTAAAAGAAAAAGCTGCAACTACGATTGGTCCCATCATCAGGATCCTTGTGGCTAAATCTATAAGATGAATAACAGACAAATCTATTTGATATAATGCTAGAGATTGTTTATTTATTTTAAACGAAAGGAGAAGAAGAGAAAATACTATATTTTCTGCTATAACTGTGATGATAAAGATAAAATGATTGACATAGTACATTCTGATCAATCATATGAACTGCAGAACGAGTCAAATCGTTGCGCATAAAATTAAACTGTAATTAAAATAAAATATTTATTGAATCAATAAAATATTATATCACTCAAATAAGAAATATGAAATATAACATTAAATTGAAATTAATTGTTGGGTTTAAAGAATTGTTCTGTACGAAATAAATGTCATAAGTTATAACAATTCACTGCGTATCATTTGTTAATGCTGTTTTTCCCGATAATTATTTTATACTCTTCACACGGTTTCATGCATAATTATCTTTAACTCAGAGATCAAAATATAAAATTGTCGATTACGAAATATAATAATAATAATAATAATAATAATAATAATAATAATAATTACAGATGGAATAATAATGATGGTTGAGAACTTTTAGAATTTAATAATACTAGAATAAGTGATAGAATTTTTTTCTAATCCATAATGTGGTCTTTGAACTTTCACTCCGTTTCCTCCCAAATTTTGACGAATTTCACACAATTATTGAATACGAGAATCATTATTTTTTGGAAGACAGTTGATTGATAAAATTCAAAATTTCCTACATATTTTGATAATCTATTTTTTCTTTCGTTTAACTAATCGCGTGGAAGTCATTTTATTTAATGAATGTCTCGTTTTATTCTTTCTCCACGCTCAGGAAACATTAGGGAAATGGGTGAGACTTATTTCGATCGTGGTGCAAAAATAATCAAAGCGATCGTTAATTGCGATTACAGCACGACCGCACACGCAGAAGACTGTATAACAAGAGCGAGAGAATTCTCCCAGTTTTCTGCCTATAAACGGGTATATATGCGAATACTTTGCGAAAACGATTGCTATTGTAACCCCTTTCTCTCTCTCTCTCTCTCTCTCTCTCTCTCTCTCTCTCTCTCTCTCTCTCTCTCTCTCTCTCTCTCTCTCTCTCTCTCTCTCTCTCTCTCTCCCCCTTTCTCTCTCTCTCTCTCTCTCCCTCTCTCTCCCTCTCTCTCTCTCTTTTCCCTCTCTCTCCCTCTCTCTCTCTCTTTTCCCTCTCTCTCCCTCTCTCTCGTCATGGCATTTTAAGACTGATTCTTCGTTCATCAGCACTCGCGTTAATTAGTCCCGGGACGTTCAATTTAATTGTTTGACTTCAATTATTTCCTTCACCGCAATTCGACGTGAACTCTCATCCTCCGCCTCTCCACCTTTCCACTCGCCCGTTTCATAAGTGCGCTCAGCGAGAGAGAAGAAACTCTTATCTCGTGTTCTCTCTATCGCTTCTCGCTCGCGGCTCTCGTGTTAAGTCACGCGAAAGAGAATTTCCCACACCGAAAGCGTGTTTCCACCATCACGTCTCATTCTCTCTCTCTCTCTCTCTCTCTCTCTCTCTCTCTCTCTCTCTCTCTCTCTCTCTCTCTCTCTCGCCCTCTCTTCCGAGCCCTGTGAATGTGGATTCCAACGCCCCGTGAAAATTCCTTTTCGTTTGACCCTTTCTCGATTCCCGCTTCGTTCAATATATATATATATATCTTTCCCAAAAGGTTCACTAATTGAAATAATGGAGAAAAAAACGTCCATTATAAAAGAAATGAAAAAATTTGTCTCCCAAAATTATCACTGTAATGACTTTATCATTGCAACAACTCTTGATGCATGATATGAAATTATGTTTATTTATTATCATTGATTTACTTATTACTTATTTTTGAAGTTTTTTTTTTAATTTTAATTCTTATAAGTTAAATTTGTTGTGGTTTTTTTTCTCCAATTATCAGCTATGGTTATACTATTCCCTTTTTGTAATTTTCGCTCCGAGCATCTCTGATAACAAACCGGCGGTTTAATTCGACATATTCCTCACTAAAATTACAAAGTTTGATCTCGCAAACTTTGGTCGAACGAACGCTCGATTCTCACCGCGTGACTTCAATCACATAGTGCGCCCGTGAAACGACGCATCGCAAACTCTCCGGGCTTCCTTCAACTTCCGATGAATATACTCGACCAAGAGGGACCAATTTCTCGTATATTGAGGGATTCCTGGCCAAACCACCTCAGACACTTCGCAAGTTTATCACTAAGTTTTAATACGTTTTAACTATCCATCATGAGCACTCTCGATTTTATAAAAGCAAAAAAATGTTCAATGAGCAAAAATTTATTCGCTCGTGTATTTTTTCAATGTCTCGAACTTTCCTCTTCTTCAGAAAAACTTCGGAAAACTTTTTTTTTCTTTAGCAAAACTTCTGACAAAAAGGTTAAAAAAATAACGTTCGCAAAAAACCTGCATCCTCAATTTGCTGAGATTCAGTGAGGGAATTTCGAAATTCAGATTGCCTTGAATTTGGAGTTGTTTAAGGGGGTTAGGCCACTCTACAGACCAAAAAGAAGGGCATATTTTGTGATTTTTTTCAGCGAAACCATGAAAAAAATGGGATTTACAAAATAGGTGTTTTATTATACATTTAATTGGCAATACAAAATTATCTTTTGCGATGATGCCTTCATTTCTGGAAGGTCGACGGCCGAACCAATAGCTCCTATAATTTTTGAGCTACGATGAGACACAAAAGTTTTTTTTAGAATATATATAAGAATAGCTACAGAAGTACGTAGGATTTTTTTGATATGTTGTTTTTTGTAAAAATGGCTCATTTTTAAATCAAAAAGTATAAAATGCCATGCGAAAATTGTTAGGAAATTGTTTATAAAAAAAAAACTATGCAATATAATAAAAAAATCCTGCGTATTGCTTTAGAGAACGTTATTTTGAATATACAGTTGAAATTTCAAATGAATCGGTTGAAATTTGTATGGGTTATGACTTCGGCTGACTTGAAAAATGTAGTTCTGAAATAAAAGCGTTTGAAGTTTGTAAATCGAGTACTTAGGGATTATTCACGCACATAATCTTTTGGAATATTAATCTATAGATACTCAGGTACCTTTTTAATTTAAAAAAAATCAATTTTTTCTATCCTAGAGTGGCCTAACCCCTTAATATCTTTCCTATTGAGGAAATTTTGAAATATTCCAAAACAATGAAAAAACATATCAGGCTACTTTCTGGATTCCCCTTGTACGATTATTTATTTGTTGTTAAATCAAGAGGTGATTGATTATCAAATCTTGATTTTTCGAGAAATTCCTAAAATACATTTGTTTTTGTGAAGAAGTGTGTCGATTTTTTTTAAATTCTTTCGAAGCAAATTCTCGGTATACATCAAAATATTTCAAAATGTATAATAAAATTCCAAACAATAAAAAAAAAACATCTTAGGCTACTTTTTGTATTTCCTACAAATTATCTTTTATTTATTGCTAAATCAAAAACTGGTTGATTATTAGTTTTTCGATAAATTGATGAAATATATTTGTTTTTTTTTTTCAAAATGCATCACAAAATTGCTAAATCAAGAACTGATTAAATATTAGTTTTTCGATAAATTGATAAAATGTATTTGTTTTTTTTTTACACTGCATCACAAAATACCTTTAAATTCTTTCGAAGCAAATTTTCGAAGTATACAAAAAAGTCATGGATAGACCTAGAAAAAAAAAGATCCGAAGGGCTGAGCATTGACTGGTGTGGTCGGCAATAATCCCTCATGTGTAATATGGACTTTTTGATCCTATTTTTCTCGAAGCAAAAAGCCGCTGTAATAATCAGTCACTGCCGTGTAAAAGAAAAAGTCCGGAGACTTTGGGATACTGCGAGCGACACTCCGTTGGGAAAAATTGAACTTTATATGAATCATCGTCGAAGCAGCACGTCGTACATACAAGAGAGAGAGAGAGAGAGAGAGAGAGAGAGAGAGAGAGAGAGAGAGAGAGAGAGAGAGAGAGAAAGAGAGAGAGAGAGAGAGAGAGAGAGAGAGAGAGAGAGAGAGAGAGAGGGAGGGAGGGAGGGAGGGAGAGAGAGAGAGAAATAGAGAGAGAGGAAAAAAGAGCGTGAGAGAAAGATGAGACGATGCTAAAACTATGATAGAGAGACGCCGGTGCCGCTGTTCTTATGCGGTTGTGGTCGCTGGTGTTGGTGGTGAAGGTGATGGTATAAGGAGGGAAAAATCTTTCCGCCGACCGCTGCTCCAGTGGAAAAGTCCCTCCTCCTAAAGTCTGCGGGTAGACACGTTTCTCACCGCCTGGTAAGTTCGCTCTGTGGCTCTTCTTTTCACAAGCAACTCACTCGAAAAAGCTTATATATGGGGCATTCCATACCAATTCGACTTCGGTCTGACCCTTGACCCCTCAAATCTGGTTCCCGATTTTTCCTATCATTACTCTCACTCTATCAAGCAATTACAATGTTTTTCAGATTTTTCAAAATAAGTTTGAGCGCGTCATGAAATTTTGAATTTTTTTTTTTTAACACCTCGATGGCCTTAATCGAAAAATCTGAAAGAATTCTTAAAACTACAGTGTCAGATATAAAAAATATTGGTATAAAATTCATAATGTCTGGGTTTTTGCTTCAACCCGTTTTTTAGCTTTTTGAGCGAAAAAAAAGAAAAAAAAAGAATTTTTAATGTACAATTCAATTTACTGTAGACTATTGCTCGAAATTTTGTATGCATAATAGGTAATATGCATACAAAATTTCACGCAAGAGTGCATAATACGGATTATACATACAAAATTTCAAGTAAGAGTCCACAGTAAATTGACCTCTGCTTCTTATTTTTTTCATTTTTTTTTTGCTCAACAAGCTAAAAAACGGGTTGAAGCAAAAGCCCAGACGTTATGAATTTTACACCAATATTTTTTTATATCTGACACTGTATTTTTGGAAATTTTTTCAGATTTTTCGATTACGGCCATCGAGGTGTTAAGAAAAAATTCAAAAATTCATGACGCGCTCAAATTTATTTTGAAAAATCTGAAAAAAATTGTAATTGTTTGATAGAGTGAGAGTAATGATCAGAAAAATCGGGAACCAGATTTGAGGGGTCAAGGGTCAGACCCAGGTCGAATGGGTATGGAATACCTCATATATATATGTACTTGGTTGTACACAAGCGTTCACGGAATCTTTTCGTCAGGGAATCTTCGTCGGGTAACTCCAAGAACACACCCCCAACGTGCGCTTAAGCGCATCCAGCCTCGTGAAACGTTGCGGTATTTCTGCATGTCCATTACTCACTGTCCAACTGCCATGTGCTCTACAGACTTGCCTGAAATTTGAAAAATTAACTAGATCACTTTTCCCAAGCGACGTACTTCGCTGGTCCCACCGTCTTGGAAGAACATCACACGATATTCGCAAAGTGTATCATACTTGAATTTTTGTTTCGCAAAACATCGGGGGATTCAATGTAGAGACCCTGCAGATGATATAAATTTTTTTTTTCAATTTTAGAATATGGCAAGGGTGGAAACACTGCTTCAGCGTTCCATTACAAATAAAAATGTAATGTGTAATGGATGCATGTCCCATTACAAATGAAAAAGTAATGTGTAATGAATGCATGTGCCATTACAAATAAAAAAGTAATTTGTAATGGAAGTATGTGCCATTACAAATAAAAAAGTAATGTGTAATGAATGCATGTGCCATTACAAATAAAAAAGTAATTTGTAATGGAGGTATGTGCCATTACAAATAAAAAAGTAACGTGTAATGAATGCATGTGCCATTACAAATAACAAAAATAATGTGCAATGGATGCATCTGCTATTACAAATAAAAAAGTAATGTGTAATGGATGCATGTGCCATATTACAAATAAACAAGTAATGTGTAATGGACGCATGTGCCATTAGAAATAAAAAAAATAACGTGTAATGAATGAGTGCTCCATTACAAAATTAAAATTGAAAAAAAAGTAATTTGTAATGGAGAATATTCCATTACAAATAGAAAAATTGCTGTGCTCGCATTAGCAATGTGCACACTGCTGTTTCATTATTATATTTCGCTCGAAACAAATTGCGATGGAAGAAAAGTAAGTGGGGTCTCACTGTAATACTGTTTGAACATGGCACCTGTATTCGGAATGTGTGTGTGCGATTATTCATTTGCATTAGTGTCTTTCTACGACAATTTGGAGCAGGTACTATTTTGCTCAAAGGTAAGTCTATTAATTTTTCAATTAAAATAATTTGTGTGTATCAAGTTTTTGTTAACTTTACTTTATTATTAGGTTACTTCATTATTAGGTTAATATACACTGACACCTATCAGTTTTTGTTGAATTGTAATTCTTACAACAATGGAGTAACAATTACTCTAAGAAATCACTGTTCATACGTTTACCACTACGATAGTAAAGTTTACAAAAACTTAATACACGAAGATTATTTTCATTGAAAAATTAATAAACTCACTTTTGAGCAAAATAGTACCTGCTCCAAATTGTCGTAGAAACACACTAATTTGTAATGGAATGTTCCCCACTGCAAATTACTTTTTTTCAATTGTAATTTGTAATGGCACCCATGCATTACACGTTATTTTTTTTATTTGTAATGGCACATGTATCCATTGCACATTACTTTTATTATTTGTAATGGAACGTGCAGTGAATCGCCAATGGCAACCAATGGTCCTCGTACGACTCCATTGGACAATGAATGCGGACCCATTGGGATTTCCACATTTGTCAATGGCATATAGGAATGACCATTGATCAGTGAATGGATATCCATTGAAAAGTCACCATTGCCCAATGAAGTCAATTGGACAACAAATGCGGATGAACCGAATGATAACCATTGGAAAGCAAATGCGGCTGGATCGAGCGATCAGCATTGCCCAATGATGTCCATTGGAAAGTAAATGCGTATGAACTGAATGATCAGCATTTACCAATGATGCCCATTGAATAATAAGTAATGAATTATACAATGGTCAACATTTATCAATAATGTCACTTCAATAGTAAATGAAAATACGATACAACAATAGTAATAACAATAGTAATAAATTAACAATCATCGCCACGTGTATTATTATTCATTATTTAATTATAATAATTGATTATTATTATTATTTAATTATTATTTACATTATCACATATATCCCGCGAGAACAAGCGATCGTGCACCTGTCACATGTTCGTAACGTAGGCAGAGGATTATTATTATTATCACCACGAACCGCGTCGCGTTAGTTCCGAGACTTGGCGCGAGATGTCGCAGGACGGCAACCGCTGAACTCCCATACGGATTATGCGAAGAGTATGCTTATCTAGACAGATGTGAGCAGGGAATATTAGCAGAAGTCGGTGCCGACAAAATTCATGCAAGGAGTTCTTGCCGGCTGATGTAATTGTACTTATTTATTCAATTCTCGTAGAAAATTTTCATTCACTTGGAAACTAATGCTCCCTTCGAGGATTGCTGAAAGGAGTGTTACCCCAAGATAAGGTAGCCTCGAAATAAAATGCCTACATTCGAAAAAGGGTTACCTCGTAAGATCTAATTGATCAAAAATCTCCATTGATGATCGGCATTCATTCCCCATTGCCCACAAAAACCAATGAAGATGAATGGCAAATTGCCTAGGGAGATTTTCTCCATTGAATCCCCATGGGATAATCCCCATTCCGTTTCAAATGGGGAAGTCAATGCTCATTGGAAGATTCCCATTCAATTTTAAATGGGGAATTCAATGGCGAAAATGTCCTTAGGCAAGTCGCCATTCATCTCCATTGGTTACTTTGGCAATGGGGAATGAATGGTGATTTTTTAATGGCGACGAATGGAGTTTCTTACTACGGGATTACTTTTCTTATTTGTAATGGAACACGCGTCCATTACACATTGATACTTTCATTTGTAATGGAACATTCATTCATTACACGTTACTTTTGTAATGGAAAAATTATCCGATACACATTGTGTAAAGTAATGCGTAATTACTTTTACATTACTATTTTCACAACTCTGATTTCAATTATATTTGCCTTGCGTTTCATTTAAATACACAGTCAAGAAGTGTAAAAGGAGATCCATTGTTTGTTGTCGAGACATTGTTACTTTGTTCTTCGAACGATAACAGAATATCGGGTTCGAGAATAGCGTCCCGCATTCCCGTTGAGAAACGGAGATGCTGAATGAATAAGCGTGAAAAATCTTTTCGAAACAACATCGAGCTTGTCCCATCGATATCCCATCGTTATACGCAGATATTTTCCTTTCTCTATAATAGCAAAGGTTCCCACGTATATATATATGTATATACTCAATCTCGAGCTTATTTGCTTTGACGGTAAGGGAAACATTTGCCATACCCTCCTCTCTGCCTTAGCAAAATGTTCAGATCCATATAAAAGAGCTCCGCGTGAATATCGATAAAAAGAAAAATACGCAGTAACAACGTACCACGTGGCGGAGAAATTGGAAAATAAGAAAAAGAAAAAAATACAAAGTGTGCTGATTTATCGATCGATACAAACATATAAACGTTGAGAATTCGAGCACATGTATATATTTATTTATTTACGTATGTATTTATTTTAGACCAGTTCAACGGCGTCGGCATTATAGATTTTTTGCTTATCAACATTCGAGAATTTTGCTACGAATAAAAATTTTCCACGAAGATTCTTTGGCTGCCAAAATTTTTTTACCATTGCCCGTGAGAGATTTTAATTTTATAATGAGCAATTTGTAAGAAATCCAAAAACCCTCCGAGACTCAAAAAAAATTTGCAAAATTTTCTATGATAATAATGCACTTTTTTTAAGGATTTTTCGAGTGTTTGAATTTTTTAATTTTTAGTTTGAAATAGTCGCCAATAACGGTGTGAGGTACAAGAAAATAACTCATTTTTCTACATCGAAACCCTCATAAAGTGTCCCTCCGCATTTCTGAATTACCGTTAAGAGAGAAAATACACCTTGAAATGGAATAAAGGGTAATTTTCGAGAATTTTTTCCAGGGAAACTATTGAAACGATCGGAACGGGATTTTTCCTTGTCACAAATATACACTTTCAAGAATTTTTTTCAATTTTTTTCAATTAAAAAATGTTGCAAATTCACGGAGTAATTAAGTCGTCTACGGAGTGCCGTAAAAAAATTTGCCATTGCGGTACCCAGTGGCATTTTGTCAAAAATCATGTGAAAAAAACCCAAAACAGGATACTAAAATAGATACTATTATTTTGTCTTTTTCATAGCCAATTAAAAAAATATCGATTTTTGACAAAATGGCAGACGCTTGAACTCAACGCAGCTATTTTCAAGAAAAAATTCGTTCGTATTTTGACAAAAAAAAAAGTCGGAAAAAAAACCCTATAACAAAGACTAGATAATTATGTATAACCACAAAAAATTTGAAGTTAAGCGGTTCAGTGGTTTTCGGGATATTTTGGGTACCAGTTAGAAAAACGTTGTTTTGAGAAAAACGCGTTACGGTGGTCATCTTCACGTGCATGTATGCAACAAACGCATGTACTCTTTGGGCTATAACTTTGTATTTTTTGGAATTTTTATTTCAAATTTGAAGAGCCCAAACTTTAAGAAAATGTTAAAATTAAAAAGTCGATTTTTCGGACTCTGCTAGGCGTATATTCCCCCTTAATGGAGTTGTTGTTTTCAAAACAGCTTTAGTATATTTCTACACAATGGAAATTGTACAACAGTGCCATTCACCCCTCCATTTCACTCTACTCACCCCCTGTATGTACGATAAAATCGATAAAAATATCTTTTAGTTTATTCATAAAAGCACCATTATAATTCATTCAACTCGGAGAAACGCCGGTGGAAATTTTTTGCAGCTGGCAAACAATAAGTGAACGCCCTGGAGTATGAGAAAAAGGAGACGCCAAGAACAATGAGAAATTGTATTGCACGACGAGAGGGACTCTCGGGAAATATGGTGAAAAAACAAACTCGATGAGGTCGATGGAGGAAAATAAATGGATAATTAATCAATACTCTCATCAGACGTTTTTTTCTTCACTGCAATCAAAAATATTTCTCTCTCTCTCTCTCTCTCCCTATATATATATTAGGGTATTTTATTTTTCGGCTTTTTTTAAATTTTTCCTCTTACGCATCAAAAGTTTAGGGTTTTAAGTGTAATATAATGTTTCGCGCAAGGAACACGCTGGCAAAAAATATTTAGAGGTCTCTCGATCGGGTTTAAGGTCACATTAATGAGTCATCTCTTAAGGTTGACTGACCGGCTGCTCCTTCCACGAGATTATATATTATGTAAAATAAAAAGGTATGACAAGGTGTACTATATGAAACAAGTCCAAAAAAAAATTTCAAATGAGAAGAATGGCGAAATTTCTTTTATTTTTTTTTTCAATACTTTTTCATGTTATAACTTCTTAATTTTATGTTACAATGCACCACACGAAAGGTGAACTCTGCCAGTCAACTTGACTTTTTTTTTTAAATGACTGAATTTTTTTAAACCATGAAGTTATAAAAAATAAAAAATAAAAATCGTGCAAAATATGATCTTGAGGTCGATTGAGTCACCTCTTCCAGTTGACTGTCAGAGTCTACCTTCCGCGTGGTGCATTGTAACGTAAAATTAAAGAGTTACAGCATGAAAAAGTATTGAAATTTTTTTTTTTTAATTTCACCATTCTTCTCATTTGAAATTTTTTATTGAACTTGGTTCATATAGTACACCCTGTCATACTTTTTCATTTCACATAATATATAATCTCGCGGAAGGAGCAGCCGGTCAGTCAACCCTGAGAGGTGACTCAACAATGTGACCTTAAACCCGATTGAGAGACCTCTAAATATTTTTTGCCAGAGTGTTCCTTGCGCGAAACATCATATTACACTTGAATCCCTAAACTTTTGATGGGGAAGTCGAAAAATTAAAAAAAACCAAAAATGAAACACCCTTATATATATATTTCTATAGTTCTACTGTAATCCTACTTTGAAAAATTATCCGATTTTTTGTATTAAAAGTAAAAGTATTTCCATTGCATGGATAATGCCTTGAACTATTGTTAATACCCTCTCTTCTATACTTTTACTCTGATTGGCTTGAAACATTGGACAAATATTCTAGACTAATTGTATTAATAGATAACAAAATAAAAAAATGGATTTTTTAATTTCCAGACTCATCAAACCTCTCAAATTATTTTTTCCCGTAAAAATGTCCAGCTCGTGAGTTACAATTTGCGTCGAGCTTGACCCAGTTTAATAACAATATTGACATGGGGGTTGCAATAGGAAAAAACTTTTCTAAGACTATGACATGAACCATCGTTACTGCAGAAAAAAAAATTATGGACGTGAAAAAAATTCGAGGGTAGTTTCACGGGTTAACAGTGTACTTTAACGACACCCGCCTGTCTCGTTTTCCACGGGTAATCCTCCGAAAGGTAAATTTACATTTTTTTACGCGGACAATAATCTCATCAGGCAGTGTTTCATTTACTTCGTTCCTATTTGCGATGTATGTTTTCGTAACACGATATGGACCCTCTCATGCATACACGTATTATCTCTGCTTCTCATGATCCACGTAATCCGAGGTTGGGGCTTGCCAGTTGGCTCAAAGTCCGTTTTTGACTGGCGAAAAAGATTCCAGCATCTGCTTTCACGATTCTAGCCAGAACGAGCATATAGACACAGTCGAAACGCCATAGTGCAGTGGATGGATGTTTAAATGTTGCATCTCCACTAAAAATGTAGCGATATTTCAAGTCAAACACAGTTTTAATTTTTTAAATACGCTGAACTAAACCCTGTATTCCATTAAAGTGAGCGTGGACGAGGATAAAGCTCCTATGTTACTATTTAAGCCCGGGAATTTTCATTTTTGTCCATGGTAAAAATGTAAAAAGTGTAGGAATTATTAAAAATTTTACGTTCGTACCATGAAAAAAGTACACACTTACACAGAGAGATAAAACAATTGTTTACAGTGGATTATGGTAGTGACGACCGAAATTTCGAGGTTTTTTCATTAATTTTTTTAAATAACAAAATAAAGTGTGATCGTTTTGAAATTTTTACATGTTATTTGTATCTTGAAAAGTACAAAAAAAAATTATTTGCTTAAGGGGGTGTTCTAGTGTAGAATTTTGAAAAAATCGATTTTCTTTTCATATTTTCAGTGTTTGATGTCTCAAGAATGTACCCTCCAAAGGAAATTTAGAAATTCCAAATATTAACGGAGTTATAGCAGTAATTAGTTAGGTGGAAATAACCGACTCATTATCAACTTCTCATTATAAAAAAACACCAAAAGACTTTAATTTTGAAGAAGCAGGTGCATATTATAGACCAGGAATCACCGATTTGAGTAGATATATATAGCATATGAAACCGAAATAAATGTAAGTACATAACCTAGACTGCCTGAAACTGCACTCAAATCTAACTACTTTTTTCGAAACGGTTCACATGATATCTCCAGTTTTAATCAACCGATTTAGTTGAAATTTTTGGTGGACATTCTTTATACACCCCTCTATCGCCCCTACCAGATTTAGCCCGAAATTTCGTTTTAACTATTTTTGAAAAATTCACAATTATGAAAAAAACGGCAAAAAATGATTTTTGTTTTCAAATAGCCGCCATTTTGTGAATTTTTTTTTGCCTGAGGTAGGGGCTATAATGACATTCTTCCTGATGAAGTACATATTTTTCTTTTTTTTTTTTAGATGCATAGAACGCCCACAATCATGTCAACACGCAGAGGCCGTTTTTTTTCCCACCCCCACTTTATCAGCCGGTATCTATGAAGATAGTGGATTTTTTTTCGCCATTTTTTTTGTAGAATGTTGAAGAATCAATAAATATGTGGTGAAAAAAATGAATGCAAAAACATGTTTAGTTTTTTTTTCACAGCATGTTGAAAAATCCCTCAATTTTTGCTTTCTACTCTAAAACACCCCCTTAATTTTACATGAATCTGTTTATGATTTTGGACGTCAAAGTGGAGTTCCCAAAAAAAACTGACTTGTTTCGGGGAATCATACAGCTTTCCGTAGTAATTTGAAATAAAAAATCCAAAGAGATTATTGTTTTGTAGGCTTCATTCTAATGAACTAACTTTTAATATGCATATTTTAAGAAAAAAAAAATGAAATATCGGGCTTGTGAACAAAAAGGTCTTCTAAATAGATTTTTTTAAATAAATCGTTTAAAAAAATTCGTTTATTATTAAGAAATTGAATGTTTTAAAGGTGAGGTATTTAGCTATGTGTGTCTAAAATTATAGGTACAATTTTTAGCCAAATCGATTGAATAGTTTTTAGTCAGTGCTTCCCCAAAATTTCGACAACGTAATTTCGAGAAAAACGCGTTTGAAGTTTTGACAACAGATTTCGTATAAAAAAATTATACTTACATTAATCAGCTATGCCTGGTGCATAGAGCAATCCCTCCGTTTCCTCATAGTTATCTCAAAGCTCTTTTAATTTCTTCGAGAGATTAACAGTTTCTGGTGATTACCAAACCGTAGTAATTAGTCATTTTTAACGATAACTCATTAGTTAATTGCTCTCTTCGTTTGGCTATAACTTTAAAAATACTTTAAATTTCGGTCTGAAACTTTTACAATTTATTTTTAAGATGTTTTTCTTACGAAAAATGTAAAAAAACATCGATTTTTTGAACCCGTCACAGTGGATTACTACTTTAAAATATGTAATCTGAATTTTTTTATGCAATTATTGTACAATAATTAATAAATAAAATAGTACTAGATTTTTTTTTTATTGTATAAATTAACAAATTTGGCGCATCCCTAAAAAATTAAAGAAACATGAAAACTCTTACACAATTTATTTACAAAAAAAACTACTCTTACCTACTCACCAAAAATCTACAAAAATCTTTATATGAAGAGAATTACTGACTACCAATTTAGCCAAATGTTTTACAATAGGTTTTCGGTAAAATATAGTAAGTAAATTTTCCATTTGAAATAATATATAATTTATTCCACTCCGTGCGCAAAGTGCCACTTTGCGCACGCTGCCCGTGCTCAAACTGGCACTTTGCGTACTCGTGCAATAAAATTTCGTACGATACTAGTGCGAGAAACTTTTTCTCAACTCGTGTGATTGCAACATTCATCGCCTTCGGCTGATGCTGCAAACTCACACTCGTCAGAAAAAGTTTCATTGCACTAGTATCGTAATATACTATTTTCATTCTCAATTTTCTACTTATCCTTTTAACTTCGATTGTAATTGATGTCACGTTAATTTCGAATTTCTAATGATCAAATCCTTATTGAAATATGGATTGTATTGTACACTTACGTACACTTTTCACTTGAAATCATCGCTACAGACGTTTTCTCATAAAAAAGCCCAGTTATTGTGCCCGAGGATATTCAGTACTTCAAATACTCAAACCACTTTTGCTTGAAAAGCTCGGTACTTAAATTACGACTAATTAAATGTACTTCAAATACTACGTCCTTCAAATGCCGCACAAGTACACTACGTCCTTGAAAGACGGCTCAGCTCTATGTTATACGTAGCCCATTCTTTTACGACGACAACCGAATCTGCGTATATTCATATGTATAGATATGTATATCCACACGGGCTATTAAACCAGAGCTTTTGCCTGGGAATGCGAGCTTTTCTGTGCTGTGCGACACGTGGGAGATTTGCTTGTGTATCCGTACGAGAGAGCAAAAGCCATGGATGGCAAAGACACCTGGGCTCTTCACAAGAGATGGAAATAGAGAGGAGAGGAGTGAGAGAGATAGTGGTTCGTGCTTTTCGCAAATTGAATCCTGGGGCCTGTTGTACTGTACAAGCACGTGTCTCCTTGGGGACGTTTCAGCGCCGCACGAGGGAATTAGTAAATCCCTTTATCGTCGGAGATGTTACGACGACGATGAGGATGCGCGCACGCAAAGATGAGAAAAGCATTAACATAATAGCAAGGTAATATATCTTGAATGGTTTTATGTAGAGGTATATATGGGGCATTTCATCCCAAATCAGACAGTTTGAAAAACTTTTTTTTTGTTTTCCTCAATTTTTGTATATTTTTGAGTACCCTTCAAAAGACTGTTCCTGTTAAATTTTGAGATTTTTTTAATTACCCGTTCAAAAGATATTAAATTAACAAAAAACCGTTCTTTTTTTGGTATCTTGGTCATAACTTCTTTAATAATGGTCCAAATTAGTTTTTTTTTCAAATTTATTGTTTTTTTATGGCTTTTTCAGAAAAAAATACAACAAAAATATTCGACGTGTTTTTGAATGAGTTTTTTGAGTTTTAAACTTTGAATCGCGTTTTTAAAAGTGATTGTCGTTTTTTATTTTTTGTTTCAAACATCTATCTATTCAACAATTTATAAGACTAGTCCGATCGTGGGATCTAAATAACTACTATTTTTTTCGATTTTTGAAAATTAATTTTTTTTTTTAAATAAATTATTATGAATAATTTATAACACAAAAATTTCATTCAATTATTCCAATGAGCAACGGAAACGTATTGACAAAGGAATATTCTAATACAGGAAATAATCGTATATGTAAGGTTTTCAAAAAAATGCCGAATAAATAAAAACTGTTGTTATTATTGTTCATAAACAGACTTAACGATTAATTATTAATTTTTAGAACCTGTTAACAATAAAAAAGTGTCAAAATAAATTTCAAAAGTTGAAAAAAATACTATACAGTAACAAAAATTGGTATTCATAATAATTTATTTTAAAAAAAAATTTTTTAATTTTCAAAAATCGAAAAAAATGGTAGTTATCGAGATCCCACGATTGGACTAGTCTCACAAATTGTTGAATAGATAGATGTTTGAAACAAAAAATTAAAAAATAAAATAAAAAATGACATTCACTTATGCGATTTAACGCTTAAAACTCATTCAAAAACACGTTGAATATTTTTGTTGTATTTTTTTCTGAAAAGGCCATAGAAAAACAAAAATTTAGAAAAAAAAATTTTAATTCGGACCATTATTAAAGAAGTTATGACCAAAGTACCAAAAAAAGAGCGGTGTTTTTGTTAATCTAATATCTTTTGAACGGGTACACCCAGAAAAAGAATTTATTTGGATTGAATAAATTTATTTGAAATAAATAAAATTTTATTTAAATACTGGCTCAATAAGAGATTTATTAGGCCACTATTCAAAGGAATCGGTACAATCAAATAAACATTTTTTCTGGGAGTAATAAAAAAAATCTCAAAATTCAACAGGAAGGATCTTTTGATGGGTACTAAAGAATATAAAAAAAATTGAGGGAATAAAAAAAAAGTTTTTCAAACTGTCCGATTTGGGATGGAATGCCCCATATATAATCGAAAAAACTTTGGTGCCTTAACGTAACTCAAAAATTATAAGAGTTGTTGTTTCGGCCGCCGACCTTCCAGAAATAAAGGCGTCATCGGAAAAATGCTGCACAGTCGCCATTTTGTCATAAATCGCCATGAAAAAAATAATTTTGTATTGTCAATTAGATGTCTAATAAAACACCGTTTTTGTAAATCCGATTTATTTTATGGTTTCGTCGAAACAAAATCACGAAAAATCCCCTCTTATGGTCTGTATATTTATATACATTTGTAGAGTGGCCTAACCCCTTAACGAACGTGTACGGCAGACTACTTTGTCCATGAAGTAAACAACAAAGAAAATTCTTATTGAGTTATCAATGAAAAAGAAGAAACGACTCTATCGCGAAGTGAAGCTTTTTCCGAGAATCATAAACATTTATGAAACTTTTGTTCGAATTATCAAGGACTGGAATATGCTCTTATTTTTAATTAACCCCGCGGTATTGTACGATATGGTTTTTCGTTTTATATACAGCGTGATATAACGTGCTTTACGGTGACTTTCGTTTTTCAGCGTTCAATATTATGGCGGCGTATACGTCCATTTTTTTTTTGTCGAGTAAACATAATATTTTTTTGCATTCGCTTGTTCCCGCATTTGATCGTATGAAAACTGGCTTTTGAACGGATGTGTGTGCGCGATACGAGCGTATATAAATATACAGGAGACATTCGTCACGGTGTTAACCACGACGAGCCACGATGAGTTGTCCACGTCTTTTTACGACGTCAATAAAGCTTCCATTGAGTATGATGTTGGACGGTTTTTACGGCGTTATCTTTATCTCTCCATCTCTCTCACACAGGCTCGATCCTCGTATACTCTCATTTCACGACATAACGGTAAGTAAAGATCAACTGCTGACAATGAAAAGGGCGGAAGACCGATCACTCAACCCTTGGAAACGTTTGGGTTAGGCCTTTATTCATGCCGGTCCATATTACCTGGAAATCCATATTGCATACGTATATATGGGGCATCCCACACTGATTCGACCTGGGTCTGACCCTTCACCTCTCCGATTTTGTCCGCTATTTTTTATGGTCTTGCAGTCCCTCTGAAAAGCACTCGGGATTTTTTTCAGATTTTTTTGAAACGATTTACTATAATTTTATCGACAAATTATTTTTAGCCCAAACTTAAAAATCTGAAAAATCACACAAATCCCGTTTTTTAAATGAAAACCTTCGAGCGTCGCACCAAAGTTGGCAGAGATTTTCTTCTATTTATAACAAGCTTTCTCAAAAAAAATCTTTTAAATAGAAAGAGAAACCTGAATTCAGTCGACCCTCATCCAAACATTTTTTTAAAAACCTTCAATTCATAAAAAATTGTTCGGATGACGGCCCACTCAATTCACGTTCCTCCTTCTATTAAAAAAAAAAAAAATCGAAAAGTCTTATAAACAGAAGAAAACGACTGCCCACTTTGGCTCAACGCCTAGAATTTTTCATTTACAAACGGGATTTTTGTGATTTTTCTGAGATTTTTAAATTTCAGCTAAAAATAATTTGTTTATAAAATTATAGTTGAGTAAAATCGCTCCAAAAAAATCGGAAAAAAATCTTGAGTGCTCTTCAGAGGTACTACTAAACCATAAAAAATTGCGGACAAAATTGCAGAGGTGAAGAGTCAGACCTAGGTCGAATCGGTGTGGAATGCCTCATATATAAATATGTTTGTATGTGTCTGAAATAATGGCCATCCGATTTTCTCGTGACCTCTCCGCTGTTTTATCTCTCCGATATTCGTGATTACCGATGGATCAAGAAGCGATAAAGTTTCGTCGATACAGGCCAACCTCGTTCTTCCTCTCCTGCCTTCTTCCACGTGATCGGAAGACAATAATAAAAGAATCTCGCTCATCGAATGAACGATCGTGGTATCATCTTTGAAATTGCTTGGATATGCCAGAGGATTGTCGCCATATTGCGATATATATCATAAATACGAATAAGAATGAACGTGAAAGACTTTGTGGAAAATAAGCCTGGTAAGTCATATAGTCAATCTTAGGAAATCATAATTCTCGATCCACGAAGATCCGGTCGCAAAATTAATTTAATTTGTCGCTGGAACTCGAAGATCTTAGAAACTCAATCAATAAATATTAATTTCCAGCATTTAAGATGTTTACGTTTGAAAAATGAATCCGTTTAATGTGCATCAAATATCAACAAAGAGGTTAACTAAACTGTCCCAAATTTTATAATTCACAAATAGAATTTTAAGTGCATCTCGCCTCTTGGATTCTATCTCTCGTAATGACTATTTGAGTCGAAGAAATTCGCCAAGATGGCAACATGTTGCATAAAATACCAAGTTTCGTAATTGGTCCTTTCGGCATTCCAGGTTTATCCGTAGAGTTTCCTCTTAGCAGAATGAGGCATTCCTCTGTGATGAGATAGAATACACGAGCATGGCAGAAGACTCTTAAGGGGCCGATGTAATTCGCATGTATAAGGTGGAACGCGAAGGTTCGTGAAATTAAACGGTGCAGCGAAACCTTTTGCTTTGGCTTGGCTACGAACCAGCCAATTAATTAATTAATTAATTAATTAATTATTTTATCTTGTACACTTACGTAAACGTGATTATAAACAGGATCAAAAATTCGATGAGAATCCCTCCGCTGACTCTTTCTTTAATAATTGCTTCTCTCATTTTGCACATGTTTGTATTCAAATCTTCCGATTAAAAATGATATTACCTTATCCAAAACAACTTTCTTAATTTAATACAACTCTGATCCAGATCAACCTCAACTAACTGCGACCTAACCATACCTACTGTACTCCGATGCTACTTTACCTAATCTAACCTGACTCCCTTTTAGTTTCATTTGGTAATAGTTTACTGTATGTTTGTTTCTGTTTGGGTAGGCTATTATATATTTTAAGAGAGTTATAGCCATATTTTTAAAAGAGTTATAGCCAGTATTTAGTCGCTGGTTTCTCAATTCAGTATTTATTCCGATTACGAATCATTTGACCTGATCCAAACGAACTTCTTAATCCGATATAACTCCAATTCAAATCAATCTGAAGTAACTCGACCTGTCTCAACCTACTGTACTCTAATGCTAGTTAAGCCCATTTAGTTTGACCATATTTCGAGCCATTTAGGAATGGTTTAACGGCGTTTGACTTTGTTTTTGTTGGGATAGTTGCTGAACCTCCCGTAAATAATGACCTTTTCCATCTTGGCATGATTGTGAGAAAGTAGTTAGTCGTGGGTCTCTCAATACAGTTTTTTTTCTGATTAAAAATACTTCGACCTGATCCAAAATAAACTTTTCTAATCTCATATAACTCTAATCCAAATCAATCTGAACGAATTCGACCTTTTCCAATTTACTGTACTCTGATGCTAGTTTACCCAATCTAATCTGACCCTCTTTTGGGTTTATTTAGAAGTGGTCTAATGTGCGTTCGGATCTGATTGCTTTGGGTTTGGTGGACTGTTTTCTTACAATAATTTACTGACAGCATGACCAAAACTGATTTTGGGGCAATTATAAAAAAGTTATTGTGTCTTCTTTAACCATCATACCTAACCATTATTTCTGTTGGTGTGCTGTTATTCGATATAATTTGCGAACTATCCCTTTACCTAACTATGGATTACATTGATTGATAATATAGTGGCTTTTGATACCAAAAATGCGGAAAGCTAGTACGAATTATTTATTTTATGGCTTTGGATGTGGAACAAGGGTTCCCTCGCCAAAAACAGAAATTGATTTATTGACCGCGCTTTCTATTTATAAAACAAACCCCGAACGCAATTCAGGACATTAACCCATCACAGAGCGCCTAATGAAAACTGAGTCCTGGCGAAGGACTGTTGCTCCTGATGATGAGCCACAACACGAGAGAGAGATATATATATATATATATATAGAGACGTCAAATTTGACCTGAGAGGAACGCGTGGACAACGTGACATTCAAGTTGACACGAGACGCGGTTATGTAGATGACCAGGAAGGAGGATGCGAGTCCCCTTGAATATTCAACGAGAATATCCTTGACGCTGGGATAGAGAAAGCGTTTAATCCTGGCGCAAGATCCTCGCACGAATGACGGAATTGGTAGAGACGGCATTTCTATCACTGATGCGCCGGACGCGGGGGATTCTCGCGAATCTGCTTATTTCCGCAAGATAGTGAGGACGCGTTGTCATTTCGCCCTGACATTGATCCTTGTTATATTATACACATCATATACGTTTATGGTTATATGCATGAGCTCTCGTTGTGGCAGTCACGGTTAACTGAAGAACCTACCTGTGTTTATCCCCGTAGACAACGACGGAGACAATGATGAAGACGATCGGTGATCGCTCTCACTCTTCTCTCCTTTGCCCGCCATCAAGTCAACTCATGACTTCCAAATGTCTCGGTCCTCCGTGGCAAATCGTCAATCTTATGTCCTCGTCGACGAGCTTCCTGGCAGATTCTGGCATTATTGCCTCCCCATAAACTTCAGCCGATCTGAACAAGCCATGGAGACAGATATTCGATAAAATCTAAATCACCGTTTCTGAGGAAATTAAAAAAATCAACGATAACTTCTATGATTCATCGATAAATTTATAATCTGAATACAAGGTTACATTTTCCATACCTCCGAAAAGATTCATCAGGCATAATTGACTCCTCTTTTGTTTATTAATAGGCGGCAGATGTATTTATATATCTGTAAATAATTTAACATTCTGAAAAGATTTTTGCCCTCTTCAGGGTGCATAAAGGTGACCCAGCAATTGTGTATACGTATTCACACGCCGGGCTTTATACTTTTCCTCCTTTCGCGTTGGATCCGCGAGATTTCCGGACTTTTAGCATACACATGTGTCTGAAAAGCCCGACGACGCTCTAATGCGGGTCGCAGCTTTCGTTCTTTGCCTCGACAAAGCACGAAGATGCATCTCGTTACCTCTGACTTCGTCAGAAAAAAAGTGAAAGAGAAAGTGCGAGTTTGGCGGTACGTACTTTGTGGGGCCCTCGAGGCTTGCGAAGTTGTGCCCCCTTTCGTGGGCCGGAAGTCGCGAGAAACGCAAAGACTCTCTGCACAAAGGATCCTTTGATTTTCCCTCGCACGCCGCTACTTTTCACTCCTCACATCATGTCTATAGAATAGTCACGTCTGTGCTCTATTTCTTCTATTTTCTTCCATTATGAGTATTTGCCCTTTCAACTTTCTTGAGGAATAGGGTGGGTGTTTTTTACATTTTGGCATGATAATAATGGACAAATTAGTCGAAAAATTGACCAAACTTTTGGAATGACAAACTGTACCTTTGATTTGATAAACGGAAAATGCCAGTTTTTATCACAACCATCAAATTACTTTGTAAAAACTCTATTTGGTTTTAATTTAAGGGCTTACATAGGCTTGAAAATGAAAATTGAAAAAATTAAATTTTTCTATCTAATAATATTCAGATTATTATTATTATTATTATTATTATTATTATCATCATTATTTCGAATTATATCTAGAATATTTTCCCAAAGTTTCAAGTCAAATCTAGGAGAGAGCCTTTGGAAATTACCCTCCTTATTTCTCATTTCTCAAATTTATGATTTCTTAAAAACAAATTAAAATTTTGCACAGTTATTCTAAATAGGATCGACTACTGATTGAACAAAGGTTGTTTATTTTTTTTCCGATTACGATTAATTTTACACGATTATGCATGGTATAAATTTTACCAAAAATTGTACTATTTTGCATACAGCTCTCTAAAAATTTCAAAATTAAATTTTTTTCAAAATCCTTCACTAATTTAAATAAGTTGCTCATGGCAGAAGAGGTTCTCAAAAAGTTTTTCCTGAATATCGATCGTAATTTCGTTACATTGATGTATTTTTGGTTCCTTATCTAATGACCTTTTAAAATTTGCCCTGAGCCAATTGACCTTGGACATTTCGACTTGGTGAAATTGACCCCCAGATAAATTTAACCTGGAAAAAATAATCCCCGAATAAATTGAACCCTAATTTCGAACTTCGACTTTGATTAAATTTTATCGAAATGTCAAGAATACTTTGCGATGCAAAAACATGAACAAATACCATGAATTGGATAGACATGAAACGTTGAAGCCAAATTTAAATAATCTCACTATTAATATTGATCAATATTAATATTAATAAGAACACTTCACAATCATATGAATTTTTCCATATATTTGTATAGAAACTCTGCATGTGATGGTTTCAAACAGCACCAAAACCTCAGAAACTCTGCAACGCGGATATCCATTTCCCTAGAATGAAATTTGTCGGGGTCAAATTTGTTTATATCAAAATATATCATATAATAACAACCAGAGGTCAAATTACCCGGGAGAGTAATTTCCAAGGTCCATTTCCAAGGTCACCATATTTACATTCAAAAATTACCAAGTGTCCTTCAGATGTTGTATTTTGACCTACTCATCTTCCGTGCAAATTTACAATTGCATTTGTCTCTCAAAAAAATTCGCAAAAATAGTTTTTCCTCGATCAGCTCATTAATTGCGACTAGTTATAATGGAGATATCCACCGGGATGTTAATTATCACGGTGAATAGCGATAAAATATAAACACCTCGAGAGCGGGGTGGGAGACAAACAAGAGGGTGGGTTTTTGGTCAGCGTTGAGGGCGTTACTTGTTACGTATATATTATGCGGTATAATACAACAATTCTATGCTATATGGGAAATTCCAACTGAAGCCGAGAATTCGTGAGAGAGGACGTTAAGGCCCACAATGTATATATCTATACTTTTGTATGTATACATATATTTATGTATTATATACGGTATAAAGTGGTTTGGGATTCCAGCACACTAGCAATGTTGTTACTCACTGCTTTCCAGCGTGGAATTAATTAAAATGCATATAAAATGACCCAACGGATAGTGATGGTGGCGGTGGTGTTATACCTTCACCCCGCTTACATAAACCTGTAATATCGGCTGCTGACACACAGAACGGCGTAACACACGACCATTTACCCTTCGAAGAGCATCAATTGGCTCCGTTTTGTGTGTCGTATTTCGATATTTGTATGAATATAGCCCAAAGGGTGGACTCGGTAGTTGAGCTCGTTTTCCAAATTGAAGCGGACTTATCTCGACGCACCGTCATTCGGCAAATATTCCGAGAGCATATAGTAATTCCACATGCACACGAATACAAGCAACAAAGCCTGTATTTCGGAGTTTTGCGTTTCATCCCTCAACGTCGCTTGCGGGTTCACCATTTTCGTGTTCCCTCCACATTCGTATATCCTCTTTACAAGAAGTCCTGCAAGGACTTGCTAGCAAAAACCTCATGAGAAAGTCAATTTTTTTTGCCGCTAAATTTTTAAAATGGTACACTTTGAATTTTCATTACCTTTTTTCACATTTGTTGAACGAAATTCTTGCATTATTCGGGTGCCTTTGAATTGAGGATATGCGACGTCGGATATTATGTATATGGGGCATTCCAGGTCACTCACGTGGTCATCGGCCTGACCCCCTCGGATTCAGTTGACGAATTTTTTTTTGACATATTTTGGTTCAAACAAAAGCGGTATTTTTCCAGATTTTTATCATTTATTTTCCCTCATAAAATATTTTTTGTTTCTATAACTTGCAAGGGAAAATGACTCTGGACTAGGTTTAAAATTCTGAAATTTTTTTTCATAAAATCTATGACTAAAAACAAGTATTTTCATCACAGTTTGAGAGTGGGCCAAGACTAATTTTTTTTTTTATTAAAGAAATGAATTCGTTTGCCAATTTTGAAAATTAATTATTCTAATGATGATTCCCTATAGGAGAAAAAAAGAAAATCAAATCGTATCTTGGGAAATTTTTTTTTTTCTATATTTGGATAATATATTTTCTGTATTTCGATAATAGATTTCCTATATTTTGATAACAGACTTCATAAAATCGATTAATTAATTATGGCATTGAAAAAATGTATTACTTTTCGGACAGAGCATCACAACAATATAAAACCTTTATCTAACTATTATCAAAAAACTATCACCAAAATATAGAAAATGATTTTACCAAGATATGAATTGAATTTGATACTTGAATTTGTAAACGAATATTTTTTCTTTAATTAAAAAAATATATCAATTATTCTCCACCCACTCTCAAATTATTATGTAAATACTAGTTTTTAGTTATAGAATTTATGCAAAAAATTTCAGAATTTTAAAACTGATCCGTATTCACTTTTACTCAATAGTTATGGAAAAAAAAATATTTTCAAGGTTAAAGGCTAGGTTTCTAGGCTAATGAAAATCTAGAAAAAATTACCTCTTTTTTGGACCAAAATATGTTCAAAAAAAAAATCGTTGACTAAATCTGAGGTAGTCGGGTCGATGACCACGGGATTTGGCCTGGAATGCTCCATATACATTTTGACCGTAAGAGCGTGTATCAATTTTCTACGAGAATATACGCGTTTGTGGTGCGAGCTTGAATCGTACCTACAGTAAAATCTCTCTGGTCTCTGGTATTGAAGGGTTACATGGGCTTGAAAATAAAAAAGAATTTATTTGTTATTTTTTTATTTTATAGTACAATATGTCTAGAATATTTTCCCAAAATTTCAAGTCAATTGGAGTAAAATTCTAGGAGAGAACGAGAGTTTTTGAAAATTCTCTTTATCAGGCTAGACAGTTTTTTTTTCTAAAGGCACTATTTTTTAAGTCGGTGGACTAATACGCCGATCTTATAGAAATTCTGCACATTACTTCAATATATAATTGACTAGTATTCAATGAGGGGTTTTTATTGATTACAACCAATTTTACAAGGCTAGTGATGTAAATTGTACAACAAATTTGACTATTTTGCATACAGGTCTGCCAGAAATTCAAATTCCATTTTTTTTCCAATTCTTCGTTCAGATATGAGCTATACTTAACTACTAACGGATAAAATTTATTTTTTTAAATTTCGGGTAAAGCTATGATGAATTATCGTGACCACTACAAGGACACTTTTTTTGGGGGAATTCAGGAAACCAGGTCCCACCCACTGAATTTCCCAAATTTTTCAATGAAAAATTTATATAATATTGTTTAAATGTTGCTCTTTTATATACTTAAAGATTGAAATCAAATAATTTATTTATTATATCAACAACAAAAATAGAAAAAACATTTTTTGTTCGGCATTCGAAACGTATGGTAGCCCTTTAATAGTTGGCTATGTTACATCATGAAACAGGAAACGGTTCCATGACGACTCACTTGAATTACCGAAGAGCAATTATATAAATAATTTTATTAGACATGCCCATTAATTGTAACTAAAGGAAATTGAAATGATTTTCCATCTAAAAATATGAAATAAAAATTTAAAAAATCGGAAATTTACACATCGCTTCCTCAGTAGCTCAGCTTATGTGCAAAATTTCGGCTCGCTGCTCCAATGTCGTCTTGAGATATGGGGCGGGGTCGAAGAGTCGACTAACCAATATTTCGAACGGCCTAAATCCCGAATTTCACGATTACGAGCGTTCGAATAACGAAGCGCCGAAATCCCGAACGCCAGAAAAGCGACAGCGGAGAGAGCCGCCCCATGCGTAAGAGAGAGAGAGATGCGCCTCCTCTCTCTCTTACGCATGGGGCGGCTCTCTCGACTTTCTCTTTTCTGGCGATCGGGATTTCGGCGCTTCGTTATTCTAACGCTCGTAATCGTAAAATTCGGGACTTCGGCCGTTCGAAATATTGGTTAGTCGACTCTTCGACCCCGCCCCTGAGATATAGATGTTTGAATTTTTCGAGGCAGCGACACACACACATATACATCCATACATACATACATACATACATCCGGACATTTTTTTTAAATATGATATCTCGATGTTTTATGACATTTTGAACATACTGATATGAAGATCTCGAAAAAAAAAATTTTTACGAAAACAAAGCTTCCTCTATGAGGAAGCAAAATGGAAAATCATTTCATTTTATTTAAACATAATTTCATTTCATCTTTAATTTTGTTCCATCTGAAGAAGAGGTATCGATAGCGGTAAATATTCGCAGGAAAGTTATTCAGTCGTGGATCCGGTTAATTCGACATTAAGGGGGATCTCACTGTATCGCTGTGCTACTCACTTTGCACTATTCGAGGACCGGGAAAATTACGAGCGACGCTTTATAATTCGTAGATTCGCCAAGCGAATGGGCACAGTCGAGGGAAATATAGAGCTTTACATATAAGGCTAGAGGGAGATGGAGAGCGGGAGAGAGAGAAAGATCGTAGAGCGTAACACACGGGGGTAATACGGCGTCTCTATGGAGCCTGTGAAAGTGCACTCACTGCCGAAGCTCATGCATAATCATATATTTACAGTGTGCGAGAGTCAGAGCAGGCATACTCTATATCCTTCCCCCCCCCCCTCTCTCTAGCCCTCTCTGGCACTCTTCTTTCTCTCTCTTTCTATTCCAACCCCCAATGCACATCTCTACGCACCATCCACCGACTTGTCCCTTCTTCCCTCTAGCTGCCCCCATTTATATATAGGGCATTCCACGTCAAATCACGTGGTCATCGGCCTGACCCCCTCGGATCTTGATGTCCAATGAATTGTGGGTTTCGTTTGGCCCAAAATATGACCTCAAATTTTTAGAAATTTTTATTTCATTTTTTAGGGGTTGCCCGAGCGAAAAATCATTAAATTGAGGGGAGACACAAAGAGGGGCTTTTTTTTAATTAATGAAATTTTTTTCACAGAAACTAGGGCCCAAAACAGTAATTTTTGTCATAGTTCGACAATGGGCCAAAAATAATTTCTGTTTCTATTTGTATTTTTATTTATGTATTTTTATAATTTCTTATTTTAATTGTTTCTTGTAGTGAGAATAACAACCACAAAAATATTTTTCTAGTGAATCTTGATTTTTCTTCCTTGGTTTTAGAGTCAAACGACAACATTTTTTGAAAATTTATTAGCTTCAACGTCCTGAAAAAAACCGGATAATTAAAAAAAAAATTAATAGTAATTATAATTTTGAAAAAATAGTATAATTATTTTTGGCTCATTATCGAACTGTGACGAAAATATCTGTTTTCGGCCCTAGTTTCTGTGAAAAAAAATTCATTAATTTGAAAGAGGTGCCTCTTTATGTTTTTCTTTAATTCAATGTTTTTTTAGCCCGGGTGACCCCTAAAAAATCAAATGAGAATTTCTAAAAATTTGAGGCCATATTTTGAGCCAAACGAAACCCACGATTCATTGGACATCAAAGTTCGAGGGCTCAGGCCGATGACCGCGTGATTTGACATGGAATGCCCTATATACATATATATAAACATGGCCAATGGCAAAACAGCCCAGCACATGTGCTGCTCATTTATGCTGCCATGGACGGTGGGATTTCTGCTTCAATTAAATATTTGCATGCAGAAACACACGAGCGAGTTCCATTGGTTTGTAGAAAATGGAAAATATAGTGATCACTTGGGTGAATATTCGCATTCTCATTTTGACACATCAAAAATCATTGATGAAAATCAAGAGATGCCGAAGATAAACAGCATCTTTATTTTGAATTGCGATGCATACTTGACGATTTACGAGGTTAAACCCACAATTTTTGTAGCTTTTTGCTTTTGCAGCGCTTCCATAGTGATTTTTAAAATAATTCAATGTTTTCATAAAGCTTGCTTTTAAATTTCCTTGGGTCCGAATTTTAAGATCTTAGATCTATCTTACGATCAAATTTAAGATCAAATTTTCCATTGAACTCAAGTTGGAATTTAAGATCGAACTTAAGTTCCAATTTACGATGAATCTTAAGTTTGAACTTAAGTATCATTATAAGTTCATACTTAAGTTCAAACTTTAGTGCGAACTTTAGATCGGTCTTAAGTTATAACTTAAATTTGGTTTGAAGATTGAACTTAAGATCCACCTTGAGCTTAAACTTAAGTTCAATCGAACTTAGTTTTTTTGACAACTAATGTCAAGGAATACGGTCGAGGGCGGCGACGAAAGAAGTTTGATCGGACTTAAGTTCAAGTTCAAGATGGATCTCAAGATCGAACTTCAAATCAAATTCAAGTTGAAACTTAAGATCGATCTGAAGTTCGCATTAAGGTTTAAAATTAAGTATGATACTTGAGTTCCAACTTAAGATTCATCTTAAATTGGAACTTGAGTTCGATCTTAAGTTCCAACTTGAGTTCAATGGAAAGTTTGATCTTAAAATAGATCTTAAGAACTCAAAATTCGGGTAAATTCTTCTTGCATCCATATTTTTTTCTAATTTTTTGTCCAAGGCCAGAAAACTAGATGGTTTTATTCTAAGGATTTCTCTATTGAATAAGAACACCTGTGCAAAGATTTGGTAAATTTGAGATACATTAAAAGTACTGTTTTTTGAGGAATCGTTTTTGAAATTTTTGATAGAAAACATAACCTTAACAAGATCAATAAAAATGTTGATACTAGAAATTTGATCTGATTGTGAGAGTATTTTTTCATGGTGACTAATTTTTTTTTTTAATATAAAAATTGGACAAAATTATGTGAGGTTAAATTTAAAAAACCTGAAGTAATGAAAACAAAAATATTTCCTCGAGCAATTGGAACAAAAATTCTGAATTATGGTTGAAAAATTGTAAAAATTATAAATACTACAAATATTTCTGTACCAGCCATTATTCTATGAAAATGCGAATAGAAATTATTTCTATTGTTAAATTTTTCATTTTTAGCACGATAAAAAATTCGTTGAACTGAATGAATAATAATGGAAAAAAATTTGAAACAGCACCGTATTTTACGCTCCATTTTTAAACGAACATCTCGTGAAAGATGATTAATATTTCTGGATAAATTTAAATATTGCAAATATCTCTGTACCTATCATTATTCTGTGAGAACGCTGATGGAAATTTTGTCCATTGTTCAGTTTTTTCTTTTCAGCTCGATAAAAAATTCATTAAGCTGAATAATAATTGAACATTATTGAAAAAGAGCAACATTTTCTCGCTCCATTTTCATATGAATGTCACGTGAAAAACGATTGACATTTTAGGATACGAGGTGCACATGGAGGCGACATATTACTTTTTACCTCGCTCTCCAAAGTCTCTCATCAATTTTGCGTTCCGCTAATACAATACTGTCCTTTGATGCACTTTACTCAGCACTTCCATACTCGCCGCACCGAGTGCGGAGTAATATTAGTGCGGAGTACTATTTTTTTTAATTGCTCTTTTTCGACATCGCAATATGTTTCTGCGTACCTCGTACCAAGCACAATTTCTGCTTTCAGTATCGCGTTCCATCAATTCCGTCCTCCTCTCTTCTCGGTCCCATACAATATTTTTTTTTTTTCGATTTTCCTTCTTCCTCGGGCACTCGTTTCGTGTTTATCAAAGAAAAATAAGGGAAATATAACGATAGAGAAAGAAAGAGGCTGGTCTCGTTTATCGACAAATCAATGAGGTCATATTCCAGAGCTTGCAACGCCGGATGTGGTTACTGGAATGGTTTGCTTTCGAGAAAATTTTTGTAATATTTACATTCACTTCGATCGAAATTGACTGAATTCCCTGTGGTATATACATGAGTGAAAAAGAGTTCAACGGCGGGAACGAGTAGTTGAAGCGGAGAAAAAAAAAGTTGCATATTGGCTTTCCGAACGCCAAAGCCCTCAGGAATTTTACCGTTACGATGGAAAAGCTCTGGTCACATGTCATCGAATGCGTAGTTCATCCAAATAGACGACGACTGTTGCAATATAACTTCTCGTGCTCTTGCAAGAAAAACAAGTTCGAGTAAAGCGATACATGGACGTTACAATGATTTGAAAAACATAGTTCGTCGGACTTTGACCTTAACAATCCAAGGAAAAAAGTACTCGGAAAACAAATAGTAATCATTCATGAACAACGGTGATAACTACTAGAGTACACCAAAAAGTACTTGATTATCGAGTAATGAGGGAGAGAATCGAGCAAGAACTGCAATATCACTAGGCAAAATTTATTATATCGAGAAAACAATGGAATTTACTATCCCAAAATTTAAAAATGAATGAGCAGTCAATATTTTAACGAATAATATTTGCAATTGTAGATTATGTGTGATAATAATGATACTCATTGCATAGTAATAACAATTTGCTGCCTTTTTTGAGCTATTGTACATTTTTTTAAATCTTGGATATTCTTGGTAAGCACTTGGTTAGTTCATTCTAAAAATGTTTCCGCAAAAAAATGTTTCCAGCCAAAATTACGTTATGAATGATTTTTACAATATAATATCACAATTTTGAGGTAGCTGAGTCGTTATATCGAAATGCTATTGAAACATGAAATTATTGGTAACGAGAGAAATTTACTGTTAAAAAACTCCCTTAAAATGTTAAGACCATTATCGGTCAAGGATGCCCGTTATTAAATAAAACTTAATTGCAAAATTTTGAAATAACATGTATTTTTGTATAGGACGTAAAGCGATTTCGTTGATTCTTCATCATTTCTTTTAATGGCAAATCATAAATTGATTACAGATCAACGTATTTACTTGACGTCCCACAAGACGTGAAATTTTGAAATTAATATTTTTCAATAACGTTTCCTAACCGTCTTAAAGTTCTCAACAATATATTTTAACAATGAATATCTCTTTTTATCAATAATTTCTTATTTTTTATTTTATTTCGTTTGACTGACGACAATCTTAACATTTTTATCGATGTATGCATACATATTTATTAGACTGATTCAAAAAAGCGACTATTTTTTGTTTTTCGAAGAAACGCATTAAATACTTCCAGGAAGGTAAAAAAAGATGCCTATTAAAATTAGAGCTCTTAATAAAAAGATTTAGAGGTCCCTCTTCGCATATTTTTATTTCCCATTTAAATAACACAGGAAAAACAAATTTCACACTTTGACATTTTATATCTCGGCTTCAAGTCAATGCACCATAATGAATGATACATATTCTTGTAGAGAATTGAACGCTCTACAAAAAAGATCTCCTATGATTTTTCGATAAACTCACTCCTTCAAAACTTATTCACGTTCTAATATATATGTATATTAGACTGTGAATATGGGTGAACTTATGTTGGTAATTTCTCTAAAAAATAAGAAATTTATGTTAATGCAATTTAAACTTTTGTTTCAGGAAAGATTTTACGATATTTAGTAATAAGTTTTGCCAGAAACTAAAACAAAAAGTAAAATTTACTCCATATTTAAATTTAACCTCGAATAACTTTTGAAGGAGTGAGTTTATCGAAAAATCATAGGAGATCTTTTTTGTAGAACGTTCAGTTCTCTACAAGAATAGGTGTCGTTCATTTTGGTGCATTGATTTGAAGCCGAGATATAAAATGTCAAAGTTTGAAATTTTTTTTTCCCGTGTTATTTAAATGGGAAATAAAAATATGCGATGAGGGACCTCTAAATATTTTTATTAAGAGCTCTAATTTTAACAGGCATCTTTTTTCACCTTCCCAAAAGTATTTAATGCGTTTCTTCGAAAAACAAAAAATAGTCGCTTTTTTTGAATCAGTCTAATATTCAAATTCCGCTCACTTCTGCTTTCAAGATGTGAATAAACGTGTCTATCTTAGAGTGATCTAATCCTCCCACTAGAGCCACTGCAGAATAGATCCCACGGATCACGAAGAGGACACGAGTTTGGAAAATCGTGTTATATCATATCTTTTGAAAATTAAAGTAAAGCTCAAATATAATATATGCATACTAAGTCAACTTATAGATGCACATGTCGAATTATTAATCAATCAAACTGGACCGATCTTTCAATTGATTTTTTTATTTCTACTGATTAATTAATTTTACAAAAGAGTGAAATTCGATTAAATCTCTTTCGATGTGGTTGCCATTCTATCAATCAGGTTTCTCATATTCTAATTATTACAGCTGCTTATGCATCATGTTCGTTTTTACGCTCAAGCAACACACTTTTATTATTCAGTGCCATTTGCCACTCAAATAAAAAATTAATTACCTCGCATCTGAATCCCCAGATTATTAGATTAGTTGAGATAACAATCTGAGATCAGATAAATTGATCGATAAATTTTCTAGGAAACGAGCTATGAATTGTAAAAATTGAAATTTTATTTCTACTGACAATTTATTTTTCGAACGAGGTGAACTTAATTTTTTTTTTTTGCTATGGTTATCACTCTGTCGTTCAGATTCACTAGATATTAATTATTAAATCCACACATGCATCATGATCGTTTCTACTCTCAAGCAACACACTTTTATTATTCAGTGCCATTTGTCACACAAATTAAAAAATAATTACATCACATTTAAATCCTTAGATCATTAGATTAGTTGAAATGACAATCTGAGATCAGATAAATTGATCGATACATTTTCTAGGAGACGAGCTATGGATTTTAAAAGTTGATATATACATATTTTATGGTGACACTTGATTTGTTGATGACATTTCGGGAATCTGGCAAGTATCCATCCAACTATTCGTCGGCTGAACTGTCGCGAATTAATTGATTCTTGCCCGATTGCTATTACGTAATACGTCATATATATATATATAGTTTGTACATGAGCACAAGGTGCATTGTGAGTGTATATATATATATATATATATATATACAATGTGTATTGTATACACGCATCAACAGGATCAAATTTAACCGTCAAGACGTTTGGCTCGACTCTGCTCCGGAAACCTCAAAGTTTACTGCGCGAACTGTTTCACCATTGTGAGAAGCTATGTAACGTGTATAATACTCGAGGAGCTCCTGGACCGAAACCTGGGCAACTAACAGTAATATATGTATATACGGGGCATTCCACATCAAATCATGCGGTCATCAGCCGGACCCCCTCGGATTTTGATGTCCGATGAATTGTGGGTTTCGTTTGGTCCAAAATATGACCTCAAATTTTTAGAAATTTTTATTTCAATTTTTAGGGGTTTCCCGAGCTAAAAAATCATTAAATTGAGGCAAAACATAAAGAGGGGCCTTTTTCAAATTAATGAAATTTTTTCACAGAAACTAGGGCCCAAAACAGATATTTTCATCGTAGTTCGATAATGGGCCAAAAATAATTACGACTTTTGTAAAAATTAAAATCACTTTTTTAAACATTTTTTTTTTAATTATCCGTTCTATTTCAGGTCGTCGAGGCTAATAAATTTTCGAAAAATGTTGTCGTTTCACTCTTAACCCAAGAAAAAAATCAAGTAGAAATAATCAAAATTGGAAATGATAAAAAAATAAAACAAAAAATACAAAAAAATAGTCATTATTTTTGGGCCATTATCGAACTATGATGAAAATATCGGTTTTGGGCCCTATTTTTTGTGAAAAAATTTCATTAATTTTAGAAAGCTCCTCTTCATGTTTTCCCTCAATTTGATGATTTTTTGGAACGGGCAACCCCTAAAAAAATGAAATAAAAATTTCTAAAAATTTGAGGTCATATTTTGGGCAAAACGAAACCCACAATTCATTGGACTTCAAAATCCGAGGCGGTCGGGTCAATGACCACGTGATTTGACGTGGAATGCCCCATATATATCCTCCTTCTCTCCTTCTTACTCTTCTTCCTACGCCAGTTTCCTTTCCTCGACGTTAGCAGATGTTACAACGGGGTTTTCAACCCTTTGAAGTACTAAAACCACCAAACTGCTTTTCAACCCCTTCCCTCAATGCTATTTTCCGCCGCCTATTCGCGCGAACTCTCCACCCAGTCGAATCGCAGTGTACGTTTCTTCTCGATGCACAGAGAAACCTGCACAACGAGATTTGCAATTCTCACTCGCGTATCGCACGCTTTCCCTCGCGAATTTATCAAGCGAGAGAGGGAAAGAGAGAGGAAGGAAGTCGTTTGCCCCTCTGTATATCTATCTTTCTTCCCCGGTTCTGTGGCTCAGACAATCGACGTTTCCATTCCCACGCGGTTGCATCCTTCTGCGAGCGAAATCCTCGGAAAGTTCCGCGTTAGAATTTGGAGATAACGAAATTTCTCTCCACCCGATTCAAGAGCTATAGAATGATGAATTTATCGCTGAAAAGATATGGCTTGATAAATTTTCTACGCTTCTTGTATAAAATCACGATTTTCTTGCTTCGTTGTCCTAAGAAACGATTTTTATTTACTCTGTGCATTAAGTGCAGTATTGATTATTATTAGAATTTAGAAAATTATCAACAAATTTTTCAAATCTATACCTGAACTTCTGATGAATAATTCATTCCTAGGGGAGGATAAAGGGCTAATTTAAAGGGATGAAGGGCTAATTTAAGAGGCAATTTTTTTAGTTTTTTTTTCCCCAGAAAATAATTGTTGAAAATCGTAGCTTGCTTATTCTTGCACCCACAAGTGTGAAAAGTTGGGAGGAAAGGGTTTGAGCCTCGCTTTAAATAATGCCAAAATCGCTCCATCCCGGATTGATTGGAAAATCCATCCCTTTGTCACGGAGATTGAGGCTATAACTTTCCAAATTTTCCAAATTAACATATTTTGTTCCCTCTCGAAAATATTAAAGCCCGTTCCATTATTTAATAATGACTACAGTTATGCGGGTTTAAAATTAATTCGCTGCATGACAAAATCCAGATCACGAGCAGAAACGCCTATGGGGAAATTGGGGATATTCGACGCAGGGACTTATCAAACGAATTCGCGACAATTTGGCTGTTCAATAGCTCATAAAATCTGCAATAAATGTGTAAAGAGCCCCTCCAGATATATATTGAATTTTTCTATTCCAATTTCCCGTTAATATTTAACAATACCGACACTGTTCGGTCGAACAATTTGTATATACATCGGTGTCCCGATAAAACATATACATGTATATTTCATATTCACATGAATTACGGTATATACATAAGCATGTTTCGTGTAACCAACTTCAGTGTCTCTTAGCTAGTTTGGTTTATCGCATCGTCGGGTTTGTTTGTTTTTCGTTGTTGTCAAGGAGATAAGAAACAACTTGGAAAAAAGTCAGTCTGGAGAAAAAATCGAGTTCCGAAAACACAGGTCCTTGGGTTTCAAAGGAAAGGAGGATTGATGCGTAAAGTGCAGTCAAGATAAAGATTGTATCGATAACTATAATTTAATTAAGAACAGTAATTCATCATTTGAACGGTGAGTCACTTATCTTATTTTAGTACTCCTTCCTACAAGAAGAAAATCCTCATAACCTCTCGCTCAGCCGATTCGTGGACGATCAATTGAATCAATTCATTTTCAGAAAAATACTCGAGTTTACCCTCAAATTACACTGGTTCCACCAGGTTGTTACATACACGACTTTACTGTCAAAATTACACTGGTTCCGCCAGGTTGTTACATACTCGACTTTACCGTCAAATTACAATGGTTCCGCCAGGTTGTTACATACTCGACTTTACCGTCAAAATTACACTAGTTCCGCCAGGTTGTTACATACTCGATAATAAGTACTGCGTCTTGAATTCCGTCGCAGTACCATTTGGGTTACATATATATTAACTTAAGACTTCACCTCTGTGTCAACTAAAAATGTAATTTCTTGCTCTCTAATTTCAAATTAAATGTACCAGATCATTTTGTAATTCCGAGGTTTTTTCCTCCGAGATTCAGGTCTCAGAGATTTTTCCTCTTTGAGTCACAAATAAAATACTTTAATATCGTGGCTCAAAAATTGTGTGTTTTATTTCACAAATAACCCGTCCTAATATTTAGATCATTTCCCAAAGAAAGGAAAAAAATATATATTAAAGAAAATAAAAATACGCGGCCTCTTTTTTATTAAAGAGTACGCGCCTACAAAACGGACACCGAAATTTTATTTTGAATGGATGGAAAAAAATACTAATCATTCGAATCCGCAATTTCGTGTGATTTTATTTTTTTAGTCTTGACATCAAATAATCTATTGACTCTTATTTTCCATTATTTTATTTCAAAATTGAAACTTAAAGTATTTTTATATTCCATATAATTTTCGACAAGCAGTTTACCTGCAACCATTAAAAAACTAGTCATTTTTCCGTGGGACTTCTATGAAGGGGACTTCTTCAAGTGGGACTTTGAGTGGTAAACGAGGCCAAGAGTCAAGTTTAGTAAGTATCCCAATGTTTTTCAAATGACTCAAGTGATGCAATTACAACTAATTTTACAAGGTTATATGTAGTGTAAATTATACCAAAAAATATACTATTTTGGATACGACTCGGTAAAAAAGTCAAATTTACATTACTTTTCAAATGCTTCGTTCAATCATGAGTTATACTTATCTACTAATTCATAAAATTTGGTTCTTTAATTTTATGTAAAGCTTTCACGAGTTATCCTGATCACTTTTCTTTGAAGGGTTTCTGAAAATCAGTTCCCAGTGGTTGAACTTTCGAAATTTTTCAATGAAAATTGTATAAAATATTATTAAAATGTTGCTCTTTTAAATGCATGAAATTTTGGACGAAATCATTTATTGATTATTTAAAAAAAAAAAAGAGTAAATATGATTATTAACCTTCGAAACCCATGTGACTGCTTCAGGCGGTATTCTGGTCTAGAATTTTCAAAAAATCAATTTTTTTTTTGCATATTCTCAAAGTTTAGACCTTTAAGAATATATCCTCGAAAGGACATTCTTCAATTCCAATAATTTACGGAGTTATAGCTTTTTTGGTGACGCAGCAACTGCGCCTATCACGTTGGAGCAAGTCTGACTATATATGTGTTTCTACTACTTTTTTCAACACGACTGATTTGATATCCCAAGTTCCACTCAACCGATTTACTTAAAATTTTTCACCGATCTTCAAAATATAACTCTCTATCGGGCCTACCACGCTTGTGTCAAAATTATTATTTTTACTATAGCAAAAAAATTATAAACTATGAAAAAACGAGTTTTATTTCCGTTTTCTCTGAGGTACGAACGATAACGCCATTCTTACTGATTGACAATCTTTCTTTAAATTTTGTATCGGATTACTAGAAAGGCTGCAATTGTGTCAGCCAGCACACCCCTTTTTCCCCCCAACTTTAACAGCTTATAACTTATTGAATTTTCTTTTTTTTTTGAAAATTTTTTGTATATTGTCAAAATATTAACAAATATGTTGTGAAAAAAAGAATGGTAAAGATAGTTTTTTTTTAATCGAGGTCGACAAAACGCTCAAAATGCACGTCCTAGACCAGAATACCACCTTAATTTCTTATACTGAAGAATATAACAACGACAAATTCTTTTTCCAAATCTCTTCACACAGAATTTTTGTGTGCATCGAGGGAAAAAAACATATATATATATATATATGGCGCGGCACTCACAAGTTATTTTCGCGAGGGTAGTTGAGCCCGTAACGCGGACTAATTTGCGGCTCGGTTGCCCTCGTTGATACGTTCGCGTAGGCGTATATAATGCTTTTGCGCGATGGCGGTGAGAGCATCATGCAGAGTGACTGACACAGGGGTGGTTCAATGTTACATACATATACATACAATTTTAAGTGATATTTCAAAAGGGCTTAAAGCCCATCAGTTCGCGTATTAATTCGCGCTGTTCGTGACATTTTGTTTATCAGCAGGTTATACGCGGATACTATGTGCATTGCTATATGCGCTGGAAGCTCCAAACAGGAGCAAGATGGAGAGGAGGGGAAGCGAGTAATAGAGTAGTGGCAAGAGTTCGCGCAACATCATTTATACATTATTCAGCTGGGAATGTTCCAACCACAGGTGGTGGGAGAAAGAAAGAGAGAGAGAGAGAGAGGGAGAAGCAACCTAAGCGCTTTCATCGTTGCTGCACTCAGACTGTCACCAAGAGAACTATATATATCTATATGAGCTGACGCACAGCCCTTATCACCGCAAACGCACCAACCACCAAACGACCCAGCTCTGCCTCGCTCATATACCAACGTGATCTTTTACAGTCTCGAGTGTCGCGCAAAATGGCCATTTCCTTCCTCTTTTCCCGCTCAAAAACCTCTCTCATGCCACTTTCGGTTCAACCCCGTCATACACTCCGCTCCCTTCATCGACACTTTTGGCATAATCAAGTATTATCAGATTATCAGTATTATCAGATTTTATCGACTCGTTTCGTTTTTGCAAAAGTGACGTACACGCTTTAACTTCCCAGTTTGCTTTGACTTCTGCAGTTTTCAAGATATTGCACTCAAACTTTGTGAAGAATTATTATAGCTGTTAAGGTTGTTTGGTATCGAATTTGACAAAAATCGATCGGAAGATTAAATTCTTATGAAATTTTGAATGTTTGGAAAAATAGCGTAAACGCTCGAACTTACACAATTTTCAAGATATTGCACTAAAACTTTGTACAGAACTAGTATAGCTATCAAGATTGTTCGTTAATGAATTTGGCAAAAATCCATCGATGGATTAAAATTTTATGAAATACTTTGTAATTTTTTGAAAAATAGCGCACACGCTCTAACTCGTGCAATTTTCAAAATATTGCACTGAAACTTTGCATAGAGCTTATATAGCTCCCGAGGTTGTTCGTTATAATATTTGACAAAAATCGATCGAATGATTAAAATTTTATCAAATTTTTGTTTTTTTGAAAAATGGCGTACTCTCACTTCGGCTATTTGCGAGATATTGTACTGAAATTTCGTACACATTCAACATAGTGATCTAGGTTGTTCGCTATTAAATTTGGCAAAATTTGGCAAGAAGTAAATTTGAAAGAATTCGGAAAATTTGCACATTGATTACTCATCTTTTTCGATAGTTAACCAAGATTCCTTTATGAGGAAGCAAAATTTGATCGCCATACTTTGTGATAAAGAAAGCTGTGTGAACTATGAATAAATATGAGGAAGCAACGTGCAAATGTCAAATTTGCAGGGTTTTATTTTTATTTTTATTATTTTATTCATTCAAATTTTATTTTTACCATCTAAAAACCTTCAGAAATTCGGAAATTCACAATATCTGTGCGCATTTTGGTTCGCTGATTAAATAAATAAAAAAGCAACAACGATAAATTGAAAGGAAACGTGAATCGCAAGAAGTAAAAGTTGCTTAAACTTTGTGAAAATTGGGCAAGAGAAGTGCATGATTGGAATTTTTTTCAACCCCGAAAGTTAATCGTGCTTAATTCCCTGAAAAATCGTGTCAAAAGAGTTGCAGGATCGTTTACAGAGAAATATTTAAAAAAACCATAATAATTATGATCGATGACAAATATATTACGAAAATATGAAAGATGATACGCTCCTTATTATTTCTTCATCCGTGAAAAATTTGTCTCTTTCATGCGCCTTTTTCACAGTTTTTGTCTCGTTTCCCACGAAACGCACGCGAATTTTCTACACAAAATAAAACCAAACCAAGACCGTATATTTCCGTTCATCGTGTAAAAGGACGCTCCCTCGACTGTCTCCAGGGAGAGAAATCTAGAATACTGCTCGATTTCTATATAGACGTGTGTTGCATGTAGTTCACCCCTTTTTTCGGTCGTTCTTGTTTTTCGTCACATTGTCGTGACATTTTCGTTATCAAAACGGCGTAAACAAAAGAACGCGAAATTGTTCGACCGGAAGACTTCTACGTCAACTCAACGACGACAGCGTCGATTCCTCCATTTCTTTTCTGGATAGATGAGAGAAAACCATGGAAAAAGTCTCTTCAAGAATAGAGATAGGGAACTGAGAAGGAAAAAAAGGGAGATCACAGTAATGAAAGACAGAGGATGCTGAGGATCTCTTCGAGCTGAACAAATTAAAATGAAATGAAAAATACCCTCCGGAGGGTGGTTTTTGCATTTGTTTTTCCATGAGTACTCCTATATAAAGGCGAAAATGGGAGACGAAAGTACCAGAGAGAGAGAGAGAGAGATGGAGAAAAAGAGGGAGAAAGAAAGAGAGGCAGGGAGAAAGTTGTCGAAGCAGAAGGCTAAAAGGTCGTAAAAGCTCGGAAAACGAGCCACGTGAGCAGCTTATGCATCCAACATAAACTAAAATCATTGGTGTCGCAGTTGATGTTACGGTGACAACTTCTGGATGCAGAACTCTTATACCAGCGTCCTTACGACCCTTTTTTACCGTCAATTTCGGACCTTTGGCTTGTATAACCTCGTCATTGACGAGAGAGAACGCGTTGTTTTATCGTCCATTTCCATCTTGCCTGTCCTGTTTTTCCACTCTTTCCCTCGCGGATCCGACATTTCCAACGAGAAATCGCTGCTCTCAATTACGTTGTAGATCTCAATTTATGACAGACAAAACCAGCATAAGTTGTAACTTACACAGTATGCAACTAAACTGGTGACGAATTTGGAAGCATAATTGAAGATCAAGTCCATTGAAGAAAATATTATGTGAAAGTGAAATATCGTTGAATTAAAAGAATTACAGATTTCGTAGCTGGAAAATGGATTTAAACAAATTGAAGACGCGAGGAAACAACATTCGCAAAAGTTACCCTTTTTTTCATCGTTCTACATTAAAGGGCACCAATAGTGTGTTACTTTCGAAAAAACGATTTATTTTTTGCATTTTTCGATAGTCAAGAATAATATACTAAAATATTGAGGACCAATCTATCTATTGATTTATGACGATGAATTCGGCATTCTCATCTTGCGACGCTTTTTTCTCAAAACCACATTTTACAAATTTTCTGCAGTTCTAACTCGAATAAAAATCATCCTACCTATTCGAATATTTTTTTTGGGTGTTTAGTAATTATTTCTCCATCAATGATTCTTCAATTTTTTGATTGAATAAAGAATGTCAATTTGCCATGCGAAAAACATGTTTTTTGGGCGTCATTTGGAACTTTTGTTCAAAACTCCGCCATTTCGTAGGATTTTTATTTTTTACTCATAATTCTGCGTCATTTTACGGGCAATACTTTCTATTTTAAAGGACTTTTTTTAGTTTTTTATTTCAAACTCTGAGGGCTGCAATCATTGCAGCTTTGGAGGAACTTTTTTTTTGGAAACTCGGAAGACGACACATAAATCGCTGAAAATTGAATATTTTCATACAAAAAAAATTACAGTACATACATCATTCATGCCCGAATATATCCTTAAAATTTCGAAACATTCGATGCAATATTTTACTCTCAATAAATTCTGGAAAATCACTTTTTTCAGCAGTCACACAGCGGTGCCTCTTAAGGCAGTATTCTGGTTTGGAATTTTGAAAAAAAATAAATTGTTTTTGCATATTCTTTAAGTTTAGACTTTTAAGAATATATCCTCGAAAGGAAATTTTTAAATTCCAATAATTCACGGAGTTATAGATATTTTAGGTATTGACATACACGTGTTTCTACTACTTATCTCAACACAGCTGACATGATATCTCAAGTTCTACTCAACCGATTTACTTCAAATTTTGTATCAAACTTCAATGTACAACCCTCCATCACCCCTATCACTGTTGCAACAAAATTCATTTTTTTTTACTATTGAAAAAAAAAGTCGAAAAACGCTTTTTCTTGTTCAAACAGCCACTATTTCGCAAATTTTTTTTGTTTCCGTTTTCTCTGAAGTAAGGGCTATTCCGACTAAATAAGAATCTTTTTAAAAATGTTGTATCGGATGACTAGAAAGGTTGTAATCGTGTCAGCCAGCAGACCCCCTTTTTTAGCCGCAAATTTGCCAGCTCACAACTTATTCATTTTTCATTTTTATTTTCGCAGATTTCATTGTTTATTGTCAAAATATTAATAAATATATTGTAAAAAAAAAATAAAAATAAATTTTCTTTTTTTTTATGGAGCTCGAAAAAAACGCCTTAAAATTTATGTTCTTAGATCAGAATACCGCCTTAAATTCCCCACTCATTCGAGATACAGATTTAGGTCGTCGGTATCAAATGCATTTCATTCAAATCATTTTTCTCTCGCATTTCAATGCAGCTTTTTTTGGTGCACAAGTGCGAGGTACATTCACGAATAGAGAACCATCAGTCCCAAAATACCGAGGGGATGTTCATGAATCATCGTTGACATACCGATATAGACATATATATCTATATATACAGGCGAGATGAGAATAGTTTGAACGAGGAACTACCGTCGGGAGGGTGAGAGTTTGAGGGTGGTTCAGCATTATTGCCAATGTACGACGTACTTCGAATCACTGAAAATATTCATTAATGGACGAATCACTCTTGTCATATTCATCTCGTCGATCAATCGATCTGCATTCGCACACATAGACGCACACTTGATAATGGGATATGCCGATGGTATAAGTGCTCTCATATGATTCGACGGGGATGCGGTCTCATGAGAATCGAGAATTTTGAAAAATATATATCATCACAAATGGAATGATTCATCGATAAATCGGTATGGTGATATATTTCAACACGAAATCTAGAATATCCTGCAGGGATCATAACAAGGATATCTATGTGTTGCATCTACAGATAACATCTGATAAGGGTTGTTATTGCTGCGCCGTCTGTTATAATATTCATAATATATAAATGTAGATGGGTCATTCCATGTCGAATCGTCCGATAGTTGGAATCGACCCCTTTTACTTTCGATGAAATTTGATCAGAAGGTTTCTTTTATCATAAAACGAAGTTCTACCAAAGGGAAAAAAATGTTAAAAATTTTGTTCGAAAGTTATGCAAAATTTAAAATTTCACAATTTTGTCAATGTTTCAAGTTTATTTTTTAAATATCTGGAAAACTATTATGGTTACGAAAAAATCGTTCTGGGTTTGTCTTAAAGAGCATACTTGACGGTACGAAAAAAAAAAAATTCCGAAAAGAAATTTTGAAAAATAATGAATTTGGAGAATTTCGGATTTTTAAAAATCGTGAAAATCCACGATCAACATTCAATGTTTGGTTCAATTTTTTTTAGATCATACCTTGTACTGATCTTAAATGATCCTGAAGTTTTCAGAAAGGTGTTTTTTTTATTCCAAAAATATAAATTTTGGTAAAAATCTTTTTTTTTACCTCTAATTTAGGTAAAGTTAAGCAATCATGTAATTTTGTCGTTTTTATCAGTAAAAAATACACGATCGCTCAACTTCTCTTAACTTAGAGGTAAAATAAAAAATTTTGTTTACCTAATTTCAAAAATTCATATTTTTGAAACAAAAAAAAACCTTTCTGAAAACTTCAGGATCTTTTAAGATCAGTACAAATTATTGTATTTACAAAAATTAAACCTAAAATGTAAAGTTGATCATGGATTTTTACGATTAAGAAAAAATCAACGTTTCCAAATTCATCATTAAAAAAAAAAATGTTGGAATATTTTTTTTTCTCGTAGCCCCAAGTATGCTCTTTAAGACGAACCCAGAACGATTTTTTCGTAACTATAATAGTTTTCGTGATATTTGAAAAATAAACTTGAAAAATTGAAAAAATGATGAATTTTTGAAAATAAAAATTCATTTTTTTTTTCCTTTGGTAGAACTTAATTTTATGATAAAAGAAAACTTCTGACCAAATTTCATCGAAGTTGAAAGGGGTCGGTTCCAACTATTGATCGTTTTGGCATGGAATGACCCGTATGTATATTATATTCATATATATATATTGATTTTCGTGGACAATTGTGGATTCTAACAAATGTTTTCATCCCTCCCTTTCTCGGTCGCTTTCTCTATTGATGTCATAATTCTCCCCCCACGCAGTTTGATGGCGTTACCGGCAATGGGATATTATAACTGGATTTATATAAACTCGCCTATCGTTATACACGATCTCACGATCCAGCATGCTGGAAATTGTATGGAAAGTGATATTTTTATCGTGTTGGAACGAAATGACAGTTTTTCTGTAACGCGTTTCAACATTAACTCATATCGCGCCATACGCGTTTGTGTACTGCACACAAATAAATTTATGTATAGGTATATAAATGTAAAATTATGATGGCTCATTTAACAACGTGGTAATGACACTGATGTATACACAAATGCTATTAAAAAGAGCTCAAGTCAGGATCACGCACAACGATCATAATCGTGATGTAATGCAAATGGGTGAGATTGATAGGAACTTGTTTTTTGTCGTTACATGCATTTATACATATATTCATGTGCTTCGAAATTTCACGATTTCACTGCTCATTGAGATTTCTTTGTCCTCTGGAAATAGAAGCGTTGTTGGAAAAAAAGAGAGTTGACATTTTTTTTTCTAATTTCTTTATTATTTGTTCAAAAAGTGTTCTGCTAATAAATCATTAATATTCAGATATAAAATTTTATATCTATTTTTCATTTTTTTTTAAGTCATATTCCTTGCGAGAATTTTTAGTCATGAATTTTGAAAGAACAACAAAGTGACGAATAATCCTTGAAGAGAAAAATTATCTATAACCGTCTTAACTTCTCATTTTTGTTCAAGAGGGATTCGGCAATCAAATCATCAATACCTTTATTAAGATATAAATTTTTTAATTTATTGTTCGTTTTTTTTAAGTCATATTCCTTGAGAAAACATTTATTGATGGTATGCAAAGGAATGTCAAATTAAGTGACGAATAATCCTTGAAGAAGAGAATTATCTAAAACAGTCTTCGCTTTTCATTTTTCTTTAAAAGAGATTCTGCTAAAAAAGTCATTAATATATTTATTCGGATGTAAAATTTTACCTCCATTTTTCATTTTTTTGAAAGTCATATTCCTTGCGAGAATTTTTAGTCATGAATTCTGAAGGAACAATAAAGTGACGAATAATCCTTGAAGAGAAAATTGATCTCAAACAGTTTTGGCTCTACATTTTTCTTTAAGAGGGATTCTGCAAAAAAAATCATTAATATTTTCATTCAGATCTAAAATTTTAGATCAATTTTTCGTTTTTTCAAGGTTATATTCCTTGCAAGAATTCTTAGTCATACATTCTAAAGGAACAACAAGTGACGAATAATCCTTGTAAAGAAAAATAAACTAGAATGGTTTCGACTTCTCATTTTTGTTTGAGAGGGATTCTGCAAAAAAATCATAAATACCTTTATTCAGATATCAGATTTTTTTATTTATTGTTTGTTTTTTTGAAGTCATATTCCTTGAGAATTGATGGAATGCAAAGGAATATCAAACAAAGAGACGAAAAATTCTTGAAGAAAAAAATTATCTAAAACAGTCTTAAAATTAACGAGACAATAGGAAAGAAAATTTCCATGATTTTCTTTGTGCGAGAATTGTGCTTTTATTTTAAAGGTACAACAATCTCGATAAGCAGCGAGCTTAAAATGTGGAGTGCAATTTTAAGGCACCCTAAAATGTATTCATGTAAACGAGCGAGGAGGTCAGATCGTAATGGAGATAATTTAACGACACGTTCGAGCAAAAGCGACGGAGGAGAGCAAAAAAGAGCGCACGCAAACGACGTTAACGCTCACGCACGTTTTCATCTATGTCGTTGGTTTACTTTTCGTTTGGACTTCCACTTTTACCGGCAATTTCACGTTTTATATTCCTTCGGAAAGGCTTTTTGTGCGTGTCACGCCCAGAAAAGCGTCCACAAGTCTTTCTCCACGCGACTCTCGCTGATTGTGGAATTCGCGCTTTTGCGATCTTTCGCCTGCGATAAAAGGCGAGCGCGCTTTTACCTGGCCAACCATTGGAAAATGACGATAACGATGACGCAGACAGAGAGACACGAAGAGAGAATGTGTGGTGATTTCCGCTGGAGAGAGCTTTCGGCGAATGGAAACTTACGCTTCCCGAGGGAAACGCCAACGAAACTGGGATTTAAAGGGCCTCAGCATGTTTTTCACGGTGGAGGTAAACGATTTTATTCTGGGCTTTATTTTTCCACGTTGCTTCTCGATCGTGGGATTTCCAGCCCTTGACACTGTGCTTTAGATCAGAGCTTGTTTTTTTTTCAATATGACAATTAGCTACTTTGACAGTTTGAAAAAGAATAGAGAATCGGAAAAGCTCAGAATTTAATTTTTAGCACTCCTTAAATTTTTTAAGGTTAACCTAAACTCTTATCTATGCCCATTATCCCTGTGAATGGCAATTTTTTTCTTTTCTCGAGTTAACTCAAATTTTGTGGTAATAGGGTTGAATAATGGAGGAAGGACCAGCAATGTTGTCCGAACAAAATCATTGATGTAAAATCATCTTTAGAATTTTTTTATTTGTATCTGCGTGTTACAATAAATAAATAGTTAATACAGCCGAAGAATTTTGAATGTATCATTATATGGAACAAAACAAATGTTTTTTTAATAATTTTATTATATAAAATGATATATTCAACTGTACTAAACCACAGTGGATAATATTTTGTGACTCCTTCTGTTATTTGTTCACTGTAGATGAATTTTGGACAACCAGAATCATCAACTATTGCCAATTTTTTGTATCTGTTAAAAATTTATGTTGTCAGTATGATTAGAGATTTTTAAGTTTTTTTTTTAAATATTATAAATATGGTCACCAATAACATCAGATTTGGTCATTATTTTCTAAGACGCATTTTACGATTTTGTGAGTTAGATGATATTCTTGTTATCGCTTGTCACATATCAGTTGCTTGGATTCGTTCGACCAATCGATACAAAAATTTTGCTGTTCAATCAACTTTAGCTGATCCGCGATTCGCTGCTCTCAAAAATCGTTTGTGTATATTTCTTCCTGGAAAATTTGACTCAATATTGAGGACAACATCGTAAAGTTTAGATTGGTTCGACGTCTCAGCAATTTGACCAGATAATCACATTTCTTGACCATAATATAAAATACGTCAAATATTTTGGCTGACAGAGATAATCGGTATTAAAAAAATACTCCAATTACGTTTTTTCGTTGATTTTTTATGGTTGGTCGATCAAGCTAAAAAATTTTCTGCGACTGGGAGAAAATAGCAGTCTTGATCAAATAATGAAAGAAATCACAGATTTTTTTGAAATATTTACAGAGTCTGAAAAAAATTCTTCAGCCTCTCGTATGATCGTGATTTCTCATCTGCCATAAGCAAACGCACGTTTGATATATGGCAAGCTACGGACTCATCGCTCTTCATATTTCTCGGGAATATATAGCAAAAAATATAGTAAACGCAGGCAAAAGTTGCCGTCCAATTTTTCAATTCGCAGAACAATATTAAAAGTATTAAATCTAACGGTGGAAAAAAAAACGATACTACATATCGAGATTGCAGCACACGGTAAATACTGATAGTATACATAAGGTAAAAAATCGCACATGTATATCTATATTAGGGTGGTTCTCATTTAGAACTCGGACGAATTTTTTATCAGATGCCCCCCAAATCGACTTCAAATAATTCAAAAACAATACCCTAATTTTTTCAGATTTTTATCTTGACTCTAACCCCTCCCGAAAAGAGGGTAGATTTCCCCATTTGAAATACATGTGTTTCTTCCATATTCTCAGGATATATTTTATTCCAAGTGTAATAAATTTTTAAAAAATCTGTAACTGCAAGATTTAAGTGTTCATTGGTGTTACTATTTGAGGAAAAATTTACATTATCATACGGGTCAACCTAGACGAATTGTAATTCGTCTAAATTGACGCCTATTAGAAATTTAGACGAATTGCAATTCGTCTAGATTGACCCGTATGATAATATGATTTTTTCCTCAAATAGTAGCACCAATGCACTATAAAATTTTGCAGTTACAGATTTTTTAAAAAATTATTACACTGAGAATAAAATATATCCTGATAATATGGCTGAAACACGAGTATTTTCAATGGGGAAATCTACCCTCTTTTCGGGAGAGGTTAGAGTTTGGATAAAAATCTAAAAAGATTAAGGTATTGTTTAGGAATTATTTGGAGTCGATTTGGGGGACGTCTGATAAAAAAATCTTCCGAACCCTAAATAAGGACCACCTTAATCTGTATATACTTTTTTCCTCACTTTTTACATACATATGAGTGTACACACACTCTTTCAGGGACGCATGAGAGAATCCTGAGTGTTCTACCCCGCTCCGCCATTTTCTCCGTTTCGTTCACCCCCAACTGTTAGCCTCCTTTCCCCACATACACACATACACATAAACACACACATAGTCTTATCGTTCTTGGGCAATAAAGTCGTGTTTGGGAATATTGCGCTTGGGGCAGTTCTCGCACAAACAAATCTCGCGTTCGCTTCCCGCAGGGGCTCGATCGTTTTCTCTCTTGTCTCTCTTTTCTCAAGCCGCGCCTGTTATCCCTCTGCGAATTCACTTCCGGTTCCTCGACCCTCTTGCGTCTTTCTGAATCTCCTCGTCTCTCCATTTCTCTGGTCTCAGACGTCAATGCCGAAATATAATTTGCCCAGAGGCGACTAAAATATATGAAGCATTCTCCGTCAATTCCGCCACTTTTTTTCGACCCACTCAGATCCGTCCCATAACTTGTCACAGTCCCACTTCAAAGTAGTCTCTGCGATTTTTTTCAGATTTTTTAAGCGGTGAATGAAGGAGTTACATTTTAAGGAATTACGGAGCATATATTTTTTCGAATCCATATGGCTTAAAACGGAGAGGATGTTCGAGAAAAATATTCCTACAAAAAAATTATGTTTTTCCATCAACTATTGAATGCAATATGTGTTATATTTTTATTCGTGTTGCAAGGACTATTTTCTGCAAAAAAAAATAAATGAAAATCAATTTTTTTCGCACGGTCCGCCACCTTCAATTCTGCTGTCAATTTTATACAATCTCTAATAGTTTTAGTGGAACGTTCGAAAAAAATCACAATACGGCTACTGATTTTTTTTGCGATTAAACAAATGTCATTCACAAAAAAATTGCATAAAGTTATGTGAAAACCATTTTTTTAACCCCGAAAAAAATCGGTTGCCATATTGTTGATTTTTCTGTACGTCCCACTAATACTATTAGAGATTGTATAAATTTAACCATAGAATTGAAGGTGTCCGACCGTGCGAAAAAAATTAATTTCCATTTTTTTTTTGCAGAAAATAGTCTTCGCAAAACGAATAGAAATATAACACATATTGCATTCAATAGTTGATGAAAAAACATAAGTTTTTTGTAGGAATATTTTTTTCGTCCATCCTCTCCGTTTTAAGCTATATGGATTCGAAAAAATATATGCTCCTTAATTCCTTAAAATATAACTCCTGAATTCACCGCTTAAAAAATCTGAAAAAAATCGCCGAGACTACTTTCAAGTGGGACTAAACTGTGTCAAGTTATGGGACGGATCTGAGAGGGTCGAAGAAAAAAGTGGCGGAATTGACGGAGAATGCCTCATATGGAAGATTTCGGGTCAATTTGATGAATTTCCTTTCCATCAGAGTTAAAGCGATATTCTGGTCTAGAGACATACATTTTGAGCGTTTTGTGGAGCTCGGAAAAAAATACAAAAAACATTCTTACCATCCCTTTTTTTAAACATTTATTAATATTCTGACAGTCAATAAAAAATTTTGAGAAAAAAAATGAAAATCAAATAAGTAACATTTTTATTGATATTTTGATAATAAACAAAAAAAATGCAAGAAAAAAAATGAAAATTACATAAATTACAAGCTGGTAAAGTTGGGGCTAAAAAAAAGGGTGTGCTGACTGACACGATTGCAGCCCTTCTAGTCATCCGATACAGAATCGAAAAAAAGATTCTTAATTCGTAAGAATGTCGCTATAGTTGTTAAACCTCAGAGAAAACGGGAAAAAAAAATATTTCGTAAAACAGCGGCTGCCTGAAGAAAAAAGGCGTTTTTCGACTTCTTTTTTCAGAGTTTTAAATTTATTTTACAATTGTGAAAAAAATAATTTCGATACAAAAGTGGCAGGAGTGATAGAGATTAGAGATTAGAGACTGATACTTTGTAGATTGATGAAAAATTTGAAGGAAATTGGTTGAGCAGAACTTGAGATATCATGTCAGCCATGTTGAGAAAAGTAGTCTTGAAGAAAACTAAAATAGCTATAGCTCCGTAAATTATTAGAATTAAAAAAAAAATGACAACTTGGTCAAAAAATCAAGCATTGCAGTTTTAGAAATTACATAATATTAATTATGTTTAGAAAAATGGCTGCAATTCGGCCAAAGGATCCGATGGTGAAGGATCAAGTGATAATAAATGAGTTTCGTCCTTGTTTTAACTTTTCAATCCTGACTAGAATCATCTCCAGAAGATTTATTGTAATCTGAGTAGTTGAAATGAAATTTATTGAAATTATACAAATTTATTGATTATTATTAAATATTAATGTCTCCTAAATCAACCATATTTTAGAGAATTTGTTTTAGGGTGATCTTTGTGCCAAAACACTTTTCAATCGGACAAAAATGTTTTTCATGATTTATTGCGCTGTTTTGAGAAAAAACAGAACACATTACTTCATGGATGAACAATGGATCGAGTGCTTTACCGCATTCACAAAATTCTCCGTACGCTTTTGTAACGACGGTGGAGAAACAAAAGGGCATGTTAATCGCATCAGTTCACGTTCTCAAACGATTCCCCACGGACCCTTTTTCCGTGCAATCGATATACATATATATATACATTTATTTGTGAGCACCAGAAACGTATTCACGCGTATCGTGTGTGAAATCGGGTGGATAGAAGTATTTCTTGAACTGTATACACACGTTACACATTGAAATTCCAGTTGGGTAATTGGAAGCTTAGCAGGTCGATTTTGTGTTCTGAACTGGTGGTTTTCAGCTCGCTAAACCACCGCGATACACGCTTTTGTATAGAACATATGTACATCGATTTTTTAGAAAACAAAAGATCGAAATCCACACGGGATTTAAGCTCGTTCGATTGTCTCGATTGCCAACCATCGATACCTGCATGTCAGATATAAACGCGTAGATTGAAACATGATCATTTTTTGGCTTTTTTATGGCGTTGAAATTTTGGCACACGACCAATGGAATTTTTTTTAACTACATATTTTTCACTTGAAAAACTTGTTGAGGGGAGTATAAGCTTCAATTTCGTTTTTTTTTTAAAGTTTCGTACGATTTTTTTCGCAAAAATTTTCAAATTTTCGCAAAAAAGACCATATTTATAAAAAATGTAGCGCAACTCTAAAACGACTGGGTTTTTGTGAAATTACTAGGAGGGTAAAAAGTTGCAAACAATTATTTTGGATTTAATTAAATTTTTTCAGATTTTTTTTCAAATTTTATTTTTTCAAAATTTTTTACTGTCAACGGGATATTTTTTTAAATCTCGAAATCGGGTCTCTTACCTCATCTACACCGCTTTTTCATCGAAAAACATCTTCTACATGGCTTTTTTATCGGAAAATCCGTGTAGATGAGTTACTCTCACTTTTACAATCGGGTCTCTTCCCGATTGCCAAAATTTCAACGCCAAAAAAAGCCAAAGAACGACCATGTTTCAAAGGACATATCGCGTTAAAAAAAAATCGAAATTTTTTTTTGGAAAAAGCGAAGTGAAGCTGAATATGTCCCCTTTGAAACGCTGCTTGTTGAATTGGAATATATTCATTTTTGAAGAGCAGTGAAACTTTTTGTGCGAAGCGGAATCGGAGCGAGTGTTTCCAAACTTTTGCACGGCAGTTTATATCGAGAAAAAAAAATATTATATAATTATATATATAATATATATAGTAATTTCAAATATATCTTGAAATGCAGTAAATATATCACGTAGAACGATATAGTTCATATATATCCAAAACATAAGGGTTTACTATATTCCATTGACAAAAATTCAAAATATTGGCCATGGGAGATATATTTCCAGGTACATTCTATTTCCATTTGAGTTGTAAGTGAATTTGCGCCCATACGTTCATCAGTGAACGAGAAATACGAACGCTTTTTTCATAGACTAATGAATAATATAGTACTTGCTCCTTTTGATGCCAAAAGCTATATCTGTTAAATTTGTGTGAAAGAATGTATGTGTCTGTATGTGTGGAAGAATATTATATATATATATATATATATATATATATATCACGTTGAGCTTCGAAGCAATAAACGAGGGATACGCCCTCGTCGACAGTCGACGCTCCCGGAATTAATTATCTTCTCGATGAAAAGAGTTAAGGAGCTTCACTCGAGATTGTATCGCCGTTCCGTATCGAGAAATCTCTTTTTTTCCCGCTCCCTCCTCTTCTCGTTCTTTCTCTGTCCCAGCTCGAGTATATGCGTGCCCTTTTCGTTTTTTCCCTTGGCAATTAACGAGAGACAAGAATTACGTGATATTCACTGCGATCCTCCGGGATGAATATAATGGAGATTCTTTGACGTTGAAGTGGGAAAACGAGAAGAAGAGAGAGAGAGAGAGAGAGAGAGAGAGAGAGAAAAGTTAAGTACTATCGTGCAAAAGTGCTTCATTTGTCATTTTGCCGTTCCCCGAGACTCGAGAACAGCTCTTTGAATGTATTTTATTCTCCTGGAAATTCCGCGTCCTAATAATAGAACTAAATCGTCGAGTCGTACGGTAATAGCACCCTTAAAGAAGTACACATATAAATTTTTCAATAGTTGAGATTTAAAAAAAAAATAGTTTGAGACGATGCGCTATCACAAGTTTGGTCCTAATACTAGACACTGGGCCTTAATTCAGAAAGTCTCACAATTGTGGGTCTCAAGAGGTTATCACCAGAAAAGCGTCTAATTGACTTACAGCTTCATTCAAATGTTTGAGATGTCCATAAGTGTATATTTATTTTTTTCTACTTCATCACAATGAAGCCGATGAACATTTGCAATTGAAAATACAATTTTTATGAAGGTACGTTATTTTATAATTGTTTCAACCTAAAGAAATGCTCGAATAGAAAAATCCACTGAAATTACCCATTATTCCAATATTTGCAATTTGTATTCAATAACTTTTTTTTCCGATAAGGGTCAATGAACAAAATAAGGATTCAAAAAAAATTCTGTATAGCCTCATTATAATCGTAGAAAAGATTCTGATGTAATATAAATACAAGAAAGTAAAGGGAGTTGGTTGAGTAAGAATGGAATTTTATACCTCTACAGATTGTCGATTTTATCGGATCGATGCAAGAGAAACGATAAGCGATCGAAAGGCAGTGCCAGGAAAAAGGACGACGCAGGATCTCCATCGATAACAAAGATAATTGTGAAAATTCTATTCTCAAGTTAAATGATCTCATAGATTCGCTCACTGAATTATTTTACGATCACAAAGCTGTCCTTTGGAATTTATCCCAGAGACGACAAATATTGAACCTCGAAAAGTGATTTTGGAGTCACGGAAAGACTCGGAATGGAGATTAGAAAAGGACGAAAATAGATAAGATGGGGAATAAAAGCTGCATGGAGAATGCAAATTATGAAGATAAGAAAGCTCGTTTTCGCACGGTAAGATTGTATAGAAAAAGTTTGAAAAAAAAATACCGGAAGAAGAACGAAGATAAAAAAATTTGCGAAAAGTCTAGAATAATTTCCATTATAGCTCCTGATTATAAGGGATACGACATTGGGAAAAATATTTTTTTGAGGTCAAAAATATTCAAGGAAACCGTTGCTTTAATTAAATTGTCGATAACTGAGAATTTATTCGAATATAGAAAAGAGAAAAATAAATTGAACAGAGGTTCGAGACCGTCTCAGGATATAAAACAAATGATTCTCTCACTGTTCGATATTTAAAGAGAGAAATATATTTAATAGTGTCTTGGGTTGAAAGTCATCTGGTTTGCGAGAATGCTGGAGATGTTTCGTTGAGCTGACGAGACTCAGTGTCTAAATGACTTCCGGTTAATTAATACTGCTTCCGGGCATTAATAGCACAGAACAAGAAACACTAAAAATTACAGTAATATGAAAGTTAGAAAAAAAACTCAGATTTTTTGAAAAACCATGGGAAAAAAGGCCCATTATAGGAAAGAACCAATCTAGGATCAGATTAAAGCGGCATTCTGGTCTAGAATTTTGAAACATCTTTTTTTTTGTGCTATTTTCTATGTACTGTAATATTTTCATACAAAAAAATTACAGTACATACATAATTTATGCACAAATATATCCTTAAAATTTCAAAATATTCAATACTATATTTTTGTCTCAATAAATTCCGGAAAATCACTTTCTTCAGCAGTCAGACAGTGGTGCCTTTTAAGGCTATATTCTGATGTAGAATTAAAAAAAAAAAAATCGCATATTTTCAAAGTTCAGACCTTTAAGAATATATCCTCGAAAGGAATTTTTTTAATTCTAATAATTTACGGAGCTATAGGTATTTTAGTTTTCCTCAAGACCACTTTTCTCAACATGGCTGACATGATATCTCAAGTTCTACTCAACCGATTTCCTTCAAATTTTTCATCAATCTACAAAGTATCAATCTCTATCACCCCTGCCACTTTTGTATCGAATTTTTTTTTTTTTTTTACTATTGTAAAAAAATTTTAAACTACGAAAAAAAAGAGTCAAAAAACGCCTTTTTTCTTCAACTACTACTCAGATTACAATAAATCTTCTGGAGATGATTCTAGTCAGGATTGAAAAGTTAAAACAAGGACGAAACTCATTTATTATCACTTGATCCTTCACCATCGGATCCTTTGGCCGAATTGCAGCCATTTTTCTAAACATTATTAATATTATGTAATTTCTAAAACTGCAATGCTTGATTTTTTGTCCACGTTGTCATTTTTTTTTGCTACAGCCTTTTTATCGACGCAGAATCGTCATCCTTGCTGATGACTGACTTTACAGCCCTTAGGATTATGGGGGATGTTTATTCAAATTCACATTGTCAACAGAGAATGACAGATGGGATGATGGGATGGTCGCAGGCTTTGCTGAATGAAAATGCATCAATTGGGAAGGGTATTCATTTAGATTGAGGTATTTCAATATTGGAACGTAAAATGAGATATCGAGGTGGCGGAATTTCGCGTTGTCCTACTTGAGATTCCTCTTACAATTAGCTTCGCTTTGTCGGCGAAAACCACAGCTTTCATCCCAATATTGGACAAGTTTGAAAATTTGACGATCTCAGATGACACTGTCAAGTTTGATGCGGATCGTATCAAATCACAGCGATGCTGCAGTTCCTGTGTCCTAAAGTTTCCCTTAATTCACGATCATACCTTCTACACACCCTCTAATATTCCTTGGAACAAACTTCCCTCCCTTATACACAAAACAACCGCGATAAACTCATAGCAAAGTGTAAATGTTGATTTAATCATGGATTCAAATATCAGGTCTCAATATTGTTATAGAATATCGATGTTAACGAAGTTCCAAAAATTTTGTTTTACGGGCACCGAGAGACATAATTTATTTAATAAAGAAAATAAATTATCTAACCCTTACTTGACAGACTTCTGAAGAATAACCAATGGACCAGTTTTTGAATGAATGAGAATGTTGCAGTCTTATTAACCTCCCAATTTGTCGAGCCAATGTTTTTTTTCTCCATTATTCCAAAAATTCAAATTCCAGGACCAGAATTCTGTTCCGGAGAATAAAGCAACCATCCATTATTCCAGTATTCGGAGTATTGATTTTGTTGGTTTTTTCTACCTCCGTAAGTTATTACAAAGATGGGGTGGGTTCGGTATCCATTGAATTAGACAGATGGATGAAAATCGATGAAGAAATTTCGGAGGAAATGTATTTTTAGAGGATATAAATCGGACTTTGAAACGGGGTTGCGCGCCAGAGGGATGAAGCCTGAAGGGAGTCGGCTTTTGGGACGAGAGAGAGAGATATCTAAAATCCCGGAGAACACGACGAAAATCCGCACTACCTTGGATGAAAATGGCGGGCCTGTACTATACTCTCACATACACAAACACAAGTCTATGATATACTTTGTATGTTTATGTACATATATGCACTCGATGGCGAAAGAGGGATGAAGGAAGGGGCAGGGCAGTGCGATAACTTAGCCTCAGCCGGGGTTAATCGTTGTAATGCCTTGATTTAATACCACCGAAGCCCACCAAGACATATAAATATACATATATGTGTGTATATCAACGGAGTTACACCGGCAACGTGAATTAATGGAGGGACGCACTTTGCATCTATGAAGGAAAAAATATACGAGGCTTATGGCAACTAAAAAAGATCGGGACCGTTATATATATATATATATATATATATGGATAAATATATGCGTGACTATGTATGAATGAGCAACCCCCTTAAAGTGAGGGGACAGTTGGGGTCCGTAGCGCGGACCCCCCTCCCATTACTCCCATTTGCACGTTGATTTACTGCTCGTTGGATATTATCTAGATCGCCATGAATGCTTTCGTCGGGTCTTTATTAGGAGATTCGCGAACGAGCGAGCAAGAAAGAGAGGCAAAAAAGCTCGCGGGTCATAAAGGAAAGACAGAGGCAGTGAAAAAAAAAGAAAGAACCGCGGTGGAACCCTTTTAACGACTCTATTTTCTCTTTGTTCATTCTGCCGGGTGTGAGCAGCCAGAATTTAACTCCAAAAGTTGCCTCCCTTTGGTTCGGATTGCACGTGAACACGAATTTTCAGTAGGGAAGCGTGGGGCTAGTTGTAACAGTTTTTGGAAAAAGGCCTGTAACACCTAAAATTTGTATGCTTTGAAGATTGTGAGTAAGAGGCTTTGTAAAGTATATATCTGAGCACTAATTCCAATTGAAAAATAATTTAAAATCTTTACCCATCTTTTACACCAGACGTTTTTTTGAAAAATAGGAGCTGTTACAACTTACCCCATGTCTGGGGCTAGTTGTAACAGGCTCGGGGCAAGTTGTAACAATGAAAAGACTGGCAACATTTATTAGAAAGGACACGTTTTTATTGGTTCACAGTCTTGTATTATTCATCGTGGTTCATTCTTGTGACGATTATAATCTTTGGTAGTCTCTCATGCTTAAAAAAATACAATACAATAACTTAGCATATTGTTCTGGGCAATATTAGAGTGAAGAAAAGTAAAAGAATGCACGAAAAGCCGCAAATAATTTGTAATACTAAGTAATCACTATACTACAAGTTGTAATAATATTATTTGTACAAATACATGTAGAGAGCAGAAAAAAAAATTACACGCGCATGGGGCAAGTTCTAACATGTTACAACTTGCCCCATGGGCTCATTATGTCTAGTTAATGAAATATCTCAAAAACTACAAACTTCAGAATAATTTTTAAAAAATCAAATGAAAGCCAGTTAAATTTGCATTGTAACAAGGAAAAAACAATAAACAATTAATTTAATTTTAATAGTCAACATCAAAATTTTCGTAAGTATTTTTTTACGATACCTGGGCGAAATAGAGCTCGTGTGCATATCCTCTTATTTTGATGCCTCGCGGGGTGTTAGCAGTGTTTACATTATGCTTTATTATGTTTACATTATGTTTTAAATTCCCGGTCAAAATTGAGTGTTACAACTTACCCCTGTTACAACTAGCCCCACGCTCCCCTACATATATGTCAAAATTCAGGCGGTATTTGTACAATTTGAGCTTTTAGTCGAGCTCGGTAAAAAAAAATTTATTTTTACCATTCTTGTTTTTACAACATAATTAATGATATTCTGACAATGAACAATGAAATTTTCGAGACAAAAAAATTAGAGTGAAATAAGTTGTAAGCTGGTAGAGTTAGGGCTAAAAAAAAGGGGTGTACTGGTTGACACGATTGCAGCCCTTCTCCGATACAAAATTTAAAAAAGCTTCTTAATTGATAAAGATATCGTTGGAGCCTCCATATCAGAGAAAACGGAAAAAACATCGCAAAATGGCGGCTGTTTTAACCAAAAAAGGCATTTTTCGACGTTTTTTCTATAGTTTTTAATTTTTTTAGAACCGTAAAAAAAATAATTTTGATAAAAAAAGTGGTAGGGGTGATGGAAAGTTATATATTGAAAATTGGTAAAAAATTTGAAGTAAATCGGTTGAGTAGAACTTGAGATATCATGTCAGCCATTTTGAGAAAAATAGTTTTGAGAAAAACGTCTATGCTCCGATTTGCTCTGACTTAACGGACGTAGTTACGGCATCACTAAAATAGCTATAACTCTGTAAATTATTGGAATTAAAAAATTTACTATCAAAGATATATATTCTTAAAGGTTTGAGCTTCAAGAATGTAAAGAAAAAAAAATTATTTTTTTCAAAATTCTAGACCAGAATACCACCATAAGAAAGCTTATTGAGTTTTTTTTTTAAGAAATTTGCAAAGCACATCCTCGAATTATTATCAATAAAAAGGCATCGAAAATTAATTACTTGCCCTGGGTAGAGGAAATTAATTATTGTTGAATAAAAAATGCAATTCGTGGAAAAAAGGAAAAATGTTGGAAAATCGCTGCCTCGTCAGATAGCAGAAAGATTGAGGTTATCATCGACAATGTAACCAGTGAAAAGTGTTTTCTTTTCTTCGAGAAAAAAAGGCGGGTGAAAGAGGGACGTGGAAACCAAGGCTCGTTAACTTTCGCAAACTCGGTGCACGCGGGACTTTTGGTCGAACGGATTGAGCCATCGTCCATGTTGTGCACATTTATATATATTAGGGTGGTCCTTATTTATAGCTCGGAGAATTTTTTTATTAGACACCCCCAAATCAACTCCAAATAATTGAAAAACAATACGCTAATTTTTTCACATTTTTATACAGACTCTAACCTCTCCCGAAAATAGGGTAGATTTTTCTATTGGAAATACACGTGTTTCGGTCATACTCTCAGGATATATTTTTTATTCTAAGTGTTAACATTTTTTAAAAAATCTGTAACTGCAAGATTTCAGTGTTCATTGGAGCTACTATTTGAGGAAAAAATGACATTATCATACGAGTCAATCTAGACGAATTGCAATTAGTCTGGATTGACCCGTATTAGAATTTTAGACAAATTGCAATTCGTCTAGATTAACTCGTATGATATTGTGAATGTTTCCTCAAATAGTAGCACCAATAAACACTAAAATCTTGCAGTTACAGATTTTTTAAAAATTATTTCACTTAGAATAAAATATATCCCGAGCATATGGCCGAAACACGCGTATTTCAAATAAGGAAATCTACCCTCTTTTCGGGAGGAGTTAGAGTCTAGATGAAAATCTCAAAAAATTAGGGTATTATTTTTGAATTATTTGGAGTCGATTTGGGGGTCGTCTGATAAAAAATTCGTCCAAGCCCTAAATAAGGACCACCATAATGTATATGTATATAATATATACGTAGATAGTCAAGATGGAGCGCAAGAGAGATCACCTTATACTCTATTATCAATCAGGCGTGCACCGTGAAAAATCGAAGCTCAACGAGCGACCAACTTTTTAACGAGTTCGACACGTTCGGACCTTTTCCACTTAATGGCCCTTAACCACGCTGCTATGGGGTTGAAGTTCTCCATCTCTCTCTCTTTCTCAATGCATGCACATATTTACTCTTTTTGGATGGAGACGTCGAAAAATCTGCGACAAGAAAAAAATTAGTGCGTGTTATACATGTTGAAGATGTGAGAACAGATTGATGGTGCGTTCGAGTAGGTCGGAAAAATCGAATGTTTTAAACTATATTTTCTCGATTCTTTTGGAAATGTGTTTAAAATACATTTAGTGGGATCAAGAATTTTTGAGAGCTGTTGCATCATTGGATTTGAATTTGTCGTGCTTATTTATTATTAAAATAGGTAGAATAAGAACGAAATATTTTTTATTTTATTCTGTTTTTCGTTCATTGAAAAGAATGGAAATCAACTCACCTGAAAAAGTCATTTTTTGATTTATCTGTTTTGATATGAATTATTTAATTTGTTATAAATTGGGTATAAACCATTTTGTTAAAAATTCTATTTTTAGTGAACCCTTTATTCAGGCCTTTCGCAAAGCAATATACTAAATGCAATTTTCTCTCATTTTCATTTTGGATACGCCACTTCGGGTATTAAATTCCGCGTTTCTGCATTTTTCGAATGACGTTAATTCCAGTCAGGAAAGACGAAAATAAAGGAAGAGAGAGAAACAATGAGAGAGGACAAAGAGGATCCGTGGTCCTTATTCTCTCAGAGGCTGCATGTGGCTTTTCCACCCCGTTTTGTCTCTTAAAGGATCAAGTCATCACCGCGAGGTTATACTTGTTCGTTGATATTAACGAAGGAAATAGAGAAACGTTCATAATACGCTCGTCCGCATCATGTCAAAGGTCGTCTCGAGATTTGAGTCGAGAGAGATGGAAGGAAACCGCGAATGTAACCATGATATTTTCTATGTCTATATATCCCTCCTATACATATTAGGGTGCTTTAATCTTCCCTTCGGATTGCGTATTTCATCAAGATTATTTGTATCTTGAGGAAGTAAAAAAAACAGCCACTAAGAGGGAGTCTTTGAAAAACATTTCTACATCAGCGTAAAGGGGTTGAAACCTGCAAAACGACCATTCTTGCAAAATTTGAAGTTTATACATCATTGATCAACATCCACATTGTTTTGTAAGGATGCAACAATTCTATTCAATCAGGCTTTAAAAAAAAATGACCGCAGCGTCATTAGCATGAGAAATGTATTATTTGATTTTAATTAATTAATCAATTGGATATTAAATATTAATCAATTAATTTTTATATTTCTTAATTTATTTATTAACTTCTTTTTTTAGTTCATCCGATCATCTACACCAATTGTTAATTATATCATGAAATGTGGATACAAATGGACCAAAAAAAAGCTTCAAACTCTTTGGACAGCATTGGTAAGAAAAAAATTGATATCATTGTAGAGCAATCCAATGGTAGAGGCAAAAAAAAATCCAAGATTCTTCATCCATGGGATAACTTTTGTTTTCGCGACGTTGCGAAAAGTCTCGATGAGCAACGAAATCTAAACGTGCGGTCCAATTTCCAAGAACCCTAATGTAGGTACATATTTATTCAGTAGGTAAAGCAAAAGAGCCACGGGCTCTTCGTCGTCTCTGGCTTCATACCGAGCACAATGAGGACCAAAAAACAATGTGCTCGCTAGGGCTCTGTTTGCGCTTTGTCATTTTGCTTTTCTTGTGGTTTAGCCTACGTGCTTCATTTCTCTTTCTCCCCATCTTCATTGCTTTTTCTCTCTTGTCATTCTTCTTTGTCTTTCTCCTTCCCTTCTTACATGCATACCAACATCCCTGGTATCACCTTTTCTATTCGCAGTTGTTTCGGGCTAGGCCATATTAGGTACCGACATATCCAACCCTGGCTTAATAACCCTCTCGAGCTTATATGCTGGCAGGTTTGTGGCGTACTATAATAGGCATAAGGTACACGATGATATTTGTATATGCATAGACTTGTACACAGCGTTGTTTGCGAGCATAGGCAGATATTGTTGTACCTTTACAATGGACACGCGACACGAATAAGCATATCGACAGACCATGTGTGCATTTCATTTGTGTAAACGTCGATGGAATTGCCCTATAATTAACCTATCATAATGATGTAAAAAAAACTGGATGGCAAAAACTTTGGTATCAGAAATCCGTTTAAAAAAATTCGTAAGTGTTCAGGCAAGAACAGAGGTTTTTGGGGCTTTTTACACTCTACTTAAGATGAGGAATTTTGAATTTAGAAACATTGTTTTGGCCAAAACTGAATGTCAGTGCAGCAGTCAATAAAGATTGCACACTCTTAAGGAGAATTTTGTTAAGTTTAACGCTTACATTTTTAGAAATATATGGGCTAAATTTTGCGTTAAATTCTGCCTAATTACTGTCTTACTAAATCTAAAATTGACTAAAACTCTTATAAAATGACTTTATTCGACTTTTTCTCAGTGAATACTTCATGACTTGTGAGTCGATTTTCCAATTTTTTATTTGTTTGATATTTGTGAACGCAGTAACTGATTTTGTACGTAACCTATTTCAAAATTGTCACGCTTACTATTTTTTGAACTTACTTAAAAAAAAAAAGTCTGTAAAAAATATATAATTCATCGCCATCTTGTGAACACTAAGAGAAGTAAAATTGGCTATGCATAGCTATATTTATTTACTATTTCAATTTTTTAAATCTTCAGATAACCCCTCACAAAGATGTCAACAGGACAATGAAAATTGCTACAAAATAAATTAAATGCAAAATTAAAAAAAAAATCAATAAAATCAATAAAATAACATTAACTCGATCCATTTGACATTCAGTCACATCTGTGAAAAAAATTCTCAAAGATTGACATGTTTTTCACCCTTTACAGTGTCTGTTAGGGATGCAACCCTCTCTATGGAGTGAAAGTCCTTCCTAAGCTCGCGCATTATCTATTCTTCAGGAATAAAAGACGGAAAAATCTCAATAAGCAGCTAAATCGAGAAAAAAGGCTAACAGGCTAATATTTATATTGGTAGAATTTACCAGCCAGCAATCAGATGAGCGAGAAAGATTAGACACGAGGGCAGAGTGCTGGAAAAAAAAATTAAACAATAATAAATGTCGCGTGTGCTCTTCGTGTCGACCGCGGATGTTATATACAGGGTGTCCTAGAAATGAAGGGCAATACCGTGAGGGTAGATTCGTAACGTAACATCGAGTAGAAAAGTTCTTTGCCATTTTTTTGATATTTTAAACCCCCGAAATGCTTATTAATTTAATTAATTAATAACAATTCAGGGCTTCAAAATATCAAAAAATGGCAAAGGACTTTTCTACTCGATGTTACGTCACGAATATACCCTTACGGCATTGCCCTTCATTCCAGCACTGTAAAAAATGTCTTTAAATTTAATAAAGATCGATTGGAAAATTAATAATTTCAACTTTAATTCAATATTTGTATATTGAAATTAAGAGAAGAAACTCTCAAATTTAAAATTCATATTGAAATATTACTACATTTATTGGAATATTACTGCACACACACTGTAAAAAATACTTCATAAAAAAACATGAAGTTTTTATGCATATGAGTCATTCCATGTCAAATCGACCACTTTTGAACTCGACCCCTTCCTATGTTGCTGTTTTTTTTCCTTTTCTACCCCATTAAAAATATTTTTCAGGAAGTTTTCAAATTCTTTTACCCAACCCAAAAAAAACTTTTTTTTCAAATAGATACAACTTCTTGAAAAATCGACTAATTGGGACGTTTTTTTTCAATATTTTCGTCTTTAAATGTACTTTCCGAAAAAAATACCATATACATTTCAATTTTCAACGTTTATTCTCTTCATTTTAATATGCAAATATTGAATTTAAGTCAGCTTGTTGATTTTCCAATCGATGACTATTAATTTCGATTTCGTATACTTGTTATTGACAAATGAATATGATATTTCAATAAAAAGTATATTAAATTTAATAACATCTTTTACAGTGCATGTGTATGAAATTTAATAGACCGTATATGCATAAAAACTTCATTTGTTTAAAATGAAGTTTCAATAAATTTTTTTTACAGTGTGGGACACCCTGTACATCACCTGTGCATGTATGGGGGTTGGTTTTCTGTGACCGCGACTCAAATCCCACGGGGGTCTCTCCCCGTTGCGATAATAATTTGTGGAAAATCATGTCGCGTCCGTCATTGCGACACGACAGGCTTGCGCCCTTCTCGTGCGTACAAGTTTCATGCATGAGTTTATTACGTGTGTATAACGAGTTTTTTTTTTTTTTTTTTAGCGAATATCAAACGTTGGGACGGACGCTCGTGATTGGAATCAGGGTCAATAACACGTTGGCTAAACTCGCTATGAAAATAACGTATATACAACGAGAATGGCCGGAGAATCGTGAAATTACCTCTCGTGCGACCGTTTAAATAAAATAGATTGAAACTCACGCGGTTTAATTGTGTGAGTGTGTTTCGATTCGTTGATAAAATTCTGCGGGAACGGCGGTATTTGATTAAAAAATTATTTGACACGATGTTTTAATCACGAAATAAACCACGAATTTATGGAGAACACTGTAAAAAAGAATTTCAATATTTTTGGAATGATTTTTATCATTTTACGTTTTTGGGCATTATTAATAATAATTATTAATTCATTGAGAGGCTCGTTTGGATTATTCCGTCAGATTTAAATGTAAATTCGCGTTGCAACGAATATTTTCCAACAATATTTCACTGGTATCGACGAATGGCGAGTATTAAGCCCTTCTCTTCTAAATATCATCCCCTTGGTTGGGAAATCATTGTGAATATATATGGTGCTTTTCATTTTAACGATTCATAGCTATCGTTAGTCCGCGTTCGTCGATCGAAGTGAACGATTGAAAATGACTGTATTAATTGCGATAAATTTATCGTATACAGTCGTCCAGAAGCGAAGCTCACCCTCCGATCCTTGGGCGCAGGGTGGAGGCCGTAATGATGAATTAATGGGCTCATTACCGCAACGCGTTGCCCTGTTTTATCTCCGACTCTCTATCACGTTGAGCCAGCAACGTCAATGGAAATGCGTGTGGATATGGATGCTTGGTTAGCTCATTCGGTTGGTATCGTATACATATACATGCATGTATGAGGCATTCCTGCCTAAACATCCATTTTCAACCCCTTCGGATTTTATCGCTGATATTTCAGCTATTTCAACTGTCACGAGATGTTTGGCTTTTTTTATTCTTCCGAAAGACACATTTTTATAATATTTTTCGATTAAACATTTTTTCCCTTAATTTTGATCCAAAAAAAAATATTTTATCATCTAAAAAAATTATATTATATTATATTATCTTTAAAAAATTAATTAAAATGAAAGTCAGCTGTCATGTAGAAAAATAATAAAAATAGTTCATAATAAAATTAAAAAAACTACACATTAATTTTCCACCCCTTTGGATTTTATTGCTTATTTTTCCACTATTTCAACTGTCAAGAGCAGTTCGAGTTTTTTTCTATTCTTCCAAAGGCCATATTTTCGAATATTTTATCATCTAAAAAAACAGATTATATTTGTTATTATATTATATTATATCATTTGGAAAATTCAAATCAATCAAAATGATAGTCAGCGGTCGTGTAGTAAAATAATAAAAATAGTTCATAATAAAATAACAAAGCTAAACATCAATTTTTTAACCCCTTCGAATTTTATCGCTGATATTTTTACTATTCCATATGTCAAGAGCAGTTCGAGCTTTTTTTTGATTCTTCCAAAAGACAAATTTTTGTAATATTTTTCGATTAGATATTTTTTATATTATATTATTTGAAAAAGTAAATTAATTAAGATGATAGTCAGCGGTCGTGTAGTAAAATAATAAAAATAGTTCATTATAAAATAACAAAGCTAAACATTAATTTTCAACCCCGACGGATTTTATTGCTGATATTTCGCCTATTTCACCTGTCACGAGAAGTTTTTTTTTAATTGTTTTAAACAACAAACTTTAATAATATTTTTCGATTAAACATTTTCTTCTTTAATTTTAAATCGAACATAAATATTTTATTATTTAAAAAAATTATATACTTTTTCAAATTATATTATATTATATGAAAAAAAACTAAATTAATTAAAATGATATTCAGCTAGCGTATGGTAAAATAATAAAAATAGTTCATAACAAAATAAAAAAACTAAACATCAATTTTCAACCCTTTTGGATTTCATCGCTGATTTTTTTTATCTATTTCATCCGTCGAGAGCAGTTTGATTTTTTTTTTAAATTATTCCACAGATAGAGTTTTCTAATATTTTTTGATTGAACATTTTTTTTTCCTTATTTTAAAATCGTAACAAATTATTTTATTATCTAAAAAAAAATTTTTATTATTATACAATCTAAAAAAATTTAAATTGATTAAAATAATAGTCAGCTGTCGTCTGATAAAATAATAAAAATAGTTAATAATGAAATAAAAATAGTGGAACCAGTTAAAAAAGAGGCTAAAGTTTTTTTTTTACAATTCAAACATTTTGTTAGTTTTCCTTGACACCTCAAAACGAAAAAATGAACAATCGAGAAAATGCTGTTTATTTATTTAAACCAGTCATTCAAATAAATTATTTATTTGTTTATAACTAAAACGAAGTATCGACATTACTTGATACGTAAATTATTTATTTTAGTCCTTTAACCAGGGTTTAAAAACAACATGAAAAAAAGTCGAATCAACTTTTGTCCTACATAAAGGCCACGGAAATCCGTATCTTTTTATACAATAAATGATTGCTTTTATCTCGTTTTAAGATTTATTATCCAACAAAATAAAATATACGCGTGTTTTAAATCAGAAAGTAATTAAGCTGCGTGTTGATTTCAATCCCTGATTAAATTTACAAAAAGAAGGGTTAGGCTTGCACACGAATAAAGTTTTCTATTTTTTAACGCTGTTTCAAGACCAAGCAATTATTTTTTTAGACTCGAACATTGAATGGATTGGCCAGGAATGTCTCATATATTTATGTATATATATTGCCACCCCTAGATAGGGGTAAACGCTGCGAGTGAATGACGTGCGACCCCTTATTAATCATTGCTTTGTCAGCGGAGGCGGTGTTCAAACTCCTCTCCGCGTCACCCTCACTCTCTCTCTCTCTCTCTCTCTCTCTCTCTCTCTCTCTCTCTCTCTCTCTCTCTCTCTCTCTCTCGGAAGCGAGAATAACGCTGCCGCAAACTCTCGTTGCTGCTCGAACATCGCGCTGGCAATACACGACGTTTGAACACACCCACGCGTGATCCAAATCGTCGATTAGGGTGTAAAGGTGGCGAGGGGAACGAGAGAGTCGGGATTATGTACAGGGTGTCCCAGAACTGAAGGGCAATACCGTGAGGGTAGATTCGTGACGTAATATCGAGTAGAAAAGTCCTTTGCCATTTTTTGATATTTTGAACCCCCGAATTGTTATTAATTAATTAAATTAATGACAATTCAGGGATTAAAAATATCAAAAATGGCAAAGGACTTTTCTACTCAATATTACGTCAATAATTAATTAAATTAATAAGGATTCAGGGGTTTAAAATATCAAAAAATAGCAAAGGACTTTTCTATTCCATATTAAGTTAATAATTAATTAAATTAATAACAATTTCGGGGGATCAAAATATCAAAAAAATGGCAAAGGACTTTTCCACTCGATATTACGTCACGAATCTACCCTCACGGTATTGCCCTTTATTTCTGGAACACCCTGTATATGTGAGTGCAGCTCGCGTGTTATATATGTACACCGATTTCGTCCCTCCGTATCAAATGACTCTTCGATTTTCCAACTCGTTTCCTCGTGGTCTCACGAGGTCGCTCGATCGAGCAAAAATAGAACATTACAGAGCGCCCATCCGCGGGATAAACGTGACGAAACGTTTTTTTCCAGCAAATTTCACGCTGCGAGGATGCGAACGTAATTCGTATAAACAACCGGAAGAAACATTCAAAATGATTTTATTTGATAAATGTAGAGTTTTAAACAATCACGGAAATAAAATGGGAAAATTACAATAATTACATATTCATTTTTTGGAAAATGTTATGCATAATCGTTATCATAATCGATCTTGAAGGAACTTCAGATGAACTTAATTGAGGTTCTATTCTACTTTAAAAGGAAAAAAAAGTAAATTTTTAAGATTTTTTTCTCAACGCTTTTATCAGATATGGCTATAAAAGTATTTTTACAACATTGTCTCATTCATTGAAAATACAAAAAAAAAGTTATTTTTTATTTTACTTTGAATAATTTATAGAAGGCGCCAAAATCGAAAATGTCCCATGACTGACAGGTAATCTCAGGATTGGCAAGTCTGAAACAACAAAATGAAAAAGCGTTCTAAAGAGGAAGGTTTCTTACACAAAAATTTACCACTGTTAATGAAAAATCCATTGAAAAAAATGGCGGATGTTTGAAATGAAAATGAAAAGTTCAATTTTTAACAATTTATTTCAAACATCTGGCATTTTTTTAATCGATTTTTCATTAACAGTGGTAAATAGTTGTGTGAAAAGACTTCCTCTTTAAAATGACTTTTTATTTTATTTTTTCTTTCAGCCTTGTCAATCCTGAGATTAACTGCCGACAAGACATTTTCGAGTTTGGCGCCTTCTATTATATTATCTAAAAAATAAAAATTAAAAAAAAGTTTTTTTTTGTATTTTCGAAGTATGAAACAATATTGTAAAAACAGTTTTATAGCCATATCTGATGGAGGAGCTGAGAATTTTTTTTTTAATTTGCTTTTTTGGCCTCCTAAAGTAGATTAATAGATCTTAAGTCGGTATATATATATTTTGAGGCGTTTTGTCGAGCTCCATAAAAAAACACATTTTCATCATTCTTTTTTTACAACATATTTATTGATATATTGGCAATAAACAAAAAAAATCGAGAAAAAAATAAAATAAAATACCTTATAAGCTGGTAAAGTTGAGACTCAAAAAAGGGGTCGGCGCGATTGCAAACTTTCTGGTCATCCGATAAAAAAATTCAAAAAAGATTCGTAATTAGTAAGAATGTTATAGCCCCTCCTTAAGAAAAAACGGAAAAAACAGATTTCGCAAAATGGCAGCTGTCTAAACAAAAAAAGGCGTTTCTCGACTCTGTAATAGTTTTCAATTTTTTTATAATAGTGAAAAAAATAATTTTGATACAAAAGTGCTAGGGGCGATTGAGAGCTATACATAGAAGATTCGTAAAAAAAAACTTCAAGTAAATCGGTTGAGTAGAACTTGAGATATCATGTCAGCTGTGTTGAGAAAAGTAGTAGAAACACGTCTATAGTCAGACTTGCTCCACACGGGCGTAGTTGCTGCATCACTAAAATAGCTATAACTCCGTAAATTATTGGAATTGAAAAATTTCTTTTCGAGAATATATTCTTAAATGTCTAAACTTTGAGGTTATGCAAAAAAAAATTATTTTTCCAGAATTCTAGACCAGAATAGTGTCTAGAATACTGCTTCTCTTGAGAGGCTTTAATTAAGACAAAAAAAAATTTGTAATTCGATAAAATTGAAATTGGATGAGAAAATCTATTTGGTACTCAAGACACATCATTTAAAGACACATAATACAATTATTTTTATTGTCGCTCAATTTTACTTCGAGCTTAAATAGTATGTCAACGAGTCATTTGTTGTTTCATTCGTTCACTGCTTCTCCTGTCGCGTCTATTTTCTCTTCGCTCGATTTTCCATCCGCTCACTTCAACGTCGCTGAAATCCAACCACATTTACCTTACGCCGGTTCACGTTTGTTCTTCATTTCTGCAACATGCAGAAATGAAGGCAATTGGGCGAGAAAGGGAGCGAAAGTGGCAGTGAAAGGCAACTAGAGACAAGAAAGCGCGAGAGAATAAGAAGTAAGAAGATGAGCGAAATACGGGGTGAAGTGAAGATGCACAGAAGTCGCGAGAATCAGTCACCAGAAACTAAAACTAACTCTGTAACGTTGGGTAACTGGGTATAACTGCATTAGAGTGTACCACTTGTATAAATTAACTGGGAATCTCAAGAAGTATGTACCCGAAGGGCAAAGCGCTAGTTGACTTGCTAATGATATTTACTACCCCCGACAGTAACGTAGCGCCAGAGGCGTTCTCCATTTCTCCTTCCATTCAACCCTTTCTCTTATTCATCTTCATTTTCGAGGCCTTTTTTTTGTTACAAAGACAAAATATTTCAACTCCGAACGAGGTCAAAACCATTGAACTGAGATAAATTTAAAAAATTCGATTAGGAGTTGAAAACTTAATATTGAATGGTCTCTTAATTTCTTAAGTTCTCGCATCTGAAGAGACGCAGCGTTGCGGATTTTCAAATATTTTTTTTTTTAAATCGAAATGTAGATTAACTTGTGTCCTTAATTCCTAATTATAATGGACAGAGGTTCCTATTGAGCCGATTCCTTGTCGCGGTACTCGAATCAAATCTTGCCCACCCCCGTTGCTTGTCACGGCACTGCCATCCCCGAAAGGTCGACACTCGTCGTGAATTCTCTCGCATTTAAATGGGCTCGGAGCTTCGACGAGGGGGCGCATTAATATGCAATGCCGAGGAGAGATAGAGAAAGAAAGGTTGACGATGCAACGGGCCACGACTGTTTTCGTCCCAATTTCCAAGATTGATTCTAGACAATTTGCGGACGAGTGGTCGACGCCGGTAGTTTCGCAAATTTCTACCGTACATATTAGGGTGATTCGTTTCAGGGCAACTTTTTTTTTTGACACTTCGTGCCCGAAAACCTTTAGTTGGTACCCAAAAACGAAGTTTCGTGAAAGGGGGTGTTGTCAAAAAATATTTAGAGGTCGCGAATCAAAATTTAAGGTTTTCCATTTGATTAACATTGGAAAAAAAAATTCTCATTATTAGTGTTACCATTCCGCGAATTTTGATATCGCGTTATTTTCCAAGTGAGTTCTCATAGGAAATATGATACTCTACGATAAAGTTCATTGAGCCATGTCCGTAAATTCAACCGTTTCAGCGGTATCATTATTTCAAGTGAATATTGTATGAAAATATCTATTTAAACGCTGTAACACCTAAGCTATTGGATATATCGAAAAAATTCAAATGAGAACTTTGTAGAGAAAGTAATTTGCTACAAAAAAGTCTCATAAGCCGATCCCGTAAATTCAACACTTTCTCAGGTATACTAAAATAAATAGATATTTTTTTGTTTTATTCAATCAAACGAACTCCATTTTTTATGAGATAGCATGTACAAAATCATCAGAAAAACCATTCAACAAATGTTACAGAGGATTCCCTATGAAAATAAATCAATAAAACAAAAACAAAAAATCTATTTATTTTACTTCATTCACGTATAGATGAGGAAGAGTTGAATTTACGGGCTCGGCTTATAAGACTTTTTTGTAGCAATTTACTTTCTCTACAAAGTTCTCATTTGAATTTTTTAGATATATCTAATAGCTTAGGTGTTACAGTCGTTGAAATAGACATTTTCATACAATATTCACTTGAAACGATGATACCGCTGAAACGGTTCAATTTATGGACATGGCTCAATGAACTTTATTGTAGAGTATCATATTTCCTATGAAAACGCACTTGGAAAATATCGCGATATCAAAATTCGTGGAATGGTAACACCAAAATGAGAAAATTTTTTTTTCAATGTTAATCAAATGGGAAACCTTCAATTTTGATTCGCGACCTCTAAATATTTTTTGACAACACCCCCCTTTCACGAAACTTCGTTCTTGGGCACCAACTAAAGATTTTCGGGCACAATGGGTAAAAAAAAAAAAGTTGCCCTGAAACGAATCACCCTAGTACATATACATCACTTACCCTGTATTTCCAGCACTAATTCCATCTCGACGTCTTTTTTTTTTTAATCGTGGAAACATCTTTTCCATCTCCTGGGACCAGGTTCTTTCTACCTCACTTTTTACTTCATTACTGAACAACATATTAAATATACATGCGAAAATTCGAGCCCTTCATTTACATTTGACAGGCACGATTATGAATCAGCATGGAAGTTTCGGGGAATATATTCACCATCTCCTCTATGCGAGTATTTTAAACCGTCTGGAATTTTCATTAATTCTTGTTTATTTCGGGTTTCTCTGCCGTATAATTCTGCGCTGGTCCATCTCACTTTTTATAAGGTTACGAATTACTTTGGATGAACGTGATGGCAAAATGATGATTTTTTTCCATCAGGTTCACGTTGAATAATTGAGGATTATTCAGTACCAATGCTTTAGCTCTTTTAAAAATGAAGGTATTTCAATTCAATAAGCAGCGTTTCAGAGAGGACATATTCAGCTTCATTTCGCTTTTTCAAAAAAAAATCGTTTTTTTTTAACCTGGTACGTCTTTTGAAACATAGTTTTTGGCTTTTTTTGGTGTTGAAATTTTAGCGCACATGACAATTTTTTATTACTGTTTTTCGCATAAAATACTTGTGAGGGAGGATAAGCTTCAATTTTGTTTTTTTTTTTAAGTTTTGTACGATTTTTTTTTTAAATATTCAATTTTTTGCAAAAAACGACCATATTATAAAATTTAGCGTAACTCTAAACCTAGTAGGTTTTCGTGAAGTTACTAAAAGGTAACTAAAAGTTACATACAATCATTCTGGATTCAATAGAGTTTGTTCATTTTTTTTTCTTCTGAAATTTTTCCTGTCGACGAGATTTTTTGTTATCTCAAACAATAGGGTCTCTTACCTCATCTACACGGGTTTTTCGATGAAACAACCGTGTAGATGAGGTTTTTTGGGGCAAAACTTGCATACACTCATTCTGGTTTCAATAAAATTTTCACCGAATTTTTTTCCAAATTTTTTTTTACAAAAATTTGAACATTTTTAAATTTACGCCATCTCTTACCTTGTCTACGCACGTTTTTCGATGAAAAAGCTATGTAGATGAGGTAAGAGACCCGGTTGTTTGAGATTAAAAAAAATCTCGTTGACAGGAAATTTTTTTGAAAAAACAATTTTTTTTTTAGTTTGGAAAAAATGTAATTAAATTTAGAATTATTGTATGGAACTTTTTACCCTCTTAGTGATTTCACAAAAACCCAGTAATTTTAGAGTTACGCAACATTTGATAAATATGGTCGTTTTTTGCGAAAAATTAAATATTTTTTCGAAAACAAATCGTAAGACATTTTTTATGAAACGAAAATGAAGCTTATACTCCCCCTTACAAGTTTTTTACGCGAAAAACAGTTAAGACAAAATTTCATGAGGTAAAAAAAAAAATAGAATATGTCTCCTTTGGGATGCCGCTTGTCGAATTGAAATATCTTCATTTTTAAAAGAACAGTGACAAATTTTGTGCGGCGCGGAATCGGGCGAGTGTTTCCAAACTTTTGGCTGGGAGTGTATATCAGGATAAATTTTGTTTTTAATAAAAAAATAAAACAATGATTATTCAGAGAATGTCTAAAGGTTCTAATTTGAAGAGTCGACTAATGAAGAAGCTTGAGGAAAACAATAGGAGCTCAGAATTACTGAAATGATATGAAAATTTCGAATTATTTTTGGAGAAAATTGCAAGAAAACTGCAGCGACGTTTCTTTCTGAATTGAGGTCATATAATAATGTAAAAAGGTTTCATTGTTGGTAATTAATCTACAGATATTTCTAGAGATTATTTATAAAATTTGACCCACATTTGACTAGTCTGAAGCCTCTTAATTTCCTTCTGAAAGGATCTTCGTAAACACACAAAGAATTGTATCAGTCGACACAGACAAGGCATTCAGAGCTTTCGCGTTCTTGTATAAATTAAAGCTTGAAAAGATTCGGAAACAAGAGTATTCTGATACAAAAAAAAAGAAGTCAAACAAGAAACAGCTGTGCTTTTGCAGTTTTATGTAAAAGTGGAAAGACCATCCATACTGATTCTCTAAATATTCAAGTGAACTCGAACGAGAGTAAGAGACGAAACATTGTCTGGATGCTAAGTGATCAGAAAATAAACGTTCCCAGTCTATGTTTTACAATTTTATATATTTCCAACGACTCGAGATGATATTTCAGTCCAACGATTTTTTCCTTGACTCGGTCGCTTTTGCAAAGTTCTTCAATTTTTCCGGTCGGCAAATTACCTTCAACACGTTAAACTTTTGATCAAACTTCTGTGATTTTTCTTTTGAACATTTTTCCTCCACCATCTTTCATTCGGATGTATTATACACTACGTGCTATTATATATATATGAGGTATTCCCGCTCAACGGGACCCCCTTTTAGACCAATTTTCAGATCTTTCACTATAATACTCTTTGGAATACACCAAAAGTTATATTTCAAACTTTTTGCGTATTCAGTGCTTCGGAACTTTGGCACGGCGCGAAATAAAATCGGAAAAATTCTTTGACGATAGCTTTCGATCGGAACGAAAAAAAACGAATTCGTTTAAATTTCGGCCAAAAACCGAAAAAATTGTTTTACAAAAAAAGAGCATAATTCAATTCAGCGGAACAATTTTTTTCATATTTTGTATATATCTAAGAAGTCACGATATAAATTTGAAGTTGGAACTCACATCCGTTTAGTAATGTCAAGTCTTTTAGTAGAATAAAAATTCTTAAATATCGTGTTTTTCGTATTCAACAGTTCCCTAATGTATTATATAGCGTTTTTTAACGAATTTTGAATTTAGTAAATTAAATTTATAAAATCAAATTTATTAAATTTCAAATTTAATAAATTTATAAAATTCGAAATTCATTAAAAAAAACTATATAATATATCAGAGAACTGTTGAATACGAAAAACACAATATTTAAGAATTTTATCCTACAAAAAGAATGGGCATTAGTAAACGGATGTGAGTTCCAACTTGAAATTTATATCGTGACTTCTCAGATATATACAAAACATGAGAAAAAATTGTGCTGCTGAATTAAATTACGCTCTTTTTTAGTAAATCAATTTTTTCGGTTTTTGGCCGAAATTCAAATGAATTCGTTTTTTTTCGGAATTGCTGATATTTTTTTCGAAAAGCGCAGGAAATTTCCGATCGAAAACTATTGTTAAAGAATTTTTTCGATTTTATTTCGCGCCCTGCCAAAGCTCCGAAGCGCTGAATACGCAAAAAGTTTGAAATATAACTTTTGGTGTATTCCAAAGAGTGTTATAGTTAGAGATCTGAAAATTGGTGTACAATATACTTTCAGGCAACACTAAAACATACTTGAGTTTCAAGAAAATCGAAAGAGGTCGGCCTGAAAGGGGATCCCGTTGAGCGGGAATACCTCATATAGACTCGCGTCATACAGCAAGTACTGTCTCTCTTTGCTCGACGCGCAGGTATCGTCGGTGCACTTATTACGGGCAAAATTTATGCGAGTTTAGCTGTGACAAAGCGTCGCGAATAGGGAACGGTGGTATCATCACACCCTCCGCCAGTAAATCCACTTTCACACTTTGCGCACTACGGACATTAAATCAACATGGATATACAGATATGAGGCATTCCAAGTCAATTTTATGAGGTTTTGTTTTGAATTTCGTTACACGTTACACGATATTTTATTCTCTTTCGTCTTTAGAAGGGGAAAGAGCCTACAATCGCCGCCAAAAATTTTATCTGATTGAAATTTCCCTACTTCGTGATACAATGAAAATCTGAACAAATTTAGCAACATTTGACATGCCATAAACAACGATTATCAATAATAATAAAATTGCCCAAAAGTTATTAATAAATTGCTTAAGCAAATAATTAATCAACCATTTTTGGGTAAATTCTTTTTTTTCTTAGACAAATCGAATGCGTTAATTTTTCTGAATGCATATGAATTTTTTCAGAATTTTCCGTCTGAAAATTTTTCCTCTACTCTGAGTCGTCTTACATTTGACAAAGGGAAATCCTGGACATCATAAATTTTGGGTCAAACATTTTAATTTTTGACACCAGATTTTTGAGAATTTTTTCAGATTTTTAATTTACGGCTCTCGAGGTGTTCGAAAAAAATGTTGAAAAAAATCATAACGTACTCAAATTTGGTTTTAAAAATCTGAATAAAATTCTGAATGCTATTTTGACTTAGAAGAATCATATAAAAAATTGTAAACGAAATCAGCGAGGTCGAGAGTCACACTGAGGTCGACTTGGTATGGAATGCTCCATATACAGTATATTAAATTGCATATAAATTTTTAACCATTTTCATATACGGGGATATTAATTTTCAATGTTTACTCTTTTAATTTTAATATACAAATATTAAATTTAAGATGAACTTGTTAATTTTCCAATAATATGTATATTAATTTCGATTTCATATATTTGTTATTGAAATTTCATATACTTTTCTATATTAAATTTCATAACAATTTTTATAATGTATGACGAGACAGTTGGTGCTAAGAAATCAGAGAAAGTCGACTAGGGCTGACGTGCAATAGCCGATGTTGAAAAGACTTACGAATGAAAAACGCTTGTAGCGAAAACTGTGTCGGTCTGTGCATACATCATTCGTAATTGCGTTCCACTATCGGTAAAAATATCGGTAAAAATAAAAAGGATAGAAATCGGACGATTGACCACACAATGCGATACGCATTACGCCCTTCGGTAAGTCAACGATCTTACCTACGACTTGCTGAAGTATAGTTTAAGTAAAAATGTGGCCGCGGAACCTCGTCGGCGTAACGATACTTTATGCTTGGCTAACATTTATGATTCAAGAGTTGCGAATGTAGAAAGTGGTTAAGAAACGAGAATATCGATTATCCAGTGGTGTCAGGGACACGAGGGTTAGCGCTTATCCGCCTACTTTACGATAATAAGAATCCCACGAGCCAGAAACCATCACAGTACGTTTCTAGGATAAGTGTCACTCATTCGTACAAGCTCGTTGATTCGCGTGTTCGTATCGGTATGTGTGTGGGTTTAGGTTCGATTTTTTTTATAGGCTCGTCAGTTACTATCCTCAGAAAGACCGCAAATCGCGGTTGACTAACGAGAGATGTCGGCAGTAATCGAAAACGTACATGCAGAATATGTAGAGCACGAAGCATATACGTATATCATCTATAAATATACATGGGGCATTCCACGTTAAATCACGCGGTCATCGGCCTGACCCCCTCGGATTTTGATGTGCTATGAATTGTGGGTTTCTATTGGTCCAAAATGACCTCAAATTTTTAGAAATTTTTATTTCATTTTTTAGGAGTTGTCTGAGCTAAAAAATCATCGAATTTAGGGAAAACATAAAGAGGGGCCTTTTTCGAATTAATGAAGTTTTTTTCACAGACACTAGGGCACAAGAAAGATATTTTAGTCATAGTTAAATAATGGGCCAAAAATAATTACTATTTTTCTTTTTGTGTTTTAATTTTTTTTTAATAATTTCTCATTTTGATTGTTCCTTGTAGTGAGAATAACAACAACAAAAATATTAAGCCTTGAAGAAAATTTATTAGCCTCGACGACCCGAAATAAAATGGATTATTCAAACACAATTAAAAAATTAAAATTAATGAAATAGTAATTATTCTTGGCCCATTATTGAATTATGACGGAAATATCTGTTTTGGGCCCTAGTTTCTGTGAAAAAATTTCATTACTTTGAAAAAGGCCCCTCTTTATGTTTTCCATCAATTTAATGATTTTTTAGCTCGGGCAACCCCTACAAAATGAAATATAAATTTTTAAAAATTTGAGGACATATTTTGGGCCGAACGAAACCCATAATTGATTGGACATCAAAATCCGCGGGTGTCAATCCGATGACCGCGTGATTTGACGTGGAATGCCCCACATATATGTATATCTTGGACGTTTGTCTAAAATCAGATTCATTTTAGGGTATTTACTTTCACAATCTTATACTCTTCTTGATTCTCTTTTCCTCGAAACTCTTTCGACCTACTTTTCAGCCTCCTCGAGGACCTAAATAATTAAATAACCTAAATTTAAATGTAATTAAAAATTAAAATTTGATGAAATTTTATGTATTGGGAGAAGTCAACACAAAAATTTATTTAAACTTTTTAGGCTGAATTAAATTTGAAATAAAAATTTGGAAAAATTTTATGTATTGGGAGAAGTCAATACAAACATTTATTTAAATTTTTTTAGGCTGAATTAAATTCAAAATAAAAATTTGAAAAAATTTTATGTATTAGGAGAAATCAATACAAAAACTTATTTAAACATTGTAGGCTGAATTAAATTTGAAATTAAAAATCTAAGAAATTTTATGTATTGGGAGAAGTTACTACACAAATACCTCATTGTTTTTCCATGTTAAAAGGTAAAGAGTCTGTGTCAGTATAGAATATCGAAAAATCCATTTTTTGGGCGCAGTTCCATAGTTCAGGGATATAGCTCTAGTTTGAACTAAGACTTTTGACAAAATTTAAAAAATTGACGGAAATATGATGACTTTTATGCGGAGTCAGATAAACCCCTACACGACAATGACCCGCTCGATTTTACTAACCTATTTCTTTTGCGTTATTATTGAAACTATAATTAAGTTTTATTAAACGGTTTAAGTCGGACGTTACACTGGTTATGGTTATTTCCGGTATAATATTTCATTTTAAGCATTATTTTCCAAAATTTCCGTGTAATACTTTGTATTTCTATAATTCCGTTCAATAGACCACCACTATTTTCCGGGTTTTGATTTTCTTCTAAACAACTTGCTATTTTCGTAATTCTCAAAATTTCGAAAAAGTCTCCACGGATCCAAAAGTTTTACTGTCATACTGAGACTAAATTCGATGTTTATTTATGATTTCCTGTCATTTAAATTGTCAGAGTAATTAATATTTGTCAATTATTATATACATGAAAAAACCTTCTCGTGCCTTTCATTGGAAAAGTTTCAATGGAATATCCGTGATGTGGACGCACAGAAGAATGAAAATGACATTGATTTCCCATCGGGACGCATATCGTCGAAACGCTTTGCTCACATTTTCTCGTCTTTGCTTCTTCTTTTACCGACTTTTTGTCGCGTGCTGACTAGTTTTACTGTCTGCCGTAGAGTATGCGTAAGAGTGAGAGATTCGGTAGAGAGCTTCACCGACGCTCGCGCAAGAGAGCGCCACCGTCGCGTGGCGCACGCGCATTACGCTCTCCTCGGCAAAGCTCGTCCAAGACACATCCCATGACTGACTCGCGCAGTCTTTCCCCTCCGTCAGTCGCTCCATCTCCTTTTTCTTAACTTTTCCGTTTTCGTTGAAACTTCAATCTCAACTTTTCACTGCTCTCTTTCTTCTTTCCCTTTTCTCAGTACATATACATATATTTATATATATATATATATATAATGTACATTTCTTCTAGAGGATTTTTCACATCCACGCATCTCTCCAATGCCCACTTTTTTCCGGCAACTGTGAAATTTTGTTATTTCCAGTTTTCCCCTGAATCTCTTGCGAGAAAAACTTCGCGGCTCCTTTTTACACAACACATAACGGGTTTTTCTCGTTGAAGCTTCAAGCGGTATTTTTCTCCCGCATTTTGAACGGTTTGCTTATACGTAGCTGACTTCATGTGTATGCGTATATATACATTTTATCTTTATATATTTTTAAGCTCCGACAGCGTCCGGTGAAGGTGTTGAATTTTGGATGAAGCCGCAAACGAGAACTTCCGATGCGCCCTCTCCTCGCTTTTTCATATCTACCAGCTTTCCTTTCGCGCCTTCGTTTTTTATCATCCACAATGCAAAATATTTTCTCAGGTAAACGGGAATTGCCTCTCGTTTTGGAGAAAATAAAAACGAGTGAAAATTCGAATATAAACGGCGGACGAGGAATATAACGCGATTGGAAGTTGAAAAGGAAGGTAAAACTTGACCCTCCATTGTAGTTTGTATAAAAACAATGATATCACTCGATTTGAGTGTAATATAAATTTCTTATATAAAATGGTTTTTGAATTATTAAGGGGTTAGGCCACTCTCCAGACAAAAAAAGAGCATATTTCGAGATTTTTTTTCAACGAAGCCATAAAATAAATCAGATTTACAAAAAAGGTGTTTCATTATACATTTAATTGGCATAATTTTTTAGTTACGATGAAGCACCAAAGTTATTTCGATTATGTATAAGAATAGGTATAGAAGTACGAAGAATTTTTTTGATTCCAGATTTTTGATTCTGGAACATTTTGAATTCGTTGGAGTAATCTTGACGGAAAAAAACTTATGGTAATAATTAAGCTTCTACGAAAGCGCTATGAACTAGCATGAATCCTCCGTTGGACGCTTCCTAGATGAAACACTCGGAAAAAAAGAAAAAGACCAGCGACGAAATAAATCCCAGAGGGTGTATATAGAGCTTGTGGACGTTGCCCGTGTCCTACAAGATCTGGCACATCGTTAGTCATGATAGATCGAGCATCGTTCAACGACCAGCAACTGACGACGAGGGAAACGATGAAGTACGTAGTGAAAGAAAAACGCTGCTCAACTCTGACACGAAATCCTCATATTTTTACGCGACAGAACTCAGCACCAAAGTCCCGCTATTTCGTTTCCTCTACTCGTCCTGACCTTGTCTACTATTTCTCGAACAATTCCAATTACAAACGGAATTTTGTTTCCTTTTGTATTCGGTTATTTTTCCCCTTATTTCCTTGTCCTGTTGGACGTACCTACTTACCAGGCCTCTATATAAGAGACCGAGCAACGATCGATGCGTATAGCAGAGCTACCACTAACCCTCAAATATTCATGGTAATTCTATAGACCACCGACCAGGTGTCCGCTAAACACACAAGCCATTCATCTTATCATCGATCGGACGATTAACTCCGACACAAACGACGTCGACGTCGGATCCGACGATGCTCCCATCGTGTCTTGTCGTTGGAGAGTCTTATCCCCGCCTCTCCAGTGAAATTCAACCTTCTCGGGAAAACACACTTACAGGCAACAAGCCGTTTCCCCGTCATCACAATTTCCAATGGTTAAGGACAAGGCGCAACGCATAATTGTCTTCGTTAACGATAGTTTCGATCCGAGCTCGTCTATATTCTGTGTACACACGAAAACGGCGTCCATTGACGTCGAGACCCTTCGTGTTTGTCGATGGCCCGCTGAAGATTTTCCGGCCCGAGTCCTAACGATGGTTAAACGTCTTGCGGAGATCAAGGCAGCAAGTTCATTTTAATGAGTATGCAGTGCGATAAGTGCATTGAGAACAGTCCTACAATTACTGACAGCAAGCTGGTCTGCGCTTGAAGAAATTGTGATTGAAAATACGACAAACAACCTTGTCACTTACCATTAACTTTCCATTTCCCATTCATAGGAACTTAACACATTGAACTAGGCAGAACTGGAAAAATTTTCTGAAATTTGTTTGGCGGACAGTGACAATGAACAAAGCCTCGTAACAGGGTCACACGAATGGATTTTTCATGAAAAACTCGCATTGGAATTGGACTGCGTTATCTGTGAGCTATAGTCAGCTATGTTCATTCCGTGATAGACTTTTGGCCTAGTTTCACTGGTCATCCGATTGATGGTCACCTTTACAGGCGAACTTCGCTCACGCATACAATTACCGTAACGAGAAATACCCTTTGCCCATCAATGAAAGCTTGACTCTGTGGCTTTAAGGATCAGGCTGAACTACGAATCTGCTCTATAAAGATGGTTCGCATGAAGACACAGAGACATGGATGTTTATACAGTGGAAGCTTCACAATATGCTGTATGAACAAACGTCGAAGGGACCCAATTGTCCTTCGTCATCGGCTGACACACATTCGTATTCCAACTATACCATCTGCAATCCGTGCCACAGAATCATGGGATTGTAGTGCCCAAATGGTTTGTAATCATGTCGAATTCTGAGTAACTCATGGACGTAAACTGGCGCAGTCTCACACGGATAAGTCATGTGACTCAGGTCCCTTTGTCTCTGTTAACAGCCGATATACAGACACAAAGAGGACACAAGGACAGTCTATATAGGATTTTGGAGTGCGGTATAGGTAGGGTAGATCGTTCGAAGCCTCGTACATGGTCACAGATGTGTCATAGCGAGAAGACGTGGTGGGTTGGTGGTTTGGTAGTCGTAATATGGAAGGCAGATGAGCCACGAGAAGAAGGAGGAACAGAGTGAGAGAGAAGTGGGTTGAGGTGACAGCATTGGGGACAGAGTGAACGAGGCTCGCCTTAACAGCCCCAGAGACGCTTTTGGCGCATAGAATAATGGGGTAACCAGGGATGGGCTGTGGGGTTAGTCCCTGTTAGCTAGGCGAGGGTTCACAATGTATGCAAACACTGTAACGCCCGAAGATCCGTCGGGAATTCTCGAATTACCGCACTTCTCTGTCCCTCTCACTAACTCTCTCTTCTCACCACCCAAAACTCTCACGGGGAAGCAAGTGTACAGCTATTCTTGTTCACAAGGTATACTTGCCTTCACGTGGCATCAGACTCCGAAGAAGGTACGAGGAAAACAAGAGGCAAGCGAGAAAGTAAGGTACTTTGATTAATTGATACTCCTCGACAAAAAGAAAAGGTCAATCAGCGGAGAGAAACTTATCCCGAACGAGAACCCCGATGGTCGATGTGAACGTTCCGGGTTTCTTTTGTCGGTGTAACAATTGTTCGGACAATTTATCCGGGACAACGGAGTCGTTGAGCGGGCGGCAAACGAGAGATTTTGCCGGTGCTTTGACGCACATTTATCAAGCCCAAAGTTTGTCGGTTCTTTGGATTGATCAATCGCGTAGAGGAAGCACGTGGATATTCGTGGGTTCGGAACGCGGGGGTGGATTATTTCAATCGATGGTCGAGTGGACCCATTATCCGGTTTCGCTTAAGGTCAGCGCTCTGGTATAGGATGAAGTAGCCTACTTTTCGTACCAGAGTATTCGGATCACGTAGACGAGGAATTTCCAGTGCTTTCGGCAGTTGGAGAGGGAGACTTCCTTGCGCCCATACTCTACCCTCCGATAAAGCCTGATTTTTTTGAAGTTGTTTTGAAATCTTGACAAAAGGATTTTAATAAACGCATATTTATAGTCAGTCAAATTGAGATGACAAGGTATACAAAAAAAAATCACAACTATTGTTTTCGTTTAATAATGAAAAATCAATATGGATCCAAGGTGACTTAAGTCTAGAAACGCAATTTTATAGGTATTGAAAAATATTAATGAAAACATAAAATATTTCCTAAGCTACTTAAGGTTGTTTAGAAGCTATAAAACCTTTGAACGTTAATTGTTCAATAAATAGCTTCTCAATCGTAGTGAAATTTTTACACGACCTCCTGAATACTTCATGTAAAAACATACCAAATTTTCAGAATTTTATGATCATTACTTCAACCTCCTTAAGGGTTAAAATAACAAACAATGAGAAAATTCTGAAAATTTGGTATGTTTTTGCATGAGGTATTTAAGAGGTCGTGTAAAAATTTCACGACGATTAGGAAGCTCGTTATTAAGAAATTAACGTTTTGTTAAAAACAATTTTTTAAACAAATAAAAAAAATATTTATCAATAAACTTCGTTTTCTTTCCGTTGCTTTCAGTATATTGTGGATATTAAAAAATTGAGAGGTCAAAAAAAAAACTTATCGCAAAGTTATATCAGTTTCCATAAGACTACATTTTATTTTATCTAATTTGTTAATCTCAATTATTCGATAACGAGCTTCCAAATCGTCGAGAAATTTTTACACGACCTCTTAAATACTTCATTGAAAAACATACCAAATTTTCAGAATTTTCTCATTAAACGTGATTTGCTTCTGAACAACCTTAAAGCACATGTATCATAAATTCCATTTAAGGATGCTTTGCCCACACCGTCCCAGCCAAAAATTTTATCTGATTGAAATTTCCGTACTTCGTGATACGATAAAAATGTGACAAAATTTAGCAACATTTGGCATACCATAAACAACAATTACCAATAATATTATTGCCTAAAAGTTATTAGTGAATTGTTTAAACAAATAACTGTTCAACAATTTTTCGGTAGGTTCTTTTTTTTTCTGAACAGATATAAATTTTTTTCGAATTTTCCCTCTATGTATTTTGAAATTCCTGTTTTAAAATTCTTAGAATGGCTGTATTTATGTATTTTTTGGCCTAGTGTCTTAAACTTTTCAAACCTGACGATAAACCTATATGCAAAAACATATAAAATTGGCAATTTTTTGTTCTTATTTCAGAATTTTGTTAATAATTTTTCAAAATGGCGAGAAAATTTTGAAAAAATTCATATGCGTTCAGAAAAATTAACGCATTCGATTTGTTTATGAAAAAAAAGAATTCACGGAAAAATTGTTGAATAATTATTTGTTTGAACAGTTTATTAATAACTTTTAGGCAATATTATCATTGATAATTGTTTTTAATGGCGATAATGTTTAAATAAAATAACGAAAAAAATATTTAAAAAATCTTTTCAATCTTAGTCAAAACTTACCCACCAGCCTGGCAGTTGTGATATATTTGTGCTCTGAAAACGACGAGCAGCGATAATTTATAACCAGAACTCTCATTCATGATCCGGAAGTCCGGAAACGAGAGAATTTCGAATATTTTTCTCGATTCTCTGAGCATATCACTTCCGGTTTCCTCTGTAATCCTAAAAACACTCGGACAATCGTCATGGAGGTGAAAAAAGAGAATAAAGACGTTTATTGTAAAACAGACGAAATTGCATTCGCATTTATTTCTTCGTATATCTTTGAGTTAATATCTTACACGAGGTTATGAAATGGTCACGCAGGACATTCGTTTCATTGTGTTTTATACTTTGCGTACTTTTTTTCTCTCTCTTTCATCCCATCGAAACATTTATCCCGGGAATGAAATTCGAACATTGGGCTTGTCGATTATTTATGAGGTATTCCATACCAAGCCGACCAATCCGTGGACCCGACCATTTTCGATTTTGTTGAAAAATTTTCATTTTTTTGTACGTACTATAAGCAATCTCTCCGATTTTTTTAAGATTTTTGTGTCAACCTAGCTAACCACAATAAATTTTTCAAAATTTGACACAATTTTTTTTCAAATGCTCATAACTTTAAAAAATCGGAGATATCAAAATAAGACACGAGACCATTTTTTTTCGTCTTGAGTTGCAATTTTATAAAAAAAAATACAACAAAAATATCGATATTGATTTTCATATGTTTTTTGAAGTTTTGAACACAAAATTTTTTTTTTTTTAATTTGGACCCCTTCAATTTTTTTGAAACAATTCACAACTTTTTAAGAGACATTTTCACAAGTACTAAAAAATTGACAGCTTGTGATTCTCATAACTTGTATTTTTTTATCTATTTTTGAAGTTATAAAAAACATGAAAAACGGAGATATTACAATAAAATAGATCATTTTTTCTGTCTTAAGTTGAATTAGCGTCGCAGCGGTCATTTTTTTTTACTTCTTTCATGTTTTTTATAACTTCAAAAATAGATAAAAAATACAAGTTATGAGAATCACAAGCTGCCAATTTTTTAGTATTTTTGAAAATGTCTCTTCAAAAGTGGTGAATTTTTTCAAAAAAAAAAAAGAGGTCCAAGAAAAAAAAAGTGTTTAAAACTTCAAAAAATATATGAAAAAGAATATCGATATTTTTTTTATGAAACTGCAACTCAAAACGGAAAAAAATTATCTTGTGTCTTATTTTGATATCTCCGGTTTTTAAAAAGTTATGAGCATTTGAAAAAAAATTGTATCAAATTTTGAAATATTTATTGTGGTTAGTTGGGTTGAGACAAAAGTCTAAAAAAATTCTGAGAGACTGCTTTCGGTACGTACAAAAAAATAAAAAAATTTCAAGAAAATCAAAAATGGTCGGGTCCACGGATTGGCCAGCTTGGTATGGAATACCTCTTATATATATATATAAATTCATATAGATCTGTACCCTAAAGGCTCTCGTCGCCTATTTACAATACAAGTAGATGGATCCTTTGTACAAGAAAGAAATAACAATAGGGGATGAGTGTGCCATGCTGGGTTTGAGCATGTGTTTTGTCCACGTGTGCTATTTTTTTTTTTTTCTAAGTATCAGTCGATGCCGGGTTACGTTGCAAAGTCGACGAGTGTATCGAACGATATTGGCGAGCTTGTGCTACTCCTTCGATAATCGGAAACTGAGGATCCTGGGAAGGAGCGAGGACCCTTGTACGAGAAATCGGGGTAAGAGAGCGAGAGAGGGTTGAAGAGGGAGCGCGTGTACAGCAAGATGTTGCAAAAAGGTTCTTTCTTACCGGGTTTTACAACTATCGGAAAACTTTTGCCCTGTATACGACTTTCGTCTCTTCCGAATACTTTAACCAAGTCGTTCGATCGATTTGGCCGTTCGACCTGGCAACCTCTCTTTCCTTCTCGCTCCTCCCTTATTTCAGCCTATCTATGGGGCGTTCCATCGCAAATCGTACGGTTTAAAATTTTTTTCTTATCGCACACATTTTTTACATTTTTTTAGTACCTATCAAAAGACCCTTCCTGATAAATTTTGAGATTTTTTTGATTACCCGTTCACAAGATATTAGATTTTTCTAAAAAACCGATCTTTTCGGTTTTTTTCCCATAACTTCTTTAATAATGGTCGAAATTACAAGTTTTTTTCAAAAATTTTGTTTTTTATGGCCTTTTTAGAAAAAAATACAAAAAAATAGTTGACGTGTTTTTGAATAAGTTTTTTGAGTTTTAAACTTCAAATCGTGTTTTTAAAAGTGAATGCATGTTTTGATTTTTTAAACAATTTTTTGTTTTACACTTCTATCTGAAATGGTCTATTCAACAACTGATCTGATCTATTCGACAACTTTTAAGACCAGTCCAGTCGTGGGCCCTCCATAATTACTATTTTTTTCGATTTTTGGAAATTGGAAAAAAAAAAAATTTCTATCAATCATTATGAATATCAATTTTTGTTACTGTATACAGTGTATGGTCTTTTTTTAATCATTATTTACTATTTATTTTGACACTTTTTTTTTCACGTATTCTTTTGAAAATCTTACATATACTTATTTTTTAAATTTGATATCTTGTGAACAGGCAAGAAAAAAAATCTCAAAATTTACCAGGGAGGGTCTTTTGATGGGTACTAAAAAATATTAAAAAATTTGAGAAAATAAAAAAAAATGTTCAAACTGTCCGATTTGGGATGGAACGCCCCATATATATAAATCTATATATATATATGTTCCTCTCCTTCATTATGGCATATGGCATTATTATCCCTCGGATTTCGATTTCTTTGTGCCCTTTGCCCATTCTCCCTCCGTAACCCTTTTCCCCTCTTTTTTACAGCCCATTCTCGAGGCTCCATTTTTTTCTTCTCACTCCCCAATTTTTTTTTTTCGTTTTTTTCCTCATTCTCCTGCACAAGCTCGCCACGCCGTGACACACTTTTGTCCCGTTTTCACCCCTCCTTGCTCTTCAAATACGAAAATATCGATAAAGTTGAGATATTCACCGATCGGACTTTCTCCCCTGACTGCCCCGATTTTGTTTTATTTTTTCTAAATTTTTCCTTAAAACGAAAAGTCTAATTGGCTTCTTTATCCTGCCTTGGGTTAGTTTGTACAATGAACGATCGAGGATACTTCGTGTTTTCCATGATTTTTTTCCTCTCAAGAGAAAAATCTTTTTCATTACACAAAAGTTTGAACCACATTCGATCGATCGTAGGTCCGATTTCGCTATTATTTTCGACGAAATTCTTTCACCGTTCGATGCACGATTTCTTTCTATTCTTCTTCTTAAACATTTAATATAAATCTTCAAACTCACGCACACACACACACACAAACATATCTTTTAAATACTAATAGACCAATCGGCATAGTCTTTACAGTCGTGTTAGTTTGTACAATGAACGTCGAATTGTTTATATCGCGAATAACATTTTCTCTTCTATCACGAAAAAAAGTCCTTTTTATCATTTTCTCTTTACGAGAATTATTTGTTTCTCTTTCGCGACGAATGAAATGTCTCGTATATCGTATGTATGTCATTTTTCCACCCTTATTTTTCGATATTTATGATACATTACACCCCGATTATTTTTTTTCGTCATCGCGAGCAGATTAAAATCTCTTTGTGTCGCGATAGAGATTTTCATCCGCTGAAATATCGAGTAATCACCGAAAATACGAAGTACGACACACTAACAAACTCGTCATTTTACCTCTTGCCGGACAGATTCACGGACGAAGGGATGAGGGTGTGTTTTCTTCGTTTCCTCTTATATACAGCTCTCTTGTATTCGATTCGAGCGGGTGACCACTTCCGGTTGGTGAAATTTTCCGTGTGCCGATATCGACGATGACACGGGCCTCTGTGGATTCGACGACAGACCCTTTCCCGACCTCTGAAGACTGTAATAAACCTGAAACGAGAGACGAAGAAATCCAATTCTCAATTTTGACCTGGAATTCAAGCCATTTTGATTTAAATTTCGAGCTGAATGTCCTTTTTATATCGTATCGTAAAGAAAATTCTTACGAAAATTTGGTAATTATTGCGGATCAGGGCTCCAGCTGGAAATGGCTTGAATTTTTTTTCACTAGTCAATATCGATCTAGGGAATGTGTAATTACCGATTTCAAGTGGGGGGAGTGGCAGAGAGAGGGGGAAGAAATTGTTTTTTCGAAATTTTCAAAAAATTTATTGAGAATCGGGGGGTTATTTCCCTCGGGTCATCAGATCCTTGCCTAACTTTTTTTTTCGCATTGATTCCACTTCAAAAACAGCCTAATATTTTAATAGATTTTTCTGGCCACTCCTTCAGGTGGCGCGACGATCATTTTTGTGTAAAAAAAGGGATAACTGAAAAAACACTATTTCTCAAATTCTGCAATTTTTCCCACAGATTTTGGGTAAAAAATAAGTAATTTCTATCATAATTAGAAAGTGGGCCGCGACTGCCTCATATTTATTTAAATAATTTTCTTTTTTTCAGTTTCTAAAATAAAATAAAAAAATTCATTCTTAATACCTCTTACATGAGTAAAAAAATAAAAAATAAAAAAATTTTTTGCAAATTTTGATATTTTGCACATTTTCCTAAATAAATGAAAAAAATCTTTTTTTTCAATAAAATGATTCAATAAAAAGGGATAACTGAAGAAGTACCAATTTTAAAATTCTGCAATTTTTTCGACAGATTCTGGGTCATAAATAAGTAATATCTATCATGATTAGAAAGTGGGATGCGGCTGCCGCATGTTTTTTTTTATAATTAACTTTTTTTCAGGTTTTAAAATAAATCGAAAAAATTGATTCCTAATACCCCATACATGAGTACAAAAATAAAATTAAAATAAAACATGTCTTGGTAAATATGCGAAAATATGCAATGCGAAAAAAAAGTTATGCAAGGATCTGATGACCCGAGGGAAATGACCCCACGTTTCCATTTGGAATGCCCCATATACACATTCTTTAAGTCGTCATTGACCAATAAAAAAAAATTCATCGAGAGAAAGACATTTTTTTACCACCCCCCGCCCTGCCCCCACTTGAAATTGGTCATTGCAAATTCTCTAAGTCGACATTTACCAGCAAAAAAAATTCAAGCGTCGAGAGAAAGAAAAAAATTTTTACCCCTCCCGCTGCCCCTCCCCCCTCTTGAAATTGGTAACTACATATTCTCCAAGTCGACATTGACCAGTAAAAAAAAATTCAAGCGATTTCCAGCTGGAGCCCTGATTCGCAATAATTACCGAAAATTTTTATTGATTATTAAAATTAAAGTAATTGTTCATTGAGTTTTCATTGATGCAGTGTAAATTCGATTTGTTTCTTCTAATATTTTTCTGAAGTTTGTAGCTTTTGAGATATTTCATTTTAAGTAAACATAATCAGCCCATGGGGCAAGTTGTAACAAAAAGCAGAGGCATGTTGTAACTTGTTACAACTTGCTCTGTGTGCGTGTATTGTTTTCTGCTCTCTAATGAGTGTACACGTATTTGTATATGGGGTATTCCATGCGTAGCGAGACAGATTTTGGCCGCGGGTCTCAAAATTTTGCCTCCGTTAATTTATCGTTTTCTTAAATCATATAAAAACATTTCTGTGTAGTTATGAACCCCAATTAAAACTTGGTTTTTGTCAAGTCCTAGTCGAAAAACAAAAGAATACAAATTTTTACATATCTTTAATTGCGTGTCCCTTAAGTGACAATACAGCAAAAATTAAATCTGACCAGCGCTTTCTAACCGGAAAAAAGCGCTCTTTTCTACAAAGCTAATGGAATATTAATCCGATTTGTAAAGAAAAATTTATAGCCAAAAAACGGAGAAAAAACCCGTTTATCAAACCCGTTTTATCTAAAATTTTACTGAACATAGTTCAATACGTGAGAAACTTTCCGTAAAATTTCCAGCTTGCCGTTTCTTTGTTCACTGGCAATTAAATGTGTAGTTACTCCGTAAATAGTCGACGCTCCTTTCCATCGGAACTCATTCAAGACAAAACTTATTAATTTTATTGCCAGTGAACAAAAAATAAAAGCAAGCTGAAAAATTTACCGTACGTTTCTACCATGTTGAACAATGTTCAGTAAAATTTTTGATAAAATTCAGTAGACCCTAAGGGCCGAATAAAAATAAAAACGGTTTCTTTCGCAGTTTTTTGGCTGTCAATTTTTTTTTTTACGTATCGGATTAATATTCCATTTGCTTTATTGAAAAGAGAGCTTTTTTCCAGTTAAAAAGCACTGGTCGGATTTTAATTTTGCTGTATTGACAATTAAGACACACAATTAAAGGTACGTTAAATATTTTATTTTTTTTATTTTTCGATTAGAACCCAACAAAAACGCAGAATCAATTGGGATCCAAAACTACATGAAAATATTTTTATATGATATAAGGAGACGATATATTGATGGACGAAAAGATTCGAGACCCGCGGCCAAAACCTTTCCCGCTATCCGTGGAATACCCCATATATAATATTATTACAAATAGTAGAATAGTGATTACATAGTTGGATTCTTTCGTTGGATTCTCGACGTTGGATTCTCCTCGGGAATGCCATTGAAATTTTCATTGGTTTCCGATGAAAATCGCATTTTCGATTTTTCATCGCAAGGAGGAAGAGCGAAAAACAGGAAAGGTGGGTAAATGGGACTTTGGAAAATAAATAAACGATGAAATTTCAGGGCTGTGAAAATCCATGGAACGACATAAAATATTCAGTCTCACAAAGGAACTCCATTCTCCGATGTCTCTCTTTCTTTTGGTCTTTTTTTCAGGTCTTTTTCTCTTCGAGAGGGACAGTTGGAAACCTCGAAGCCCGGAAAAGGGAGTTGGAGAAAGAAAGAGGAAAAGAGCGTGAGGTCAAGTTGAGTCACGGGCATCGGGACTGGCCGCCCGACTCATCCTATCTTTCTTCAAACTCTCACGCTCAGTTCCACTCTTTCCGTTTTATCGCTCCCTCTTTCGCTCTTTATTTCTCTCGCTTTCCAACAAGATTTCCCTCCTTCTCTCTCGGCTCGCTGCGAATTATCGAGAAAACTTTGGGTAATTAAACTCGCGAGAGTGCAGATAACCCCGAAGTCCGTGCTAAACCGGAAAAGTTTAAGTGGCTGACTTTCGTGTATTAAATTGCAGCTATATATACATATATATGTGTATATGCATATAGGAGTTTGGAGCTATCGCGTGTTTTTCTTTCCAGCTTTTCGCCAGCCGAGTTTATGTATGGAGAAAAAGGCGAACCGAAAGTTGAGCGAGTATAACTATAATAAGAGAGAATTATACGTAACCAAAGAATATTTCCACAAGATCCTTGAAGGAAAAATGAAAAAGAGAGTGGAAAAAAAATCGAAGGAAGTCGTAAACTCCACAAAAAAACAAAACATTGTTTTGGGATTTTTACATTGTATCGACTGTTTTGGGAAAAAAGGATTTACAAATAGCAAGGTTTTCGAGTTTGGAACATTTTGCGGTACAGCAATGCAATCAAGGATGGGAGAAAATCGTGGAGCATCGAAAAAGGTGCCCTCCAAAAGTTTGGAAACAATCGCTGCGATTCCGCATCGCACAAAATGTTTCACTGCTCTTTTGAAAATAGAGATATTTCAATTCAACAAGCGGCGTTTCAAAGAGGACATATTCAGCTTCATTTTGCTTTTTCAAAAAAAAAATTGATTTTTTTTTAACCCACTCTTTGAAACATGGTCTTTTTTTGCCTTTTTTGGCGTTGAAATTTTGGTGCTCGATCCATGACATTTTTTGAAAACTGCTTTTCATGTGGAAAACTTGCGGGGGGGAATATAAGCTCCAATTTTGTTTTTTTCTAAGTTTCGTACGATTTTTTTTCGCACAAATATTAAAATATCGACGAAAAACGACCATATTTATAAAATTTCGTGTAACCCCGAAACTACTGGGTTTTCGTGAAATTACTAAGAAGGTAAAAAGTTGCATACAATCGTTCTAGATTCAAAAAAAAAATTCAGATTTTTTTCCAATTTTTTTTTTTTTCATTTTCCCTCCTAACGAGATATTTTTTTTATCTTAAACAATCGAGTCTCTTATCTCATCTACACGACTTTTTTTTATCGAAAAACTTTATCTACATGGCTTTCTCATCGAAAAACTCGTGTATGTAAGATAAAAGACCCGCTTATTTAAGAAAAAAAATTCTCCTTGGCAAGAAAAATTTTCGAAAAAAAAATGTTGAAAAAATTTCTGAAAAAATGTAATTAAATCCAGCATAATTATATGCAACTTTTTACCCTCTTAGTAATTTCAGAAAAACCCAATAGTTTTGGAGTTACGTTACATTTTATAAATATGGTCGTTTTTTTTGCAAAAAATTGAATATTTTTGCGAAAAAAAATCGTAAAAAACTTTTTTAAGAACAAAATTGGAGCTTATACTCTCTCCCATAAGTTTTTCACGCGAAAAATAGTTTTTAAAAATTTTCATGGGTCATGCGCCGAAACTTCAACGTAAAAAAAAAAACTAAAAACGACCATGTTTCAAAGAGCCGATTAAAAAAAATCGAAAAAATTTTTTGGAAAAAGCAAAATGAAGCTGAATATATCCCTTTTGAAGCACCGCTTGTTTAATTGGAATATCTTTATTCTTAAAAGAGCAGTTAAACTTTTTTTCCGGCGCGGAGTCGGGGCGAGTGTTTCCAAACTTTTGAACCGCAATGTCTGGGTACGAAAATTCTATATATGATAAAATATCGATCGAACCAATGAGGTTTCGATGAAGGGGGCCAAATTGAGGAAATACGAGCCAGAAAAGCTTGGCATAGGGTGTAAACACACAAAAACCCGTTACAAACCCATTTGAACGAAATCTAGCTTCAATTTCGTTGGGGGATGAAGGAAGGCAGATGGGGAGGTTGGATTCAGCCGGAAAATAGATAGGATAGATATTATCAGTACAAATGGCGATCGTTTCTCGAGCTAAGTCCCTTATCTCTTCATTGACTCTCGCGGGAAACTCCATCTACAGATATTCACCCCCATCTACAATCCCCTTACGATACTCCATTTTGTTTAGCTCTATGATCTGAACCCCCTAAAGTAAAATATCTTGCACCGGTCGTTAACGCTCAATAGACGAATTTCCCCAAATTTCCATACATTCTTCTCACTTAAATCTGGAGGAATATGAGGAAATACGATTACACGTGTAAACTTACATTTTGGTTGTTTCTCTGATTGTACGCGTCCATCGCCATTTGCTTGAAATCCGCCATCGTCGGTGGATGAACGTATGGATTCTGTTGCGAAAAATTCAACGTCGGCGACGGTGAACAATCGACCAATCGTGGATCGGGATGAAGATCGAGGCTCGATTGTACGATTGGTTTTTTCTCGAGTGACGTTGCGTCTTCGTTAAACTGATCCTTGCGTCGTCTCTGCGGCGGCGTTTTGTACACCGGGGTGTAAGTTAAGGGTCTTCTTTCTGTGAAACATATTCAACGGAAGCCATTCACGACGCGGGATTGATGAACGCAACGGACTAATTCGATTATAAATGGCGATTAAACCGAAGGCTGGAAGAGTGAAAGAGAGGGTGAGAGTTTAGAGGTGCAGAGAGGGATTCGCACATTGAAGGCACCCTCTTGCGCGGCTTAGGACTTTAAAGCTCTGGTATCCACTTTGCCAATCCCTTTATCATCGTCTCTCTCCCTCTCCCTCTTTTTCTCGACCCCGCACACTTTTGATATCACGAGTTTGGGGCAAAAATCTCTTTCAGATTCAAGCAAAATGCACTTGGTTGATTGCTCGTCAATGAAACAACAAATTCGCTCGAGATTTCGTGCGATTCATCTGGGAGGGATTGATTGAATTTTTGGTTACTACACTGAGAAAAAAGTTCAGTTAAATCAACTTGATCCATTTAGTTGATAAAAATTTAGTTGATTCGATATTAGTTTGTTTGAAATAATGAAACTATAATTAAATCAACAAATGGATTTGGTTAACCATAAGATATGAGGTGAACAAAATTATTTGGTCAATTTACAGGTACAATTTAGTCCAATTTATTTATTTATTTATTTGTTTGTTTAGTCCATTTATTTAGTCCATATCATTATTTTTTCGACGCACCGTACCATTCATATACCACAAAAGTTGACGTGTTAGGTCGTCAAGTAGGATAGGTAGGTAGGGTCGCAGGTTCGAATCCCCGTCGTAGAGAGCGTAAAATTAGATCAGACGATTCGCGCAAATACTATTTTTTTTTTATGTCGCTCATTTTGAGGCTGGTAAAATATGCATTTTGAATTATTTTTCAAATACTAGATATTTTTTATACTATGTTTAGCCATAATTAATTTCAGGATTAAAAATTCATGTGCACCAACTAAATATATTATTTGTTCGACAAAATATTCGTTTATTGAAATTAATCGGATAAGTGCGTGATCCAAACATTTAATCCATCTATCACATTATTTATATATTTGAAATAAATAATGGGTTGTATCAACTATTTATTTTGATACATAGAATATACATATATGGAATCAACTGATAATTAGTCAGCTCAATAGTTTATTTCTCTGTGTGGATTACATTTTTATTCGAAGTAACAAATTTTTATTTGATCGAACTGAAACTTTGCCCATTCAAGCAACGATTTAACTAAAACTTCCACTGTATATTTTGTTGAATTACCAAAATGATCGAGTTGAACGTCCGGAAACAAATATTTGGTTGAGTGAAACAAATTTTTGCATTTTCAACAAAAAAAATTTTTCAGGGTAGTCTTCTGATATAATAAACGCATCAGAACTTTTGAGATGGTGGTAAAAAAAGATTGGTAACCCTTTAAAGTGCTTTGAAGTCATCGCCGTCCGAGAGTTGTGACAATACTTAATTTAACAATTGTAAATTGCAAACGAGACTCACCGTATTCGTTCGGTATAATGTCGGGATCGATGTCATCAACCGTCTGTTTCGTTTGCGGATGAACCGGTGTCGTTGAACCAGCATTCGGTGGTTCGCACACTATCGGCGAGTGCTTGGGACTACCGCCACGTCCATCCGAGTGCTTTCGATAGAGTGCTGCCAATATTCCGGCAACGGCGAGTGCCAGAAGCGTCGCAGTTGCCGCCAAACCAAGCAGCAAAGGACTCAGCACGGACGCGTCTGTATTTCCTGATGCGAATAAAACGCCCGATGAATGAAATACAATCAGAGAATGACAATGACGAAAATGTAAGAAAAAATGAAACAGACTGTTCCAGAACAAGTTTGGTCTCCTCAGGATTTTAGGGTTGGAATAATTCCAGGAAGGTAGGAGTTTGTTTTGTCGACTTCAATCGAGCCTTAATCTGAGGCGTCTCCAGCCATGAACCAGAAGTTACCTTAATTTCTAAATAAAAACCGTGATATAGGTATTTGTGAAATTTATTAGGTGTACGACTTTGCTTCCACCGTTTTCCTTTGACTTTGGCGATAAGTGGTGGTCTAAATAAATAGATCATAGGCGCCATTCAATAAACTTCGGCACCTGTCAACAGAATACTTTGAACCATAAATGTAAAGCTAGTTTTTTTAAGTAGGACTTCGAATTTGGAAAAAAAGGGTGGAAGCAAAGTTGTGAACCTGATAAAAAATAGAAACCAATCGCCAGCTATTAATGGTTATCGAAAATTATACTTCTATTTATCGGATCAAGATGAACCGCGGGCACGTACCCAGGACGAAGCAATAAAGGTCGATAATCCCCAGTTGGAATTTATGACAAAGGAGAACGGTACAGTGCGTATAATGGTATTTTGAAGGCTGGTACTTTGGAAATGGATCGGTAGACACGTCGTCAATGTACGAATCCTGGTCACGATTCGAAAAAGCCGTAGCCTCGATTCTAACGAGGGGACGATACGACCTTAACGTTCTAATTGGTGGTTAAATCCGCATGTACCGAGTAACCCCCAAACACGCAAACGCACATACCGATATAGCTCATAACCCAGTTGGGCAGTATATATTCGGGCAGTGCCAGAAATTCAGCGCGGCTATAAACTAAGTCTCTCGTCTCCTCGTTATCCACGTGGTGCATTATCCTGGAACTGTACTTGAGGGCTTCTCGGCAATGGGTTAGCACATGCGAACGCATAAATGAAGGTTAGGAGAGTATGGCAGAGTCTATTTCGCTATCTCTGTATCTCTGCAGAGGCAAAATGTTGGGGAGGGATACTGGCTCGTTTTACCCTGGTCAACTCGCTTTCATAGTAGCCTCATCGTTGGGATGGTTATAACGAGCGGGATGTCGTTTCACATACTGGTTATAAGGACAACCTACACCCACACAGACACGTACACACACTCACAAGGGAATATTAGATATGACCACGAGCTTGGGAGATAGTGCAGCTCCGTTGCACGGGAAATGTATCTAGCAACCTCGATATCATCGTTGTCACCACACACACGTTCGCTTGCCCAGCGTACCCGAAGGCTTAATAAGCGGGGAACAATAATTAACGAAGGTATGTCTATTACGCAGCTATTATGGTCTCTCGTAGCGTTCCCGTTGGTACGTATAAATAGATGTATGTCCTGTTGCGCAGCCACACAATATGCTTTGAATACCTCTTGGTCAGTTCCACACAAGCTTCATCGTGGTACTCCTCGTCAGCCCGCTTCAACACTCCCTTGCATCAAGGTTTCCTGCTACTGAGTGGTACCAACACGCCGATGTATATTGATCAGACGACGTACCGGAAGGACCAAATTGAGGGGATGCTGAATGTCAAAGTCGCGGACTCTCCTGCCCTTGTGCCTAGAAGCGGCTTGACAGGTGGACTGGGCTACATGTTTGCATTTGCTTGTACCAAGGCTCTGTGTGGATATCTAATCTCTATGCCATGTTCGTGGATCTTGCACCGATTATAATTACCGAGGAGAATTAAGAGAAGCAATCAATGTCTAATTACGTCAATTAACTCAACATCCTTAAGCCTTACGTGACACACTAGGATACAAAATATACCAGGCCTAAATTTCCTTAATTTTAAGTACTTAAATTTCAAAACATGGGACCTATCGCGACATCTGTCATTAGTTCGAGGATGCCACTATTCCTTCAAGCTTATAGCATCAATCTGAGACAATAAGTTTTTATGAAGTAGCCGTCCAAAATTGAGTTTTGATATGCATGAGATTTTGAATAAAATGATTTATTAATTATAAATAAGAAAGAAGAAAAATCCGTTTTTTTAATTCGAGACTCATGTAACCCCCTTAAAGCCATTCAAAGCACAGATGCAGCCCTCCCTGGATCGGTAGACTGCACATTTACAGCGAACGACTGACTTTGATAGCGCGCGTTTAATTTACATGTTGCTGCTGTATGATCGTGGTTGTTTGATCATCGTCTTGCGCATGAGATATTTGTGCTACAGAGAAACCGCATGCCCCTTTCATTTCGTGTGATACTCTGAGGTACGCATGGTTTACAACCCTTTGCATCTCGTGGCTACCTCATCCATGAATCTTGTTATTTTCACTGTTAGAAGTTTTAGTCTCATTAGGATCCCTTGACACGCAGTTGACCTATTTACATGGAGGACATCTTACATGCTGCTATCTCTACGAGTGACATTATGAGATCAATAAATGCTTGTTGGAGAAGAAAGTTCTTCGAATTTCGGATCAATCTTCCTAGACAAGGATCCTTTGGTCATAGGGTAAAAGTTATTATTGTTTATCGTCCCTTAACTAAACTAAACCTAACTAAACTTTAATCGGCGGGTTGCAAATGAAATTATATCTGCACTTATCAATTGGTATACTAAAAATAATGAAATTCAAAAAATTTTGCTATTGTAGAGTACAAATTTTTGGGCAGATGATAAAGAAGTTTGCGATTGAATTCGGGAAGATTCGCCTGAAGGATTCCATTGTGAAAAAAATTGAAAAATGTTCAGGAAATGCTTACAAACCTCCCAAACTCTTGTAATTTGGAAATTATCGATTTTTATTTTAATGAATGTGCCGAGTGATAGAAATGATTAGCATAAAATTTTCAAGGCATCTATGAAGAGGTTCAACTTAAAAAATTGAGACCAACAAAAATGCTTATCAGTACTCGTTTAAAATGAAGAAAATTGCTCGAATAATATTCCACATTATTTCCTAACTCACTGGTCCGGAGACTGCGCTAGATTTTGAAGAAATAATTATCTTAAACGATGAATGAATGTTTGAAAAAAAAACTTTTATCACCGTTTTCAAAACACGCATCTCTCATTACTTTACAGTGACATCATTGATAAGGAGGTTTCATTCACGTTGATTAGCGATACACAAACATTGGAATATTATCGTAATATTCCCACATCAAAAGCCATCTTTGATGTCTAAAGACGTCTACCCTGGATAGATATAATGTGGGAACGCGAAGCTCCTGATGGTCGAACGTTAGAGTTCAGAGTCCATTTTATGGTGACCGCGTTGGAAAGTACACCGTGTAACGTCCATTTGATTTACGATGGCATCAACTTGATGACGCGTCTGATTACGAGGTGGGTCGTATAAACGCGGGACAAATATTCCAGATCGAGTGTACTACACCGCACACCAATCGTGTTATCGATGATTTTACGACATCACAGGGGACCTTTTTTTCATTACCCTTTTTCATTGATTATATCCCACGACCGCCGTCCTGGAATACGAGTGCCAATCTGTCCAGTCATCGACTGTAGAACGAAGTACTTTTTCTGATTATACGAGCACGATGCACTTGAATTAATGGGATCAGAGTTACGTCAAAGCGATAGCGAATGAAAAGAGAAGGTTTGTTTGCATGCGCACACGTTTTGCGAAATTACGAGTGCGCGTCATTATTTTGGACGTTTATACGAGTCTTCTGGAGACTTCTGATGACATGATTGATGACCCAGAATAATAATTAGTACGTATTACTCTGGATCGAATAATCGAACGTTCAATCTCTCGAAATGATGAAGAGAAAACCAAATGATCGAGAGATCTAGCGCTCTGGTTTGCTGATGGCACATTTTATCATCCCTCGTTCAATATATAACGATGAACGAGCAAGGTTCAACGAAGCAGACACATACACGCATACAGAGGAACCGAACTACAAGAACAAAACCACTCGATCGGCCCCAAGAATATAGGAAATAGTAACTAGACGAGACGAGTTCGCATCTGGAAAGCCATAGATCCAATAATCGAATCTTACCTTCCCCCCCCCCCCCCCCCCATTCAACTGATAGACAAGCGCATATGGACGTTGGTACAATACTGAGGAAAAAGTGCTATCATCGAAATCATATGTCTGGAAAAATTGTCTTCATTACTTCTTTTTCTCTCTCATCAAGATCAGTCGACCACACGAAGGTAAATAAGAGAATCGTTCATCTATCGGATCTTGATCGATCCCAATTGATCAACATGAAGGAAAAATGGCCAGATCAAACTAAAAGAAAAGCTGCTGCTTCCTATGTTAGAAGAAGCATTGGAATCGATTATGTTTGAAGAATTAAGGGGTTGTGGAGGCTTGAGGATTTGAAAGAATTCATTTGTTTATCTAATAGTACGATAAGCTTAAGCCCGAATTTTGAGATCTTAAGATCTATCTTAAGATCAAACTTTCCATCGAACTCAAGTTGGAACTTAAGATCGAAGTTAAGTTGAATCTTGAGATGAATCTTAAGTTTGAACTCAAGTGTCATTATAAGTTTATACTTAAGTTTAAACTTTAGTGCGAACTTCAGATCGATTTTGAATCCAAACTTATATTTAGCTTGAAGTTTGATCTTAAGATCCATCTTGAGCTTGAACTTAAGTTCGATAAAACTTCTTTCATCGGCTCCCTCGACCATGTTTTTTGACATTAGTTGTCAAAATAATTAAGTTCGATCGAACTCAAGTTTAAGCTCAAGATGGATCTTAAATTCAAACTTCAAACCAAATTTGAGTTTGAACTCAAGATTAATCTGAAGTTTACACTAAAGTTCGAACTTGAGTATAAACTTATAATGACACTTAAGTTCAAACTTAAGATGTATCTTGAATTGGAACTCAAGTCCGTCTTAAGTTCCAACTTGAGTTCAATGGAAAATTTGATCTTAAGATCGATCTTGAGATGGATCTTAAAAACTTAAAATTCGAGCCTCAGAATATTTTTCCGAAGTTTCAAGTCAATCGGAGTAAAAGTCTAGAGGAGGGATTTTTGAAGTCGGTTGAAGAAATTTCTTAAAAACTAATGGACCGATCCCATTGAAATTTTGCACACTTATTCAAAATGACACTGACGAGTGACTGAACGAAGGTTTTTTAAAAATTATAACTGATCTTAAAAGGCTATTTGTAGTGTAAATTTTACAAAAAATTGTAGTGTTTTCCATAGAACTCCGCAAAAAATTGAAATTAGAATTTTTTCGAAATCCTTTGTTCAATGACGAGCTATACTCACCCGCTAACAGATAAAATTTGGTGTTTTCAATTTCAGATAAATTATGAGTTGATTTGATACTAAGAGGACACTTTTTTTGAGGGTCTCCGAAACCAGCTGAATTTCCCAAATTTTCCAATGATAATTTCATAAAATATCGTTTGTATATTGCACTTTCATATACTTAAAATTTTGAATAACATAATTTATTTATAATATTTAAAAAATTTGGAAAATTTGTTCAAAAGGATTAGCTAAAAGTATTTTGACTGAACCAAGCGTATTGAAAACAAAGAATTCAAAAAAGGACGAAATAAATATAATAAAAAATTTATCAATCTGTAAAAAAGCTGCTACTCTCAATATTACTGAAATTAATGGTTTAGAACAGGAAAAAATGTTTCAAGAAAGTCTCTGCGAAAAGTACAAGGACTGCACCGAGAGTCTTTACAATTTATCCATCAGATGTCGTTGTTTATCTTTCTTTTTTTTTCGCAAACCCAGTCTCTCGTGAATTATAGGGAAATTGTTTGTCGAACAAACTTGGCGGTTTATTTGGAGTCCCTGTGTCTAGCAAGAACAAGTCCGCGCTTTGCCATTTCGATTTGAATAAACAGAAAGGGGATGGAAGTTTCGAGTTCGGTGGAGGGAAAAGTGGCAGCGAAACTTTTCTTGATCTTCGGGCACGACTCTATTCCTCTTGGCTTAAGGGGAAGATGGAGGGAGATCATTCCCATCCACGGGTTTGTTCGCGAAGCGAGGGCTTTTCGGTGAGTTCGACTCGGTGCGAATGCGCAATCGCGCGCAGAAGCTCGCGGACCGGGACGAACGAACAATTCACCTTAAATCGAGGCCAATCCCGCGGAAACCCAAAACCAATTTCGAAAGAATTGCATTCTAAAACCAGCCGCGTAGATGCTGCGGGCTGTTCACGTATGGCAATGTATTTGTGCGTTTCTCCGCTTGCGTTTGTGTTTAGGGAAAAAAGCTCGGGAACCATCAAGGAGCCATTCCCTAAGGTGGGCTGACAAGGAGAGAGTCCTTTTTCTCCTGGCATGGACAAAGGGGACGTATACTCGTAGTCGCGAAGTGGATACAAAAAAAAAAAACAACTGCACTTCTTCCTCTGCCTGTCTTTTATACTCGTTGGTCGTGTACGTATATGGATCATTCTACGTCAAATCGATCACTTTTAACCCCGACCCCTTTCGATTTGGCTGAAACTTTTTTATCTTTTTCTACTCTATCAAAAACATTTTTCAGAATTTTTTCAATTTTTTTTATCCAACCGATAAAAAGTTATGATTCTTCAAAAAAAAAATTGGCTTTTTTCTCCTTAAATATCTATAACTTTTTCAAAAAATGACTTATCGGGACGTTTTTTTTCAAATTTTTTTTTTTAATTGACTTTTCAGAAAAAAATAGAAAAAAAATATTCAGACCGATCTTCAACGTTTTTTTTTTGAATTTTCGGAAAAAAAACGAAAATTTCTCGGTTATGGCAATTTTTACTTTTTTCTTCTTCTTTTATAGAAACTTCGACATTGTCTGCAAATTCTCTGAAATTTTCAGAGTGGGGACTTTTTGTTTTCTATTTTTTTTTTTCAATTTAAGAAAATTATTATTTTTTCAACTCAGCTTATTTCTCATAATACCACTCTGGGGATTTTTAAGGATTTTGAAAGAACCTCAAAATTTGAAAGAAAATTATAATAAATGAAATTGAAAGTGGTCATCATCGAAAAAATTTCAATGGTTTTCGAAAAAGTAAGAAAAAAAATTGAAGATAGTTCTGAATAATTTTTTTATATTCTTTTTTGAAAAGACATTTAAAAATAAAGAAAATGAAAATAAATGTTATTTGGTTCATTTTTGGACAAGCAACAGGCTTTAAAAAATTTTTAAATGATGATTAATTTGTGATGGAATTCGTTTCATGTTTTTTTTTCAACACTTCGCTTTTTTTTGTTTTAATTACCCAAAAACCATAGTTTATTAAATAATTTTATAAACAATAGCTATAATTCCATCACAAATTAACCACATAACATTTTTTAAAAGCCTGTTGTTTGTCTAAAAATAAACTAAATAACAGTTGTTCTTTTCATTTTCTTTATTTTTAAATGTAGTTAAAAAAATATATATAGAAAAATCATTCAGAACTATTTTCTTTTTTTTCTTACTTTTTCAAAAAACTTTGCAATTTTTTCAATGATAACTTCTTTGAATTTCATTTATTATTATAATTTTTTCAACTTTGAGGTTCTCTAAACATCTTCAAAAATCCCCAAAGTGGTATTATGAGAAATAAGCTGAGTTAAAAAAAAAAAATAGAAAACAAAAAGTCTCCGCTCTGAAAATTTCAGAGAATTTGCAAAAAATGTCAAAGTTTCGAGAAAAAGAAGCAATTTTTGAAAAAGTTATAGATGTTTGAAAAATACAGAGCGAATTTTTTTGAAAAATTATAACTTTTTATCGGTTGGGTAAAAAAATGTGGACAAATTCTGAAAAATGTTTTTGATACAGTAGAAAAAGATAAAAAAAGTTTAAGCCAAATCGGAAGGGGTCGGAGACGAAAATGGTCGATTTGACGTGGAATGCCCTATGTAGACTCGGTCTTTGGTATATGGTAAATGCGATGATATTCATAGGTGAATTTTTCTTTACTCAAAGGACGTTATGCTACTCTATTTTTGCTCTTCTGTTCTCGGTTCTATATTCACGGAAATACTGCACATGTTCTCAAGCCGTCCAAATCAGTAGACAAGATTTGCGTTGAACATCGTTTTTCCGGTCTTTTGTGACATATCCTTTTCCCTTCCTCGCTCTCTGCATCTTCTTGGTCCTTGCGAATTTGTACATTTCTCCTTTGCATCCGAACTAAAACTCTTATGCACGCCGAATAGGATTCATGCAATTTGGTTTGATCGGAATGCTCGATCCACAAAAGGACACGAGCACGATAAAGCCGCAAGCATTTTTCCGTCAGAGTTGTCGACATTTTACTGAATCGACAGAGCACATTTTTTTGATTCTTGAATCTAATCGTGAACATGGCTCATCTTTTGTAAAATTGATGAGTTATGAATTTTTGGAATCACGAGTATTTGTGTATTTATTTTCAGATTTTATAGCGTTTGTAAAAAAAACTTGCGAGTCTCACGATTAACGACGTTTGATGGTATCATCGCACTTTTATAAGGCTGCGGACTTAGAGTGAGAGTGTGAGGGCTTTTTTTCGTGAGAATCTCTCTGTTGTATTTTCTTACCGAGCTTCGCTGAGAGAAGCATGATAGGAAGGAAAATCTGTCAAGGGAAATACCACGCTCTTTATTTTCATTTTGGAAAAGCGGTCTCTTGCATGGGTGGGGGTCGAAGAGTCAACTAACCAATATTTCGAACGGCCGAAATCCCGAATTTCACGATTACGAGCGTTGGAATAACGAAGCACCGAAATCCTGAACGCCAGAAAAGAGAAAGTCGGGAGAACTGCCCCATGCGTAAGAGAGAGAGGAGGCGCATCTCTCTCTCTCTTACGCATGGGGCGGCTCTTAGGTTAGTCGACTCTTCGACCCCCCACCCTCTTGCATCAAGTTCGTCTTGAAAACTTTTATAATTCAACGCTAGGAACCGACACTCCCACCCCCTCAGTTTTGTGCTGAGCTTTGATTCGTGATCCTTTTGAAATTCGTGCTGCGCACGATATTTCATCAACATGAGGGAATTTAAAAAAAAAGAATGCGACCGATCAGCAGTTTCATTCGTTATTGTCATCACGAGCGGGCGATTATCATTGCAATAACAATGGGACGAGGCTTCATGAACGAACCCTCTCATGTAATGAAGAAATACAAAGGCTTGAGAATAAACGACGAGTCACGGTGGCAAACAAAGCTCTCAAAGGAGAAATCCAGTGTAAAAATGATTTTTTTTTTGCATTTCTTCACAGTATATTTTCTTAAAAACATAAAAGTGAAATTTTGAGTTCAAATTTTGAAAATTAACTGAGTTACAGTTATTTTAGTGAAGGCAAGTACCGCGACCGTTTAGAATTTTCAAACAAATAAAGCGGGTAGAAACTTTTGATGACCACATGAATATGATTCACAAAAAAAAACCAAAAAAGACAGGATCGACATTGGAGATGCCCATGAAGAATAATCATATTGCCCGGGATTGATTAGGTTAATGTAAGTATTAATATTCTAGGAAATCCATAAGCTTATATCAAGAAAAACGAAACGAAAGTTTCAAACGCGTTTTTCTAAAAATTACTTTTCTTGACCTTGTCCCACAAAATACTCAAAAACTCATGAGCAGATTTTCATTTTTTTTTTTAAATATTTGCTATCAGATTTGCTATTTTTAAAACCTGCTTGAATAAAAAAGGTCTTATGAATGAATGAAATTTCAATTCGTCGCCGTTTAATAAATAACCGAAGAAAAAAATGGCTACACATAAAGAAAGCAACATTTATATTGATTTTTGTTGTGATGGTTAGGATAATATTTATATCTCTGTTAATTTTTAAAATATTCCAACCAAAATTGCTATGAAATAAGTTGAATATATAATTATCAAAATACCAATAACTCGATCCATTAGTAATTAGTTATGTCTATAAAAAAAATTCTCCATTATTCAACTTTTTTTCACCCTTTGCAGTAACTTTTTCCCTTAATTTTCTTCAAGGATCATGAACCAAAAATATTTTCCACCTCGCTTTTTTTGCTCTCGTTTTCAGAGAGGACAGTATGAGATTCCGAGTCACAGAGAATTTCCTTTTTCCATCAGCATCGTTCATGTGACATTACAAAACGAAAAAGAGAAAAATGCGCTTCACATGCCATCAATATCGTCCTGCTCGCAATATTTCCGTAACGGAAAATGTTCGATTTGTCGTCAGAAGACATCCGAATAGCGATGAAAAAAACGAAGAGAGAAATAAAGAGAGAGAGAGGGAAATGGAGAAGCGGAGCACAAAAAACAAAAATAGCAAAAAAACTAGATTGAAGCGTCTGAGAGGAGGGTGAAAAAAAATCAGGGCAACGAATTGCCACGCGATAAAAAAAACCTTTGGACGGCCAAAAAAGTTTGCTCGAGGTGTCCAAGGGTCTTGAGAGGGGTGATTGATGATGGCCTTTCGCGAACGAATATCGACGATTTCGAGAAGCACATACAAAGGCACATCGACGGAAATAGAATGGAAGTGCGACTAAAGAAATAAGTACAATAATAACCTCGAGTTAGTACATTCACGATTGTGACACGTGTCTCTGATGGGAATTCTTCGTCGCGATGATTTATCGCCATTGTGTCGAAGACCGTTCTATAATAAGCATGTTCTCGTAAATATTAATGCGTAGCCGGTTTTTTTCATGATCATGGAAATTCGGACCCGAGGCAAATAAAGCAAGAATAAATCCGGTCGACAAAAATTTGCTGACCAAAAGCGACGAAATTTCTGACCGAGGAAATTTCTGAAGGCAACGATATAGTTTCAGGTGGAAATCCGCCCTTCTGAGTTTCACGTATTCGCGTGTGACATGTTTAAACACGAAAATGTGCGAAGAAACGAGATGGTTGGGTGCGCTATACCGGGATTTATTCGGCCTTTTCGTCGAATCAATATTTGCCCTTCGCGATGCCACCAGCTTTCGGTCGATCCAACTGCCGCTCATTCATAGTTTCGAAAAAAAATTTTTTTTTGTTTCTTCTCCCAATCAGGCTCAAAAGTTTCATTTAGGTATAAGAAAAGGTCTGTTAAAATATGAGCTCTTAATATTAATATTAACATCGTCCTCATCGCAATTTTCGATTTTCCATAAGAATAACATGAGAAAAATTATTTTTATGTCTTCTGATTTCTATAACTAACAAGAAAAAAATTACAATTTTCCATTTTTTAATTGATGGAAAATCGATAATTTTAAAAGATACACAATACCAATTGATGGAAAAATTGAAATTATCCGAAATTGTATTTTCGATTATCCAAATAATCAGTAATTGGTCGAAAAATAATATCAATTACTCAGAAAATGGGTAATTGGTTTGCCAATATTTGCAATTATCCGAATAATCGGTAATTGATGAAAAAATAATATCAATTAATCAGAAAATGGGTAATTGATCTGAAAATTCGAATATTCGGTAATTGGTCGAAAAATAATATCAATTTTTCAGAAAAATGGGTAATTGGTTGAAAAAGAATATCAATTACCCAGAAATACGGGTAATTGGTTTGAAAATATTTTCAATTTCCCAGAAAAAAATTAATAATTTATTGAAAAAAAGTTTTTGAAAAAATAGGAGTGATTAGGGATATATCGAGATATATACATATACATCTCTATATATGTCTATATACCTTTATATGCCTGTATATACCTCTATATATCTCTACATATCGCTTATCACGCCGAATTACAATAAATTATTAAGTTTTTTCTAAAAAATTGAAAATATTTTTAAACCAATTACCCATTTTTCTGATGAATTGATTTTTTTCACTCATTACCGATTATTGGGATAATTGAAAATATTTGCAGACCAATTACCCATTTTCTGATTAATTGATATTGGTTTTTTACCATTTACCGATTGTTCGGATAATTGGAAATATTTTCAAACCAATTACCCATTTTCTGAGTAATTGATATTATTTTTCGACGAATTACCGATTATTTGGATAATTGGAAATTAATTTTTTTCCATTAACCATTACCGGGTAATTGAAAATTTGGATTTCAAAATTGTTAATTTTCAAAAAATTGATAATATTTTCCGAAAATGCGCCTGAAAATATCATTACTGCCGATCTCTGATAACTAGCAAACGATCCATCATACGGGAAATTTAGAGACATATCTCTGTACAGAATTGAACACTGTACTAAAAAGGTTCTCAATAACTTTTTCATTAGTCCACTCGTTCAAAAGTTATTCAATGTCTAAGTTCAATTTTTCGTAAATTTTGCTGATTTTTGGATATTACACCGGAACTAGTTAGTTTTATCAACAAAATGTGGATGAAATGTGATGTTAAACATAAATTAAACTTTCGACAAATGTTCACCAATAGTTCTCACTATAATAATAACAAAAAATAGAACGCTTTAAAAAAATTGTGCAGCAGCAGTTTGCTTAAAAATTTATTTTTCTATTAAGAAATTCATTGTAGTATATCAGTACATTTTTATTCGTTTTTATTTTTAAATTTAAAAAAAAAAGTAAATTTTGAAGCATATTTCTGCTGCACAATTTTCTTGAAGCGTTCCATTTTTTTTATTATTCCAGTGAGAACTATTGATTTACCTTTGTCGAAAGTTTAATTTATGTTCAACATGAAATTCCATTCACATTTTGTCGATAAAACTAACTAGTTCCGGTGTACTATCCAAAAATCGGCAAAGTTTACGAAAAATTGAAATTAAACATTGAATAACTTTTGAACGAGTGAACTTATCAAAAAGTTTCTCAAAACCTTTTTTGTAGAGAGTTCAATTCTGTACAAAGATTTGTATCTAGATCTCCCGTATGATAGATCATTTGCTAGTTATAAAAATCAGAAGACGTAAAAATAATTTTTCCCATGTTATTCTTATGGAAAATCGAAAAGTGCGATGAGGACGATGTTAATATTAATATTATGAGCTCATATATGCACAGACCTTTTCTTATACCTAAATGAAACTTTTGAGCCTGTTTGGGAGAAGTAACAAAAAAGTTTTTATTGCACTCCGTGCGTAAAGTGACCACTTCTCGCACGCTTCGCCTCGCTGCGCGTGCGAGAAGCGGGCACTTTATGCACTCGTGCGATAAAATTTTGTACGATACTCGTGCGAGAAACTTTTTCTCAACTCGTGTGATTGCAGCATTCGCCTTCGGCTCATGCTGCAAACTCACACTCGTCGAGAAAAAGTTTCATCGCACTCGTATCGTAATGTACTATTTTTTTAACGGCCTAATGTACACGTTATGTTCGTTCACTCCTCAAACCCTCTTACGAAGGTGCGAAACCGAGGCGAAAGGGTGGTCAATATGTGGCTGGTTCGACCTCCATGTGTCCATGGAGATTCGAGAGCAGTGAAATCGGGGAAAACGACGCCGAGGGTCGATGAGCAAAAAGAGACGCGGGTATTGCATAATCGCAGGAAATGCTTTTGGGGAAATGGAAAGTGTTAGGTTAAATGGGAATGGTACCAAGTCACTCTTGATTATGTAACGGCGCGCGGTGATGCGAATCGATGTAGAGATTCGACTCTCCAATATGAACTTGTCGATGACCACACATTCGCACCCTTGCATGAATTCATGTTTAAGGGAGGATTATTATCCAGAATTTTGAAAAAATCATTTTTTTGCATGTTCTAAAAGTTTAGACCTTTGAGAGTATATCCTCGTAAGAAATTTTTTCAATTTCAAGAGTTTGCAGAGTTAAAGCTATTCTAGTGACGCAGTAACTACGCCCGTTACATCAGAGCGTAACTTTAAGGGGATGTTTTGGTCGAGAATTTTCGAAAAATTAGTTTTTTTTGCATATTCTCAAAGTTTACACCTTTAAGAGTATATCCTCGGAAGGAAATTTTTTAATTCCAATAATTTACGGAGTTATAGCTATTTTAGTATAGCTATTGTAAAAAAAATAAAAACCATGAAGAAAGAGTCGAAAAATGCCTTTTTTATTCAGATTGCCGCCATTTTGCGAAATTTTGTTTTCCGTTTTCTCTGAGGTAGGGGCTATAACGACATTCTTACTAATTAAGAATCTTTTTTCAAATTTTGTATCGGATGACTAGAAAGTTTGCAATTGTGTCAGCCATCACACTCCTTTTTCTTAGCCCTAACTTTACCAGCTTATGAATTATTTAATTTTCATTTTTTAGTCTCGAAATTTTTTTTGTTCATCGTCAAAATATTAATGAATATGTTGTAAACAAAAGAATGGTGAAAAAATTTTTGTTCTATTTTATCAGACTCGACAAAACGCTCAAAATGTATGTCTCCGAATCGAGGAATGTTTTTGAACGGACTCTACATTCACATCAATTCAAGGATATTATTCCACACCCGTTTTTCCAATATTTTCCAAAATATCGAAAATACATTGGCAACGAGAAATTACGGGATTGAAGCTTCCTCCACGGGAAAGCAATAATGATAAATCCAGCGGTAGATACAAATTCGTTCTTTGCTTCGGTACGAAGGTGTCGATGTATAAATTCAAATACAGGACCATATAAACGTACGTTAGTCGCGACGTATGGGAATATAGTCGGGATATCTGCTCTTCGTGCCTCGGTGGCAGATTACCTCGTCGTATCCTTCGTCGCGTACCGTTTTACCGTGCACACACGTGTGTATTTGTGTAACCAAATGCGTATGTACGTTCATGCTTCCATACTCTTTGGTGCACGTTCAGCCGCGACCTCGGTATCAGCAGCACCGCCACACTGGGTACACATTTTCTGGTATTCCATATAGTTGAATGTATATACATATAAATAGGTTCCTGTGTAGATATTCGCGAGTGTACTCGTACGTACGTGGTTGAAAGCCAGCGTGAATCTCGACTATAATGGACTGGGCTATATCCCGAGACTACATAATGGAAAGTCATTGGTAACATACTGGGTCGCGGGTCAACAACGGGGGTTAATTCAGTTTACCGGTGCGATTTCTAACGCGGTTGCGCGCTTCGACGGATCCCCCCTCGTCGATGCTCAACTTTCACGTTTTCAAGTTCGCTTCTTGCTGAATTTGGTGTTCAACCAGAAAAAAACATACAAAACTACGAATGCACTTAATGCATTTAATATATACCGTAAAACGGAGCTACTTTGTTGGTGTTTCGGAAGTTTTTTGGTCGTAACTTTTTTTTAACGTCCAAAATTAAATATTTTTTTGCTTGAACAGAACAATGTGTCCTTTGGCTATAAAATGTATAACAATAGCAAGTCCCACCAGAACCTCATAATTTTATATATGTATTTAGAAGAAAAAAAAGCCAAAGTAACCTCGAGTTTGGGGCTACTTTGGAGAGGCATTGAAATGCAACTTGTGTCAAAGATCCATATCGTAAATGCAGCTTTGACATAACTTTGATAAAAAAAAACAATATTTTATACATTGTACATGAAATTAAGTGAAAAACAACGATTTTTGACAATGAATTCGTCATTTTTATCGAAGAAATATTTTACATAAAAATACCAAATACTTAGGTCCGAATTTTAAGTTCTTAAGATCAAACTTGAGATCAAACTTTCTATCGAACTCAAATTTGAATTTTAGTTCGACTTAAGTTCAAATTTAAGATGAATATTAAGTTTGAACTCAAGTATCATTATAAGTTAATACTTATGTTCAAACTTTAATGCGAACATCAAATCGATCTTAAGTTTAAACTTAAATTGGGTTTGAGGTTTGACCTTGAGATCCATCTTGAGCATGAACTTAAGTTCGGTCAAACTTCTTTCATCGCCTCCCTCAACCGTGTTATTTTAAATTAGTTGTGGAAATAATTAAGTACGATCAAACTTAAGTTTAAGCTCAAGATGGATCTTAAGTTCGAACTTCAAACCAAATTTCAATTTGAACTTAAGATCGATCTGAAGTCCGCACTAAAATTTGAACTTAAGTATGAACTTATAATGGCACTTTAGTTCAACTTACGATTCATCTTAAATTGGAACTTATGTTCGATCTTAAGCTCCAACTTGAGTTCCATGGAAAGTTCGATCTTAGGGCAGGACTTGTGACTTGAAATTCGGGCCCTACAGATGTTACAGAGGTTGGAGTCGTTCTCCTTGTCCTTCTTTATTCCCTTCATGCGAATGGCATCATCGATTGTTCGGACATCTTGGCTTGTTACACATAACTGTGTACCTGGTTTATGAATGACTTTTTATCCTCTTCTACCCACTCCCCACACCTTCTCCCACCCCACAAGGTCACGAGGGTTCATTTCGCACACGTTTTTACCGTATTTTGCTGCTCGTCCAAAGTAGCCCCAAAAGTCAACAAAGTAACCCCCAAAGTCAAAGTAGTCCTGTTTTACGGTAGCGGTGGAGAAATATTTCCAGAGAAGGGAATATTCCCAGGATATTCCCAGAGAATGTATAAGGGATGGGGGAGGGGGGAAAAATGGACCTTGGAGGCAAAATAGACACAATCAAAAATGATTAAAAATAAAAAAAATTCACAAAATTAGTGGATGGAGGAATTATTATCATAATTGGCGTAAATATTCCTAAACTGACCCACCCACGCAAAGTCAATTGTAGATTTCGACATGAAGTTATTTTTTTGAAATTCTACACCATTAGGGAGAAGGTCATTGTAAAAATTGAAAAAAAATTGTTTTGCATTTCTTTAAAGTGTATGTTTTTTAAACCATGTAGATAAAAGCTATAATTTTGAAAATTAAATAAGTTACAGTCACTTTAGTAAGACCAGGTAGCGCAACCGATTAAAATCCTCATTCCTCTGCGACTGATGCCGCATGGTTCATGATAAATTGTTAGGTCTCATTCTCCTGTTGAATATTTATCGATCTATGTGAAATCTGTCAAATCCCCCCATCATATGGCCTGGGACTAAACACTTTAATGTAAGAATCAATAATCTATCAATAAACAAATTCTCAAAAAAATTGCAATTTCTTCATCCCTTACAGTAACCCATAACCCTCTCTCATGTATATCCTGAAGCACAAATAGAGGGAATCTTCCCCAATGATCTATGAGGATCAAGAACTCAACGTTGCGAAAGCAACAGAAACTTGACGGTCACCCTAACACCAACTTGGTAGCCATTCCATTAGATGCAACAATTTAACTCTGACTGATCACTTTTTGATTTTTTCCACGGTAATCGATGCTCCCGTCACGCGAAGAATCATGGTTTGCCGGTAATTCGTCAATATCGATCGCCAGAACGGAAATTGCAAACGAAACCGTATAATCCCGCGCATATTAGCGATGTTGGCGCCTACACCCAACCTTATCGCCATCGCCATCACTGCCAACAGTAGCGGTAGCATTAGGGTCCAAAAGCGCAATCGTGAATGGTCGCTCGTTGATCGAGAGTAATCTGTTTTGTTAATTGCAAGCTCCGCAGAGTCCGATGGTTGCGGTTGCGTTGCGCTACGTTCAGCATTACTACGTTCCCGGGACACATCACCATCATCCCGCATCTGCGTTCCCATATAGACATATATATTTCCACTGCTGCTCCACCACTGCCAGCGCAGGTTTCGCATCCACCCGATTGTACATAGCCAAACAATGTATGCATGCACGTTTCTGTGTAGTGCTCTCTCTCTCTCTCGTTGCATCCCTTTGCTATTCTCTCCCTTCCTCTCTGTCCTCGACTATGAACTTCATCCGCGACTGGACCGCGGTCGAAGAGACGCGCAGAGTACGGAGGAACGGTTAACCGACTAATTGCAATACTGACGCGTCCGTTTCGACTATTTGTGCAATTGCGATTATACACCGGATCGAAACTGCCCGTGGAGCTGGAATTTCTCGGGATACGCTTACCGCTATGCACACTCTGTTGGACTTGAATGCAGGACTGCGGGAGCTTTAAAATTATCCACCCTACAAAAACTATGTGTCTAGCGAAGGCAGAATTTCCGTGAAGTTGTCTCGTTGAATCAGCAACTACTCTGATAATCATTTTGGAAATTTCGCGATAGCCATAGTCGCTTTTTAGGGAGCTACACCCAGAAAAAAGATCTAGTACAATTAACTAAATCCTAGTCAAGCCAAATAAATTTTTGTAGTTGTAGGTCGGCCTAATACAACTCTATTCATGTCAACGAAATTTTTTTTTTGAATGACCTACTAGGAAAATATATTGCGATCGAATAAATTTTTATTTAATATTAATAAATATAATTTCAAACTGAACAAATATGTATATTAATGAAATACTTTTTTTTTAAATATTTACACAATATATATTTTAAAACATTTCAATCTTTGAATGTATAGCTACACATATGAAGTCTACAATTTCGTTAAGCTTCGTCTTTTCTTTAACAGAAGGGAAAAGAAAAAATACCCTTTTTCATGGGCATCCTTTTCGGGGATTCGACCATCTTGCGTTTTGCCGCAAGGTTCAATGTATTTGATATCCATTCTGAAAAATAAGGATATCAAACATAGACGAGCTTGGAAAGGATATAGGCGTCGAGAAGCAGGTTCGCTTGTGCGAGAGTTAGCCACCTCGCGGATTTTTGGGGTACTGACAAATCTGCAGATATGATCGGATGAGATTACGGGTGAATAGGTATTTAGTAACGACGAATAGAATTTTTCTTCAACGCCTGTTTCTCGATGACAGGGAATTCAAATAAATAAATAAATTTAGTGGAAGTAAATATCGCCCAAAATTGGATGGAAAGAAAATTTTCTTTAAAGTAACTAAAAAATAATCAAATAAACGATTATAGTACCCACGACTAGATCTTTTTTCTGGGTGTAGCAATAGTAGAATAGTGACTTATCTTTCACAGAAATAATGACATAATAGTGACTTTTTATTCGAAATAGTCTTTTTCTTCTAAAATTGAGCAAAAATGTTTTTTATGAAAATTTATAGAAATTTTGAGTTTTTGAGAAAACTGTTGGTAGACTTGTATTCAGGGGGACAAAATACATCGATGTAAGGTTTGAAAACAAAAAAAAAGTTCTTTTTTTTTGCATTTTGACTAAACTTGAATCTGTCCACTAAAATAGGTGTAATTTTTGTTCTACTTAAAATTTTAGCTCTGGACTGCGGTCATTCTCTTTGTAATCGTTGAAGCTTCAAAATGCCACTTTGTTCATCCGATTCTAATGATTTTTCTCAATTTCTCCTCTATTCTGACTGGCACCTCTGTTCTAATCACTTCTGAGCTCTGAAATAGTGACAATAGTGACTAAATTTCGAAAATAGTGAGAAAAGTGACACGATTCTGGCAACTCTGGCGATAGCAGATCATCATTTTAAATGGGAATGAAGAGCCACGACTTTTGGTTGAGTATAGCCATCGTCCGAAAATTATAAGTGGCCGTTTTTTTTTCTCAATAGGTTCATTGAAAACTCCGGGTTAAATCGTAGGATAAGTACGATAATAAATTCATTTCGACAAATATGATTGAAATCCATCATTTTGTCGATCGTGTGAGTATAACGTCACTTTTGATCTAATCAATGCACTTTGAAGGGTTGTACTACACAGAAATTATTATTTTATTGGCTTGAATGATGCATAAGCTATTCAAAAATGATATTCACCTACTTTAAGGCGAAAAAGCTTATATATAATTTTTATAGCTATTCTCCGAAACGTCCCTGAGCGCTCCAAAATACTTTTTTAAACTTTAAACGCATTTTCCTCAAAGATGTTATTCTAATTTGCTCACAGCTTGCTCAATTTTTATGCGAATGATTCGAAAATTTACCTGCAGCTTCTTGGATAGTTTATTCATCGAAGTTCACAGAATTTTCATCGTTTATAAATAATTACATTTGCAATAAACAATTCAGGTCGATTTTTTATCACAAAAAAAAAGCTAAAAATCAAAATTGATGCCAATTGGTGAATTTTCAAAACAAAAATTGAATTTTGAGTACTTCCAAAGAAAAACTAAAATATCGTTACAGTGTACGCAGTTTTCCCCCTAACAAAAAAATCATGTGTTCAAGTCAAGTTACCTTCTACGACGACGCCATTTCCTACCTCAAATATAAATAAAAAATATTTCTATACACCTTCATACATAAAGAATAAAATCGCAAAACTATATTTTGATTCATTGTTTGATAATCGAAAAAAAAAATCCCAAAAAAGCTTCATTTTTCGGTGCTCCTCGATAGTGCAACCAAGGATGAGTACTCAAAATGCAAAATTTAGTAAAGCATTTTTTGAATATCCCAAATTTTTGGAATAGACCAAAACTGAAAGCAGAACATAATTATTTATTTTCGTTGGTTACGAACGACGCGAATTTCAACACCGTCATTAAAACAACGTCGAAATCCTGCCGATGCGTCAAATTTCCAATAAAATAAGGGCATCGATCGCGCGGGCCTGTTTATTTATACATATTTTTTTCGGGCTTTCGAAAAAGCAAAAACGAAAAAAAAAAAAAATAGAACGTGTTTTATTGTCCCCGGTGGATGCAAGGTATTAAAAACGATTTCACCGTCATTACCAGCTTCAAGTAAATAAAGCGAAATTGATTTATCGATATAACGTCGAGGGAAACGAGATCTTGCCTCCACGTGTGAGTGAGTGTGAGCGAGTGTGTGTTCGTTGGCCGGAAAACAGTGCGAATTGGTTTTCGCAGGGCAAGTTTTTGACACGACGATCGTGCTATTTATTGTCGTACATTATTGACAGTTTTGCACAAGTACGAACGTTGTCGAGTTCGTTCACAACCGAGCACAAATCAAAGTGGGGTGATTTTTCATCCCGGCACACCGACACGACAGCAGAGAGAGCCCAATGCCCCAATCGTTAAATATCGATATATATCGCCAATGCGTGTTTTCATTTTTTTTTTTTTTTTCATTTTTCCATCCATTTCTTTTCATCCCCATCCGTTCCATCCCCTTCTATTTTCGTCTGTTCGGGTGTGCGAGACCGAAACAAAAAAAAATACATTCAAAGCCACCTGACCACGTGAGTCACTTTGCTAGGTCACGCGAGAGCACCGGAATTCAATAACGAAGGAAAAAGGTACCGCCCGAGCAATTGAGAAACTGATGAGAAACGAAAACTCACTTCTCGAATCGTCCTTTTCTTTGCTCTCTGGCAATTTGTTCCAAAGCGGATTCTCCGGGACGTCGTGTCACGGTAATTTCGAGAAACACGAAGCCACTTGACCCAATTAAATGTCAAGAAAACTCAGCGAAAAGCTCAGCTCGACGAGGAAAAGGATGGAGGAAGTGAAAGAGGGAAATATGGAGGGAGAACGAGGGTAAAGTGGAATGAATGCAATTTGCGTGATTTAAATTGCCATACCGGAGGACATTGCTGGAATGACGCGAGATATATATATATATGGGGCATTCCATACCAAATCGGACAGTTGGAAAAACTTTTTTTTTTATTTCCTCAATTTTTTTATATCTTTGAGTACTCATCAAAAGACCCTTCCCGTTAAATTTTGAGATTTTTTCGATTACCCGTTCAACAGATATTAAATTAACAAAAAAACCGCTCTTTTTTTGGTTTTTTGGTCATAACTTCTTTAATAATGGTCGAAATTAATAGTTTTTTTTTCCAAATTTTTTGTTTCTTATGGCCTTTTCAGAAAAAAATACAACAAAAATATTCGATTTGTTTTTGAATGAGTTTTTTGTTTTGAACGTTGAATCGTGTTTTTAAAAGTGAATGTCATTTTTGATTTTTTATTTTTATTTTTTGTTTCAAAAAACTATCTATTCAACAATTTTTAAGACTAGTCCGATCGTGGGATCTCAATAACTACTTTTTTTTTTCGATTTTTGAAAATTAATTTTTTTTTTTTTTTTAATATAAATTATTATGAATACCAATTTTTATTACGGTATAGTATTTTTTCAATATTTAGCATTTATTTTGACCCAATTTTTGTTACTGTATAGTATTTTTTTCAATATTTAGAATAATTTATTTTGACACTTTTTTAGTGTTAACAGGTTCTTAAAATTGATAATTAATCGTTTAGTCTGTTTATGAACAATAATAACAACAGTTCTTATTTATTCACGTATTTTTTTAAAAAGCTTATATATACGATTATTTCCTGAATTAGAATATTCCTTTGCCAATACCTTTCCGTTGCTCATTGGAATAATTGAATGAAATTTTTGTGTCCCCATGTGATTGACTTCGCAGTATTTTATCGCAAATAAAATCTTTCTTTTGCATCTGAATAATGTTTCTCACGTGAAAATTTGAATTTTTGAAATCTGTTAACAATGAAAAAGTGTTCAAATTAATTCAAAATGATAAAAAAAAATACTATACAGTAACAAAAATTGGTATTCATAATAATTTATAAAAAAAAAAATTTTCTTTATTTTCAAAAATCGAAAAAAATAGTGGTTATTGAGATCCCACGATCGGACTAGTCTTAAAAATTGTTGAATAGATAAATGTTTGAAACAAAAAATTAAAAATGGCATTCACTTTTAAAAACGCGATTTAACGTTTAAAGCTCAAAAAACTCATTCAAAAACACGTCAAATATTCTTGTTGTATTTTTTTCTGAAAACGCCATAAAAAAAACAAAAAATTTGAAAAAAAAAACTTTTAATTACGACCATTATTAAAGAAGTTAGGACCAAAATACCAAAAAAAGAGCGGTTTTTTTGTTAATTTAATATCTATCGAATGGGTAATCAAAAAAATCTCAAAATTTAACAGGAAGGGTCATTTGATGGGTACTCAAAAATAGAAAAAAATTGAGGAAATAAAAAAAGTTTCTCAAACTATCCGATTTGGGATGGAATGCCCCATATACATTAGTGGAAATTCAAGAAGGAAGAAATGAACAATAAGGGAAAGCAGTCGGAAAACTCACCGGTCGTGTACATCGCGGCTCCTTTCAAGGTCACGGGCTCGAGGACAGCTGGGTCACTTCTTCCCTTGGCGTTAATCGCGTACAGGAACAATCTGTAGCTTCTTCCGGCTGTCAAACCGGTGACCTCGAAGGTTGGACCATTCATTCCAGCGGGTATCGTTTGGTTTCGCCTTACCGGATTCACCTCCTCGTCGTCGACGAACTCAAGGTGATAACTGTGTATCGGCAAACCACCGTCGTAACCCTCGATACAACGAACGGTCAAGCCCGAGCCGGACTTTACCAAGTACTCGTTGTCAAGTTCCATTGGACTTGACATCTCGGTTGCTGTGCAATTGTGCAAAGCGTACGGTCGTCCAGCAGCAATAACCTGAATTCACAGACGGAATAATGAGCAATAATGACGGAATAACAATAAGTATGAGACTTTGGAATAGAAGGAAAAATCTGCTCACGATTAAACTAGCATTAAAAATGGTCGAAATAGTCGGAGTTTCATGGCAAATTTTTTGAAAAAAATTAAAAGTGCCCGACCTTTTGAAATCAACGCTTTTTTTACTGATCCTGTAAAAAAAATACTATTTTTAATTATGAATAAAACAGAAGGGAAAATATCCCCACGATGAAACTAGTCCTAAAAATAGTTAATATAGTCAAAGTTTACTAGCAAATTTTTTGAAAAAAATTAAACGTGTCCCACCCTTTTGAAAAAAACGTTTTTTGCTTGTGATGGAAAAAAAAAGGTTTTAAATTATGAAAAAAATACACTAGACGCTCCCATAACTTAACCTCCCATAACTTTACCGCTCCCATAACCTGACGCGTTACCATGGCAACACGCTCCCATAACTTGACGACCCCTATCGCGCTTTCTCCCCACTCCAAACTCAGCTGCCGCGCTGCGAAAATTTTACACAGGGCAACATAACCTCAAATGTCAAATTTTTTTTTGTCAATTACGTACGATCAAGTAAGTGTTACTATTAGTCCTTTTCTCGAAGAAACAGGAATTGTTATTTTCGAGAAAGAACGAAATTTCTGAAGAATATTCGTATGTATACATGTATATACATGCAACTTTGCATTACATGTTCTAGAAAAATTTATCTCGCGCGTTTCAATCGATCGGATTAATGTTTTTTCCGTTCAATTCTTTTCATCAAGAGTTATCAACATTAAATTCTAATCAATCTTTCAAAAATTTGCAAAATATATCGCTGTCAGATTTTTAAATATATATCTGCAACGCATGAGCACAAATTTCGGGTTGAATTTCGCGCGCTCACTCTACGCATGGTTCGACAAAAAGGCAGTACGCATGCGTTAAAACACGAGAGTGGGAGAATGAGGGGAACGTCAAGTTATGGGAGCGTCTCCGGTCCCGACGCGTCAAGTTATGGAAGCGTCTAGAGTATAAGGAAAAATCTACCCAAGATCACCCTAGCGTTAAAATAAGTAAAAAAAAAGTCAAAGTTTCTCAGCAAATTTTTTGAAAAAAATAAAAAGTGTCCGACCTTTTAAAATTAACATTTTTTTTGCTTTAAGCGGTAAAACGATGTGGAAGATGAATATCGTTAAATTTTCAATATTTTTTGTCAAAAAGTGCACTCAAAAACGAACATTTAAAAACAAAAAAGCTTAATTTGGTCCATTACTACTAGGTACTTGCCTGAAAGAGGCAAGGCGTTCTTTGCTTGCCGACCTGGTTACTCGCCCAACACGCCACCGTTCCATAATCCATTTCCGTAGTCGGTGTGTAATTCAGCCCTGAGCCGTGAAACTGTTGGTACTCTTTCAAACTATCGGCAGCGCTGGGACTTCCAGCCGTTTGTATGTGAGAGTATCGGGACTGCGGCACTTCGACCAATTCACCGGAGTTGTTGAAGGTCCAGTGAAAGGTCAACGGCTGAGGATGACTCTCGACCGAGCACATGAGAGGAACTGTTTCTTGCTTCAGCGCACCTACAACCACCTCGCTTTTGCCCTCTTTGCAGACTGGTGCATCTGCAAATGAATGGAGAACAAGAACAAAAAAAACCTTTTAGGGACTGGAAGCTCATTGCTGGGTTATTTTCGCCCGATGATTGAGAGTCGAATGAAGCCGCCAGGTCCATTCGTTGATTCATCAAGTCCAATTTGTTAATTCATCAACACTTGTGGACTCTTGATGACATTAAAATCTTAAGGAATCTATTTTTCATGGCCTTTTTTTTTGCAAACTCCCAAAATTCTCAAATACTCAAACTTATAAAAACCTTGTAAAACGCTTAAGGTAAATGTCCCAATGCCCGACCACGTCCCAGTACCCGACCACTTGAACCAATATATCAGCAAGTTTAGCGTTCACTTAAGAGAAATCTTAAACTGTGAATTGATTTAATATCCAGGATTCATAATCTACATATACGACACTACTTTTAATAGTTCAAGAATCGTCCGTAATTTAATTTTGGATAAATATGACAGCACGCGTACTATTCGAGGTACGGAAGCCATTATCTAAGCTGAAGTACTAAGGAATCGCGATATCTTATTGAAGCTATTTTGAAGTGGTTTTTATCGTTTTCGAACTGAGCCTCGCTGTTCTTATTCGGAAAGATACCACTAATTTGATCATGTTGTCTCAATTAGCCAAAAATGCGTTTTAAGTACTTAATTTTTATGTCCGGTTATTGGTACATACGGATGTATCATGTACCAATAACCGACCATGTGTCCGGATATCGGTACTTGTTCGCGACTATGTTTGGTCCCAGTAACCGGACATCCGCTGACATGTATATCATTCGTGCATAGCCTCAAAATTTCGGTGACACATTCTCTGAGCGGCGACGTATTTTTCTCAATTCACCCCCTCCCTTCCCCCCACCATAGAGATGAATGGTCGGTTATAGGGTCATAATGTGTGGTCGGACATTGGGTCATGTAGAAAAATGGGTGGTCGGGTACTGGTACATTTACATTTCTCAGTATTTTCGATTATTAAGAATAAACAACTAATTGTAGCAACAACTATACCCTGTGTTTTGGAAACTAGAGACTTCAAGCTTTCCAATAGTCATAGTTGTTATAGAAAATAGTTGATTTTTGAACGCGAAAAACAAGTTAACTTTTTCGTCCCCTCTTAGATGGTCGGGTATTGGGACATTTACCTTATAAAACGCTTGTTTTGACAATCACCATTGTCATTTCAGCAATTATTCAGGAACAAATTCTCTCATCGATCCTCGGTAATGATTTTATGTTGGCACATAATTTAGCAAAATTAATGATGTGTTATGTAAAAAAACATAAATAATCTCGAATTTCCTGTTGATTATCATTCATCAAGGTTATTACAATTTTCCTCATTGAACCTAAACACTATATCGTTAGCAACAAATAAAAATGCTACTATTAATCCCTCACACGATTCTCACGAAATTTACTACCAAACATAATTCTCGAAACTGCCAGAATAAATTTGCCCAGCCCGAATGAGAGAATCGTTAACCAGCGTGACAACCGCAAATTCAATTTCCTCAACGAGAATTTTTTTGTCCCCCCAGATTGACGATAGTGCACGTGGCAGGGGAGGGATGAAATTTTGAGTCTGCGTGGCCAGGAATGTTTAGTGGAAATCACACGGGAAGTCGGGAGAGGGGGCGAACGAGGGAGGGGAGAGGGTGAACGAGAGAAGAGACACCGATGATTCCCGAGTGCTCGTGACAGTTTACGAGCTCTCGAGGGTCCTCGGGCTGAAGCATCGAGAATGCCAGCATGCCTACCGCTATTCCTGGACCACTATGTACATATATATGGGGCATTCCACGTCAAATCACGCGGCCATCGGCATGAACCCCTCGGATTTTGATGTCCAATGGGTTGTGAATTCCGTTTGGCCCAAAATATAACCTCAGATTATTAAAAATTTATATTGCGTTTTTTAGGGGTTGCCCGAGCTAAAAAATCTTTAAATTGAGGGAAAACATAAAGAGGGGCATTTTTCAAATTAATTAAATTTTTTTACAGAAACTAAGGCCCAAAACTGATTTTTTCGTCTCAGTTCGATAATAGGCCAAGAATAATTGCTATTTTGTTTTAATTTTTTAATACTGTTTGAATCCTCCGTTCTATTTCAGATCGTCGAGGCTAATAAATTTTCGAAAAATGTTGTCGTTTCACTCTTAAACTGAGTAAAAAAAATCAAGTTTCACTAGAAAAATATTTTTGTTGTTGTTTTTCGCACTACAAGAAACAATCAAAATAAGAAATTATAAAAAAAAATTAAAATACTAAAGAAATAGTAATTATTTTTGGCCCATTATCGAAATATGACGAAAATATCTGTTTTGGGCCCTAGTTTCTGTGAAAAAAATTTCATTAATTTGAAAAAGGCCCCTTTCTATGTTTTCCCTCAATTTAATGATTTTTTAGTTCGGGCAACCCCTAAAAAATGAAATAAAAAATTCTCAAAATTTGAGGTCACATTTAGGGCTAAACGAAACCCACAATTCATTGGACATCAAAATCCGATGGGGTCCCGGACTATGACCGCGTGATTTGACGTGGAATGTCCCATATATATATGACACATGCACAGCTATATTACAGGCGCCGTGAGACCACACCAGCCTGAACATATGTTCTCTCGAGCGGTTCCACTTCCCCCGCTGAGCAAGAAATCACGAACGAAATCTTTGAGTAATGGAATCTCAGCTGCGATGTGTGCGCGTCTGTTTTCCTTTTTTCCCTCCTCTTCTTCGCCTTCTTCACCCTTTTCCACGTCTTGACACGAGGGGACGTGCGGCATAATCTAATCGAAGATGACTGGGAAAGTGGAAGGTCTACTTTTGAACTGGAGTCAAGAGTCGTTTATGCATGCCCAAACTGACTATATATATATGGGGCGTTTCATCCCAAATCGGACAGATTAAAAAACTTTTTTTTTATTTTCTTAAATTTTTTATATTTTTTTAGTACCCATCAAAAGACCCATCCTGTTAAATTTTGAGATTTTTTTTTATCACCCGTTCACAAGATATGAAATTTTTTTAAGCCGCTCTTTTTCGGTTTTTTCATCATAACTTGTTTAATAATTTTTAATAATTGTTAATAAATTAAGTGGTTTTTTTCAACATTTTTGTTTTCATGACCTTCTTAGAAAAAAATCCAAAAAAATTATCTGACATGTTTTTGAGTAGGAAAGTTTTTTGAGTTTTGAACATTAAATCGTGTTTTTAAAAGTGAGTGCATATTTTGGTTTTTTTGAAACTTTTTTATTTTTAACTTCTATCTATTCCACGACTAGTCCGGTCGTGGACCCTCCATAATTACTATTTTTTCGATTTTTGAAAATAAATAAAAATAAAATTCCGATTTTTGAAAATAAATAAAAATAAAATACTGAATAGTATTTTTTCAATCATTCTGTATTAATTTTGACAAGGAAACTTATTGGCAAAGGAATATTCTAACTCAGCAAGTAGTCATATATGTAAGATTTTCAAAAGAGTACGTAAATAAATAAAAACTGTTATTATTCTTCATAAACAGCCTTAACGATTAATTATTCATTTTAGGAACCTGTTAACAATAAAAAAGTGTCAAAATAAATTCTAAATTATGAAAAAAAGATTATACACTGTATACAGTAACAAAAATTGATATTCATAATGGTTTAGGGAATTTTTTTTTTAATTTTCAAAAATCGAAAAAAAAAATAGTAATTATGGATGGCCTATGACCGAACCGGTCTTCAAAGTTGTTGAATGGACAGAAGTTTAAAATAAAAAAATTTCAGAAAAATAAAAATATGCACTCACTTTTAAAAACACGATTCAAAATTTAAAACTCAAAAATCTTATTCAAAAACACGTCAAATATTTATTTGTATTATTTTATAAAAAGACCTTGGAAAAACAACAAATATGAAGAAAAAAACACTTAATTTGCACCATTATTAGAGAAGTTATGACAAAAAAACCGAAAAAGGTGGTTTTTTTAAAAAATTCAATATCTTCTGAGAACGAGTAATAAAAAAAATGACAAAATTTAACAGGAAAGGTCTTTCGATGGGTACTAAAAAATATAAGAAATTTGAGGAAATAAAAAAAAAAAAGTCATTCAAACGGTCCGATTTGGGATGGAACGCCCCATATAAATGTAATGCAGGGAGGCATGGGGTTATAAACGATGCATTCAACATCCGGTTATTCGGTCAGCTGCGTCCTCATCGACCTCACCGGATGATGGTAAACCGTTCGAGATTGTTTGAACGATTGATGAGAGCAGCTTGCTTATTTGAATAAATCATCGAATGACCGAAATCAGCGATGAAGAAGATCAACTATACATGTATGTCAATCTACGAAAATTGTGCATTGATTTTCCATTAGATATATTAAATTCGAGGATGATAACGATGATTACACAATTCCCGGCGCTTTTCTTGACGTTGGCCCATTTCTGTATGTGCTTCCCTCCACGGTTTTGGCTCTCTATCTTTCATGATCTCTTGGCCCTCGCTTCCACCAGCGAGCTTTCCCGTATCAAACCACTGCGAAAGCTTCCCCCATACACTGTCCCGTGATACGACCCCTTCGAGACTAATTCAGACTCGCTCCTTTCGCATCCGCGATTACTTTGGCTCAGGAGCTTTTGCCTTGCCTTTTCTGCCTTGTGGAAAATACGTAAGCTTCGTGCGAGAAAGATTCTTATCCAGGAGTGGTACAACTAATATGGTCTCTGCTCCATTTCCCTCCCTCTCTCTCTCTCTCTCTCTCTCTCTCTTTCTCTCTCTCCCTCTCTCTTTCTCTTTTGGGAGAGAGCTTTTCGTGTTGCTCTTTGAGTCGCAAAATGGAAATGATGCCCGTAAGAGGAAAGTCTCTTGGTCGAAGCAAACACAGTCGTACCCACTCCGCAGACAGAAACATTCAATTTCCAACCTAATCCAATCTAATCTCAACGGCAAGCCGTGGTCGAGTCTCTCTCTATCCCGCTTTCTATCTTTCTCCCTCGGGAAGAATTTCCCTAATTTGAATCTCGTTTCTCTTTTCTGCTCTTTTCGTTACAAGTGGCGCGGGTCGCTGAAATTTAAGGCCGCAGTTGTTTTCGGGTCAAATGGTAAACGAGAACGTGTCCTGACATGACAGGCCGACAGGACATATGTCCGTACGTGCGTCAGCGGGAATGAGGATTCCCGGACACAGGCGAGAGAAAGAGGGATTGAAGTTGAACGAGAACGGAAAACACATCGGGGGACCATCGTGCGGTTTTGTACTGGACGAAGCCGTTTTCGGGAGAATCGCGCATTTCCAGCAGATATTCAGTCGATAGCTCTCGATCAGGATATTCCCGGAGAATATATGGGGGAGGGGGCAAAATGGACACTGGAGGCAAAATGGACAATGTCAAGAACTATCGAAAAAAACAAATTTATAACACCCTGCAAATTGAAATTTGCACATTGCTTCCTCATCTTTATCCATAGTTCACATAGCTTCCTTTAACACACGGTATGGCGATCAAATTTGGCTTCCTCATAAAGGAAGCTTTGTTAACTATTGAAAAATATTAGTAATCAATGTGCAAATTCGATCAATTCTCGCCAAATTTGATCGCGAACAAACCTTGATAGCTATACAAGTATTGTACAAAGTTTCTGTGAAATATATTGAAAATTGTGTAAGTTAGAGTGCTTGCGCTATTTTTCAAAAAATTCAAAATTTCATAAAATTTTAATCCCTCGATGGATTTTTGCCAAATTCAATAGCGAACAACATTGATAGCTATACAAGTTCTGTACAAAGTTTCAGTGAAATATATTGAAAATTGTGCAAGTTAGAGCGCTTGCGCTATTTTTCAAAAAAATCAAAATTTCATAAAATTTTAATCCCTCGATAGATTTTTGCCAAATTTAATAGCGACGAACCTTCACAGCTATATTACCTCTGTGCAAAGTTTCAGTACAATATCTTAAAAATTGCGCAAGTTAGAGCGTTTAGGCGATTTTTCAAAAAATTCAAAATTTCATAAAATTTTAATCCCTCGATGGATTTTCGCCAAATTCAATACTAAACAACCTTAATAGCTATACTAATTCTGTACAAAGTTTGAGTGCAATATCTTGAAAATTGCAGAGGCTAGAGCGTTTACGCCATTCTGGCAAAAACGAAAAAAGTCGATAAAATCTGAACACCCGTTATAATTTGAAAAAAAAAAATTTCATAACGAAGAGCAATTCGTGCTCGACAAGTGTGCCAAATTTTAGCTTGATATCTCGAAGCGTTTTCGAGTTATTAATCATTTACATATGAAACTCTGGACACACACACACACACACACACACACATCCATCCAGACATTTTTTCTAAATATGATTTCTCGATGTTTTAGGCCATTTTGAACAAATTGGCATAAAAATCGTGAAAAATTTTTTTTTCACGAAAACAAAGCTTCCTTTATGAGGAAGCAAAATAAACAAATTTTCTTTACAATTGGGGTAAATACCTAAATAGATCCACTTACGTTAAACCAGATCTAAGTTTCGACACTTTCATGACAATTGCCTATCGAGAGTTGGAAAAAAAAAAAACTCGAAATTTCCGCATAACTTCCTCGTTTTTTTCCGTCATTCCTCAACCCTCTTTTGTGATGACCTCCTTGACCATCTTTATGACATGTATGTTTATTATCATGACTTCCTCATAAAGGAAGCTTCACGAACGATGAAAGCAAATGAAGAAGCTACGTGCAAATTTTAAATTTACATGAATTTTTAGCAATTCAAATTTTAAAACTCAAAAAACGACTTACGCACGACGAAAATAAATGAAGAAAGCAAATTTCAAATTTACATGATTTTTTAGCAATTCCGTTCAATTACATTCTTAATTGTTTTTGTCGTCCAGTGTATTTGTGCTAAAGAAGTGAACTCGATAGCTGCTAAATTAGGAAACTCAGTGTCAACAAGTATTTTTCGAAAATTTCAAAAATTGTTTGAGAACGAACCTGTCTAGCATTTTTCACCAAACTCAACCCTAACCATTCTTGTCCAAATTGTAGCTCGATAGTTTTGGAAACGCGAATGTTGGAGCGTTAACAGAATTTTTTTTGAAAATTTAAAATTTTTTTTTAACCGAACCCCTCAAGCGATTTTTATGATATCCGGTATTTTTTTCGTTGCCATCGACTGTATCGTTGCAAAACGAATTCAGCTCGATAGATACAAAATTACAAAAGTTAGAGAACTTACAATTTTTTGGCGAAATTTTTTTTTTTTTTCCAAACCAAACCTATCGAGCGATGTTTCCTAAATTCAATCCCAACCGTTTTTATTATTAAGTGTATCTGCACATAAAATTTCGGGGTGATAACTCCAAAATTACGAAAGTTAGATGAACCACAAACATTTCACAAAAAATTAAAAGTCCCACCAAATTGACAATTGTAATTTCAGAAAAACTTTCACTGAGTACAGGGACATATATGCTCTACTTATATACCCTATTTCAAGTCGATCGCACAAACCGTTCTCCGGATATATTCATCTTAAGGAAAGCATAAAGCGTACACACACACACACACGCACGCACGCACGCTCACACACATATGCATACGTACGGGGATTTTTGTACATGCATTTTTTGGACGTTTTGAGACATTGTGAACATACTGACATGAAAAATACAAACAAAAAAAATTCGTGAAAACAAATCTTCGTTTGTGAGAAAGTAAAAATAGTTATTTTTATTGCATTAGCAGCCTAACATATCCTAATAGTTTTATAGTAAACCACTTTTATTAAAATACTTTGATAACTCGAGGGCCAAAGCGAAATAAGGTACCAGTAGCAAAACGGTGGTCTCCACAATCATAAAAACAATATTAACCCTCCGTGGTCACACTTATATGGATCGATTTGACCTTGTCCATTTTTCAACAAGTATTGTGACCAAACTATCGTTCGAAAAAATCTCAAAAAATTTCAGAACATCCTTCAAACATTCTAGTTGATATATTCAAAATTAGTTTATAAAGAATCAAATAATATTCAAAAAAAAATCATAAAGAAAAAAAAAAGTAGTCGTGGGGTCGTTTTGACCCCTTGTGACCATGGAAGGTTAGACATTGCAGCTACGATAAAAATTGAATTTGGTCAAAAATTTAATTGCAAAAATCGAATATGAAGGTGATGTGAGAAGCGAAGGAAATAGTTTTTTCAATGTTTTTCCTCCTTTTCTTGAATTTTCGAAGGGAAACCATTTTTAGGGCGGTGTCTATTTTACCCCTAGATTTTGTAGATGAAAAGCGACGAGTTTACACTATTCGTAGCGTCCCACACCCAGAAAAAAGATCTAGTACATTTAACTAAATCCTAGTCAAGCCAAATACATTTTTTTAGTTGTAGGCCGGCCTAATACAACTCTATTCATGTCAACGAATTTTCTTTTTTGAATGACTTACTAGGAAAATGTATTGCGATCTAATAAATTTTTATTCAATATTAATAAATATTACTTCAAACTGAACAAATATGTATTTAAATGAAATAATTTTTTTTTTTAATATTCACACAATATATATTTTTAAACATTTAAATCTTCGAATGTATAGCTACACATATCGACGGCAGTATGGAGGAACGTGCTATCTCAAATTGTGCTAAAAGAACGTGCTATCTCAAATTGTGCTAGAAAAACGTGCTATCTCAAAATGTGCTAGAAGAACGTGTTATCTCATAATTTGAGATAGCACGTTCTTCTACCACAATCTGAGATAGCACGTTGTTCCAGCACAACTTGAGATAGCACGTTTTTCTAGCACAATTTAAGATAGCACGTTCTTCTAGCACAATTTGAGATAGCACGTTCTTCCATACTGCCGTCGATATGAAGTCTACAATTTCGTAAAGCTTCGTCTTTTCTTTAACAGAAGGGAAAAGAGAAAGGACCTTTTTTTGTGGGAATCCTTTTCAGGGTTTCGACCATCTTGCGTTTTGCCGCTATGTTCAATGTATTTGATATCCATACTGAAAAATGAGGATATCAAAGATAGACGAGCTTGGAAAGGATATAGGGGCCGAGAGGCAGGTTCGCTTGTGCGAGACGTAGCCACCTGGCGGATTTTTGGGGTACTGACAAATCTGCAGATATGATCGGATGAGATTACGGGTGAATAGGTATTTAGTAACAACGAATAGAATTTTTCTTCAACGCCTGTTTCTCGATGACAGGGAATTCAAATAAATAAATATAGTGGAAGTAAATATCGCCCAAAATTGGATGGAAAGAAAATTTTCTTTAAAGTAGCTAAAAAATAATCAAATAAACGATTATAGTACCTACGACTAGATCTTTTTTCAGGGTGCAGCTCATCTTCTCATAGTGTCCATTTTCCCTCCCTTCCTCTATGTATATATAAAAAGAGAGAGAGAGATGTTTATATATACGGGAAATCCAGGGAAGCGCGAGCATGGATATTCCATCAAATAGGATATTCTCCGGCTATCGAGGGAAGCGATCTCGCGCGATAGTCCCCGGCGTGGCGTTTTCACTACTGGTTCGGAGATTCGCGAAATTTCTCATACCCTCACTCCTATGTATTTCGCTCTGTGTACACAGACGAAAACCACCCGCACACCATTCCCAAAAACCTCGTAGACCCGACATCGCATTCGCTAATGATTTACGAGTGAAATTGTAGAATGGCCGTACGTGTAGCTAGAGCTATACGTGGAAAACGGGCTATTCATCTATACACGCATACAGATGAACATCCACATACGACACAACGATTCGCATTCCATTACCCTCGTTTCGATGTTATCTTTATCATGTATAGATGGATACGTGTGTGTGTGATATATGCGGCGCGCTCGGTGACAAGAAATAGAAGTATGATTCGACCTGGAATCGTGCATTATAATGCTTGGAAAGAATTGATCAATTTTACTTGAACGTAAAAAAATGGTATGGCGATGGACACCTCGTTTGTCCGATCGTCACGCCATTTTGTAAGCGCATTCACGGTTGTAGTTTCGCCTCTACCGAAAATTCATCCCCATTGAGTATTAAAGGTATTTTACGAGAGTATTTAACCCTCCGTGGTCACTGGGGTCGAAATGACCCCAGTGCAACTTTGAGCCAAATTTTCAATCTGTTCTTGGCAAACAAGAACACTGGTCCCAAATCGGACAGATTGAAAAACTTTTTTTTTTTAATTTCCTCAATTTTTTTATATTTTTGAGAACCCTTCAAAAGATCCTTCCTGTTGAATTTTGAGATTTTTTTGATTATCCGTGGCAAAGATATTGAATTAACAAAAAAAAACCGCTCTTTTTTTGGTATTTTGGTCATAACTTCTTTAATAATGGTCCAAATTAATAGTACATTAATTACATCACGATATTTATATCACGAGGTGCAATATGGACGTTTTCACGTCCGTTTGCGGACGTAAAAGCGTCCATTATTGTACTGAGTGATATTAAAGTTTTTTTTTCAACATTTTTGTTTTTTATGGCCTTTTCAGAAAAAAAATACAACAAAAATATTCGACGTGTTTTTGAATGAGTTTTTTGAGTTTTCAACTTTAAATCGCGTTTTTAAAAGTGATTGTCATTTTTGATTTTTTTTTTAATTTTTTGTTTCAAACATCTATCTATTCAACAATTTTAAAGACTAGTCCGATCGTAGGATCTCAATGACTATTTTTTTTCGATTTTTGAAAATTGAAAATTTTTTTTTTTCAATAAATTATTATGAATACAAATTTTTGTTACTGTATAGTATTTTTTTCAATATTTAGAATTTATTTTGACCCAATTCTTGTTACTGTGTAGTATTTTTCCCAATATTTAGTATTTATTTCGACACTTTTTTATTGTTAACAGGTTCTTAAAATTAATAATTAATCTTTTGATGGATACTCAAAAATATAAAAAAATTGAGGAAATAAAAAAAAAGTTTTTTAAACTGTTCGATTTGGGATGGAATGCCCCATATATAATAAAAGTATTTTCATGACTATGAAAAATAATGAAAAATAAAAAAATAATAATATAAAAGGATTTTAATGACCTTAAAAAAATAATAAGGCTTTCAGAATTAATGTCTTAAATGATAACCCTGATAAATCACACCCCTACCCCATAAAGAGTCTTCTAAAAAACAGCTCCCCGGGGACATTTCTATCATGTAACGTCTCTACCATATTTCTTAAGTTTTGCAAGCTCACGTGATTACGAGTCCTTTTTTATCCGACAGCACATGATGGAGCACCTTTTAAACCCTATTTTCAATAACTTTTCTGGGGGAAACTGTCGGGTGATTAGAAAATTGTAGAAATGTCTTGAAGAGTTTTTTTTCTAGGAGACTTGTTTTGTAGTTTAAATGTGCTCTGCTAGAGTTATTATTTGTTAGAGATTGATTTTGGCAGTTTAATTCATTATGGAATTAAAATGCTTTTATTTAGCAGAGATATTGTATCGTAGAGTCTTTATTTGGTGGAGATGTTAGGTTAGAGTTTTTTTTATCCCAGAAATAAGTTTCTATCAAAAGTTGAGTAAAGTAATAACTGGTAGAGTTGTAAATGTTTTTATTCCATTCATTCTCTCGCTTTGCCCATAGTATTTAACTAATATTCACTAAACAATAAACAAAACAAAAATATTGAGTACAGATTCGATATTGCATTCCCGAGAATTTTCCTGTTCACCGAAAATTGATCTAAAATGAACCAAAATTTAGGTGAAATTTAAAAAAATAGAAAATATAATGACAGAGCTCAGGAGTAACTCAGGATTAACAGGAGCTTTTTCTCTCCAAAAGTAATAAATACAACAAGGCATTTTTTATGACCACGAGTGAGGTTAATTAACTTCACCATGTTTCTAAATTCGATAAGGAAAAAAAAAAATAAAACAAATTTGCACACAATGCAAAATGATTCTCGCAGAAAATGAAGTTTCACGAAAAATTCATTATTATTCATAGTCTCTTGTAAGATGGACAAGCAAACGATGAAAAAAGTGTTGAAAGCTCTCGTTCTTGGTATTTTTAATCACGAGGTGCCTATTTTGACTAATGAAATTGCGAATACAGTTGACTCGACAAATGCCACTCGAAATTTCGTATAATCTCTCGCTCTCGTCGTCAATTGTCGTAACAGAAGTCTGGATGAGAGACGAACAGACCAGAGAGAGAGAGACAGAGGGAAATGGCGAGGGAGGGAGAACTCTCGACGAGGGAACGAAATATCGTGACAGATCCAGAGTGTTTGGCCCGGCATTCCGCAGTCGCATCGCACCCTCTTCCCGCAAATACACCCCTAACTTTGCTGCTAAACCAAGAGAAACGAAGAGAGATAGAAAGAGAGCGAGAGAGAGAGAGAGAGAGAGAGAGAGAGAGAGAGAGAGCGAGAGAGAGGAACCTGGCTTAGCACATTGCTTTTGGCGTTTCTGGCGCCTCCATTCTTTCTTTTCTACATATGTCTATATATGGGGCATTCCAAGTGAAAACGTGGTGTCATTTCCCTCGGGTCATCAGATCCTTGCATAACTTTTTTTTCGCATTGATTCCACTTCAAACACAGTCTAATTTTTCTAAAGATTTTTCTGGTCACTCTTTCAGGTGGCGTGACGATCATTTTTGTGTAAAAAAAAGGATAACTGAAAAAACATTTTTAAAATTCTGCAATTTTTTCCACAGATTCTGGGTCAAAAATAAGTAATTTCTATCATGATTAGAAAGTGGGCCATGGCTGTCTCATATTTTTTTTAATAATTTCTTTTTTTTTCAGTTTCTAAAATAAAATAAAAAAATTAATTCCTAATACCTCGTACATGAGTAAAAAAATACAATAAAAATAAAACATATAAGGGCAAATTTTGATATTTTGCATATTTTTCCAAATAAATGAGAAAAATATATTTTTTTTCAATAAAATACTTCAATAAAAAAGGATAACTGAAAAAATGCCAATTTTTAAATTCTGCAGTTTTTTCTACAGATTCTGGGTCATGAATAAGTAATATCTATCATGATTAGAAAGTGGGATGCGGCTGCCTCATATTTTTTTATTAACTTTTTTTCAGTTTTTAAAATAAAATAAAAAAATTGATGCCTAATACCCCTTATATGAGTACAAAAATAAAATAAAAATAAAACACGTCATGGAAAATTTTGATATTTTGCATATTTTACTAAATAAATGAGAAAATTCTTTTTTTTCAATGAAATATTTTCTCATTTATTTTGTAAAATATGCAAAATATCACAATTTGCCGAAATATGTTTTATTCTTATTTTATTTTTTTACTCATGTATAAGTGGTAATGGGAATTAATTTTTTTTCTTTATTTTAGAAACTGAAAAAAAGAAAATTATAAAAAAAAATATGAGACAGCCGCGGTCCACTTTCTAATCATGATAGAAATTACTTATTTTTGATCCCGAATCTGTGGAAAAAATTGCAGAATTTTAAAAATGGTGTTTTTTCAGTTATCTCTTTTTTACACAAAATCTGTGCAAAGTTCAATGGGAAAAATTCAATGCAAAAAAAAGTTATGCAAGGATCTGATGACCCGAGGGAAATGACCCCACATTTTCACTTGGAATGCCCCATATACATGTACACCCATGTATATATATAATATGGAGGCCTATCCCATCGGATTTCCCTTTCCCGCATCCTTATTCCCGTTCTTCGCTCACCCACACATGAATATTCAGTCAACGGCGCGCTTTACATACATTGAATATGCATCGGGAGTCCTTCCTTCCCTCTTAGGTCATTTACAAGATGCAGATATACGCGGCGCCTATGTCCCTTGTGCTTGTGCCGCGCTTCCTGTGCTACGACATATACATGGGCCATTCCAAGTCAACTAGACATTGAGGCTTGACCCTCATTCTCCTCGATTTTTTCCATTTTTTTTACGGATTTATTTTATGAGCCTCTGAGTCATTACATTTTCCTTTCGTAAATTATCGAAAATTTTGATCCATTTTTTGTGGCCAACTTAGAAAAATTAGAGAATAATGGCGACTGATCTCGTTAAGTGGTAAAATGCATTGTTGCTTGAAATAGATTTTTTTCTAGGTTTTTTTTCTTTATTTTACTTACGTTTTTTTTATCATACAACCGGATTATGAATATTGAATCAATTTAAAAATATTAAAAATATAATATATTAAAAAAATATTTAAAACTCTTTGAAAAAAGTGCACTAAGGCCCGAATTTTAAGTTCTTAAGATCGATCTTAATATCAAACTTAGGATCAAACTTTCCATTGAACTCAAGTTGGAACTTAAGATCGAACTTAAGATCCCTTTTAAGATTAATCTTAAGTTTGAACTCAAGTTTCATTATAAGTCCATACTTAAGTTCAAACTTTAGTGCTAACGTCAGATCGATCTTAAGTTCCAACTTGAATTTGGTTTGAAGTTTGATCTTGAGATCCATCATGAGCTCGAACTTAAGTTTGATCAAACTTCTTTCATCACCTCCCTCGACCATGTTTTTTGAAATTAGTTGTCAAAATAATTAGGTTCGATCGAACTTAAGCTTAAGTTCAAGATGGATCTTAAGTTGAGTTGAATCAAGTTTTTGAATGTTGGTGATTTTTTGCCACAAAAAAATAACGCCTGATACACTGAGAAAGAAGTTTATTTGTAGTGAAGAAATATATTTAGTTGGCACTTTTACTTAAATATTCCTTGACTGTTACAAAATTTGTTAGTCGTTAAGAAATATTTTATTTCTTTCAAAATAATTTATTAACTGTTTAAAAATATGTAATTTATTGCTTATTGAAAAATAATTTATTTCACCATATTCAACTTTACATTTGTTATCAGTTAACAAATCCTCGCACATTGTTTTCTCAGTGTAGAAAAAATCGATAAAAAATGTGAAGTATTTTTTATCTTCATCACAATGTAGAGAAAAATATTTAATTTTTAAAAGTATTTAAAAGTATAAATTTAAAAGTAATAAATAGTCGAAAGTTGTCGAGTCGAGTCGAAGGACCCCATATTATAAATGCACCTGCTTTCGCTTGTGATCCTTGCGAGCAAAAGGGCGAAAGTGACGTTATCGAATGCCGAAGAAATGTCGACTGCACGGAGCTTTTTGCTCGACAGCATTGAAACGTATCTGTGTATGAATTTACGTAAATATCTCACGAATGCATCTTTGTCACGAGTGGCGAAAATCGCGAGAATGCATCGGTAATCCGTCTAACGGAGTAAAATCATGTTCGTGAAATTTCTCTCTGCAATGCGGTCATTCCATGTCAAATCGACCACTTTTGAACCCGACCCCTTTCGATTTGGCTGAAATTTCGACATTTCCTTCTATTTTTACCTTCACTTAAAAAAAAAAAAAATCAAAATTTTTTCGAGCATTACCACTTTCAATTTTTTTTCTTCACAATTTTTCAAACTCTGAGGTCCTCCAGAGATCCTCAAAAAATTTCAGAGTGTTATTTTGTGAAAGAAGTCCAGCGGGGGTTTTTTTTTTATCAATAAAAAATGGAAAGAAATATCGGCCCACTGCACGTTGGGCATCATTTTTTCCGGAATTGATCAAAGTATTTTTTGAGTAAAAAGAAAATTAACGATAGCGAACTTCGAGAAAAAGATTAATTTTTTCGAAAAAGTGAAAAATTTCATAGTGTTTAATATCTTAAAACTTTGTTGTATTTTTTTCGGAACAGGATTGCGACATTTTTAATGAAAAAGTAATGCATTAACCATTACTTTTTTAATGGCTAATGGAAATCATTTTCATCAACCATTAAAATATAGATGAATAAATTATTGCAATTATGCATTACATTTTATTGACTTAGGACTTAGATTTTCACCTTAAATTCTAAAAAGCATCTATATTATAATTCTAAAAATGTAAGTCCTAAGTCAATAAAATGTAATGCGAAACTGCAATAATTTATTCATCTATATTTTTCCATTCCCAAAATTGCAATCAAATTTTTATCCATTACACATTACATTGCAATGGGTAATGGAAATTTTTTCTATTACACACTACATTGTAATGGGCAGGGTTGCAAATAATGCATTACTTTTTTTTAATGAAAATAATGTCCATTTAAATTTCAATGATTAACGAAAATAATTTCCATTAACCATTAAATTATTTACAATAACCATCAAATGTTAATGATTAATGAAAATGCAAATGCAATAAAAAAAAGTAATGCATTATTTGCAACCCTGTTTCGGAAAGTACATTTAAAGACGAAAATTTTGAAAAAAAAACCGTCTCAATTAGTCAATTTTTGAAGAAGTTGTATCTATTTGAAAAAAAAAATCTTTTTCTTGGGTTGGGTAAAAAAAAAAAATTGAAAATTTCCTGAAAAATGTATTTAATGTATTTAAATGTATCTAAAAAGTGGTCGATCTGACATGGAATGACCCAATATGATTCGTATTTCGTTCACTCACAGATTGAACAAAATCATCGCACTCATGGTCTTGCAATTGCGTCTCCGAATCGCATCTCGTTCATTCAACGAATGCCATTTTTTGCCGGATGAAAGATTTCACTCTAACACGGGAATACTCGAGAACGTTTCATCCCCTCGTTTTTTTTTTCATCTCTAAATTTTTCACACGTGATACTCCGGTCCGGAGACAGAGAGAAGTGAAGCAAAAAATGCGTCGAAAAAAAAACTTACACATGATTCGAAGTGGCACCGAATTACTGGCAGTTTTTCCCTCGCTGTTCACCGCTCGACAAGTGTACTCTCCCGCCGAGTATCTCGTTACCCGTTGCAATACCAGCGAACGATCGCTGAGAACTATTCCAGCCGTCACGTTGTTCTTCAGTTCTTTTTCCTGGGAAAACGATGAATAGAGAGAGTGGAGAAAAAAAAATGTCATCGCCTCGAAAGCTCTTTTCCCGTCTCTGAAATTTACTTCCACCCCTTTCTCCCCCTCCCCCTTTCACCCCCTCCCCCTTTCTTTCTCTCCCGCCCTTACTCTTTCTCTCCCCCTTGAACTTAATTCCTTTGCCATCCAACGGACTGCTTTTTTTTCTTTTTAATCTCATTCACGAAGCAAAAATTCACCAAAGGACGATTGAAAATTTGAAGAAAAAAAAAGTTTAAAAAATTCGACTCACGTCTTTGTACCAAGCGAGCTTGTACACTTTCGGATTAGCCCGTACGATACACTCGAAGTAAACGTCGGCGCCTTCCTTTATGTCGTCCGGATTGAGGTTGATTCCCATTTGGAGACTAACTATCGGCTGATACTGCACGTCCAGTCGCCATTTGTCCTCTAGGGCACTGTCCTGAATCAACGGATTGGAAGCGCGGCATGTCAGATACTTGCCGTCGTCGTCGATGCTCGGCACGAATTCCAAAATGCTGATGCTCTGATTGTTCATCGTTGGATACTGCGAAAAGATCGCAATGAGAGAGCACGAAAAGAAAGAAAGGAGAAATTTAATTGAGGGGTTGAATGGGACTGAATCCAATAGTACAATGGCTAGAATATTTTTCCAAAATTTCAGGTCAATCGGAGTAAAACTTTAGGAGAGAGAGCTTTTGGAAATTCCTCTCATTAAGCTAGATCAGCTGAGAGCGGTGGAGCGAAATCTCGTTTTTCTCTGATGAAAAACTTTATCCTTTGATTATATTTATCAATAGATAGATTCAAGATATAACCGAGAATGTTTTTTCGAATTCAAGTCCTCAACACTGCAATTAGCCATTTGGTACTTTTTTTAAGAGCACCAAGTCTCTTCATACACCGAAAAAAGGTTTAGTAATATCAACTACCCAACTGCGACCACGCACGGAAAAAAATGATCAGTGACAATTCATGTGCAATATTTAAAAAATTACTGAATTCAATGCAGTATATATGGTTTAGAACTGTAATTCAGGCGTTTTACTGGGAATCCATTATAAATTAATGGATTTAATGTAGTTTCTACTTTTCAAACCATTATAAATGCTGATTTACACTGTAAAAAGTGCCATGTTCACCGCAAAAAAATGACAAAATAGAGATAACAAGCAGAAACGACGAAATCCACTGTGTTTGAACTGTAAAATTTACAGTGGTCTCTGTAGAATGTTCAAAGCACATAATTAAAAATTGCAGTATTCTCAGTGAAAAATCAAATGCGCGCCGCAAAATACGCAACGTTAATTTTAATTCTTACAGTGTGGCACTGTAACGGGACGACCTGCGGTGGGCCACGATCTCTGCGCTTCGCCCGAGATCCGCTAGATAGCGTCGGACGGCGCTCCCTGTCGCGCCAGCGAGAGAGCCACCGAGCACTTATAAGGTCCGATGTATTACCAACATCGGCGTCCTCAATTGACATACAATTGTTGGAACATCACCCGCGTTGTGTGGTCAAGCAGTCCTATGGACTGAAGACTACATTTTCTTAACGGATTACCACTGCATTTCGGTAGCGCTCGTGCTCTCTATGGGTGCGAGGTTAAACCAGATTCGCTTCATTAATTGATCTCACGATTAATTAATCAAGTACAAGCCCTCGTAGCTATGAGCCTGAGCGAGGATAAATAACGGTTTATTGCAATATTTGAATAAATTGGAATTTATTCAAATATCGAAACGTTTCACTACACTATAATTTATTTTAGAAATCGCAGTATTTTCAGTGAAAAATAGAAAGCGTACCGCAAAATATACTACGTTTTTTTCAATTTTGACAATGTACACTGTAATTTTTTCACGGGCCTTGGATAATTTTTACAATGTGAAATGTGTAAAAAGTTCACCGGATACAACAGAAATATAACGTTTCACATAGTGTACGTTTTACTGTTCCACACTGTAAAAATTCGTCTGATGGGCATGTACCATGTCATATATGACATCTGTATATTGTATTAAAGAAATATGGAAATTTCACTGTTTGCCCTTCCAGGAGGCGCTGTTGATGGGGAAAACTGTAAAAATTAATGGGAATCTCAGCAGTTCTCACTGATCATTTTTTTCCGTGCGGAAAATTCGTTTGAATCAATCGTCACATACTTCATTTGATTACCCCGTTGTTGAAATGATAAAACTGGTGTAGTTGTTTCGAATGTGTACTGCATTCACCGCAATTACATTGGATCAAAATGATTTCAAACAAGATTGATTCAACAACTTGTTTTCTCATTCAATCGAATATTAAGTCATTTACTGGAACTAAGTAAAATTGTTTTAATCGTATGTTTCGTCTCATCAACAAAATCTAGTTTTAATTTGAGCTATTCATCCAGTCAAAAAGACTAGTTAATGCATTCAAGTCGATGAAATTGTTTGATAAATTTGACTAAATATTTCAATGCCGCCACAACACATTTAGTCGATAGTACGTATAGTAACTACCACGATCTCGGCACTTCGCCCGAGATCCGCGAGGTGGCGACGATCGGCGCGCGCTCTCGCGCCAGCGAGACAGCCACTGAGCACCGATAAGTACCAGTGAATTACCAGCATCGGAGTCCTCGATTAACTTTAAATTGATGGAACATTACCCGCGCTCTGTGGTCGCGCAGTTCTATGGACTAAGGACTACATATTTGAATGAGATCACCATTGCACTTTCGTGGCGCTCGTGCTCTTTATGGGCGTAAGAATAAATAAGTTAAATTTTCACTCAACAGTTTAATCTCATGATTAATCAGTTGAGTAAAAGCCCTCGTAGCTCAAACAAATATTGCATATCATCAAATGTTTTGTAAATTCAATTGAAATTTTCTAGCTTTATATCGAATACATTTTTTTTCCGATGAACAACTAAACCATTTGGTTATGCAATCGCATATTGAGTGCATTTTATCGAATATAGAATCAAAACAATGAAATTTTCAATTGAACGGATTCTCTACTCTGTTGGGTCAAGGATATATGTATATTTATGGGAATGCAATTTTCGTTTCCATTTTTATACACGTTTTGAGTTAACTGAATTACACATTTCGTTCGCCACCCGTAACCACCGGGTTTAGTTAATTCAAGCTAAATTTTTTTCACTTTACCAAACCTTTTTTTCGGTGTACAAAGGCCACAATTAATCTATGCATTTTCTCATCAAGGAAGCTTTCTGAAACATCTTGAAAGATGAAAATGTAAAAAATTCCAATTTCCTAGATTTTCCTGGCTATTTTTATAGCTCCAAGTGGAATTTCTGTAATCCGTCAACAATTCGGTTCCACACTGAGAAAAAAAATGGTTGAAAATGCAAAGTTGTTAGTTGAATACGGGCAACTGAATATTTATTTGGTCTAACTAAATAATTAGTTTCTTGAATATATATCCGCGCTTCGGTTGACCAAAATATTGTTCAGGCAACAAACATTTGGATTGTACAACTAAATATTTAGTTGCACGTATTCAACTAAACGATTTTGCATATTCAACCATTTTTTTTTTCTCAGTGCAATATAATGTCTTTAGCGACATTTATTATTGGCCCGGTTGGAACGTTGGAAGCGTAGAAGCTCCTCGTTCAAATTTGGAGATATTATTTCGGTGATAGTGGATTTTCCGCTCAAACGGGACAACGGCGATGCTCTACGTGTGGATAAAAATAACAAAATATATCGAGATCCATGTGCAAGAATATACTTGTGTAGAGCATCAATGCCGAGGTGATGCTGCACGAGATCGACAAGCGAAGCAAAAGCATCGCTATCGATATCCCGCTCGAGCCCGATACACGTTGAATGGAAGGCAACGCGTATGCGACAGGATGGATGTCACTTGACGCCGTTGACCGAGCTTTTTTTTCTATATTTTTTTATAACCCCTTCTCCGTCGCCCGTTTCCGGATCGCCGACACTGCAGCGTCGGCTCGAAACGTGCCGGGCTTTTTTTTCGCTGGGCACACCTGCATTCCCGGGAGCGGGTTTCTGTTGTTTCGACGTAGACACGAGAGAAAGAGAGAAAACTAGAGAGAGAAAGAGAGAATGAGAGATAGGGATGCAGGGATGGAGTGAGCTCGAACTCGGGGAGAACTGATCACTGCGTCCGATAAAAGCTTCGATCTCGACGCTTTTTAGCCTCAACCGAGCCGAACGTCGAGCTCACGAAAAATATATGAACTCTGGGATCGAAAATCATCAAAGGGATAAATGTGGATTAAAAAATCCAATTTTTTTTCAACAAATTGACGTTTCGATTGGACTAAAATCATGATGGACATCTTGAGCTCTAAAAATTAGGTGTGCTGTTTCATTTCTTTTTTCTTTTTCTTTCAAGTTTATAGAAATTGTAATGTTTATGAAGATATTTAAGTTTGTGTGGATATGAATACCATTGTTTTTTCTTCAGAGATAAAAAACATTTTTACACAAAATGAAATCGAAAAAAATAATAAAAGGGCACGCTTCACACGTTTAAAGATTTTGTTTAAAAAAATTGACTTTTTAATGTTTGTCTTCACTGTTTTCATTTCTTAGTATAATTCATACGTTAAATTCATGAAATTTAAGGAAATCAAGTCAACATTCATCTGTATGAAATTTTCATTTTGTTGGAAAAGAAACTTTTTAATCTTGAGAGAAAAGTTGATGACACCTGGGATTTTTTTTTTTCATGAGCCGGATAATATATTTTAATTATATTCGCTGCTTAAAAACCTTTATTATGAATAATGAATAACTCATATGTTGTTTCTTAAAGAAGGCTCCAATGTCGAGTTTCCGAAAATGTTTTGTCCCATGGCCGACAGTAAATTTGATCTCAGGATTGGCAAGTCTGAAACAAAAAAATAAAAAAGCATTTTAAAGAGGAAGTTTCCTTACACAACAATTTAGCACCGTTAACGAAAAATCGATTTAAAAAAAAAAACGGTGGATGTTTGAAATAAATTGTGAAAAATTCAATGGTTCATTTTCATTTCAAACATGCGCCATTTTTTCTGTTAATCGATTTTTCATTAACGGTGATAAATTGTTGTGTAAGAAACCTTCCTCTTTAAAATGCTTTTTTATTTTTTTGTTTCACACTTGCCAATCCTGACATTAACTGTCGGCCATGGGAAAAGACATTTTCGACTTTGGTGCCTTCTATAAATTATTCAAAGGATCAAAATAAAGAATAATATTTTTTTTTGTACTTTCGAAGGATGAAACAATGTTGTAAAAACAGGTTTATCGCCACATCTGATAAAGGAGCTGAACAAAAAAATCTTAAGAATTTGCTTTTTTGGGCCTTTTGAAGTCGACTAGTACCTTAAGGCAACATTTTTTATCAAAAACGGAATTTTTTTTTCAGAAGCCGCCATTTTGTTTAAAATGGAGATTTTGTTTATTTTTTCAATTAAATACTGGATTATACCTTAAATTAACGAAATATTTTTTATTTTTTTATTTTCGATGATTCGATCCAAAGATTTTTTTTTGAAGACCTCCCGCAGATCGGATACAGTAGCTTCAAGATTCATTATTGTTGAAAAAGAAAAATTTCCAAGTGAAGTTAAAAACGTTCCAAAAATATGTATACAAAATTTACGTTAATAAATCAAAATGTCTTTCCAGAAAGAATTCTTAAAAAATTCTTGAAACCTCCTGACTGCGTAGAAAAACCTTCAACCTTCAAAAAATTGTGCAGATGGCCCAAGAGTGCATAAAAAACTACAAACATGATCGCAAAAAAGTAAAAAAAAATTGTTCCAGTAAATATTGATCTTTGAGTCTTGAGAGTGATCTGGGAATATTTATTATCCGGTTAGGTCCTTCGCAAGGATTTTTCTCTCGTAAGAGATTCTGCACTTGAACAGGATGACTTAAGGGGGGAAACCCATATAATTGGTCGAAGATGACGAGGAATTTCGAGATTTTTTTCCAACGCAACTCCAATCGTTTTCAACTTTGGAGGCTATTTTATTGTACATTCGAAGACTTGAAAAACATTTTTTAAATTTTGATTTTCTTTGCCCGAAATTTTAAACGCGATTTCGTCGAAACTACATTTTCGCAATTTGCGGCAGCGATAAAAAAAAACTATTCATTCGATCCATTTCAACCAAATATTTTTACATACATAATTGCAAACCCTTGTCGACAAACCTCTATTTAAAGAAAAAAAATTAATTTAACAATCATTTTTTGCATAAAAATGTTCGGTAAAATTTCGATCTTTTTTCTCTGAGTGCCGCCGATATTACAATATTCAACTTTTGAACCTTTTTCTTGGTTTATCGACAGCGTACTTTCATATGGAATGTAATGGTTTCTGATTCTTTTGTTTCGGATGAAAAACAAAAAAACTACAGCTGCCGCAATTCGACATCGTTGGAAAAATTCGTTCGGCAACGATTGGTTGCAGGCTGCTGATGAATACTTATTTTCGATTGAAAAAAATGCTTTTCAAGTCTTCGAATGTACAATAAAATAGCCTCCAAAGTTGAAAAAGATTGGTCCGGTAGTTGCGTTGGAAAAAAATCCCGAAATTCCTCGTCATCTTTGAACATTTATATGGGTGTCCCCCCTTAGAATTTGAAAACAAGGGTCAAAAGGTCAAAATGGTCATACACAAATATATATATATATATATAGATAATACCGGAAGGCTCAATTTCGTTCTTCGGGAAACTCAACGCTAAGAGGCCCAAAGTTTGAATGTATATCGGCAGTGAGAGAGTTTCCGGTAAAGTATGAAAGAAAATTGAGCTTCCATCGCCAAAGATTGAGAGAGAGTGAGAGAGAGAGAGAGAGAGAGAGAGAGAGAGAGAGAGAGAGTAGCGGGTTTATTTTTGAATGAATTAAAGGCGGTGAGAAAGCGTTCGGATGAATTTATATCAAAGAAGGATAAGCGAGAGAGACCGCGAGAAAATTAATGAAAGGGAGTCGAAAATGACGAAGGTGAGAAGAACGGGGATGAGAATACTGACGATGAACGAGAGAAAGAGATGCTCCCCAGCCAATTACGAGAGTTCTCATTCGAATATGAATATGTCGCGAAGATATTTTCGTTGAGGTATTCGTGTGCGAATTAAACGCGGTGAACGAGCTCCTGTCCTCTTCTCTCTCTCTCTCTCTCTCTCTTCCTCTTTATCCTCTTCCAAGTTGTGGCACGCGTGCCAAAGCTCTTTCGGATCTTCCTCTCTCTCTCTTTTCCAGCGATATGTCTCTTTTCTCATAGACTGCGCCAAATCTCTTCCTTCCTCCCTCCCTCTTTCTTGGCCCTCTTTGCCTCTTTTCTCGCACACTTTCGCAGATTCATTCCTCCCGCGCGTACACAAACCATCCGCGAATGTGTTATGACTACGAGAGAGTACGAACGTGCTCCGCCTTAAATGGGAAAAGTAAGCGGACATTGGAAGTTTGTCGCGAAAGTTTGAAGATTCTCAAGGAGGGAGAAAAGAGGGTGGAGAAGGGAGAGAAGGGAGAGGAGAAGGAGAGAGAGGGAGCGAGAGAGAGAGAGAGAGAGAGAGAGAGAGAGAGAGAGAGAGAGAAGGGAGAGAAGGGAGAGAAGGGAGAGAAGGGAGAGAAGGTGAGATAGAGAAGGGAGAAAAGAAGGGAGAGAAGGAGAACGAGAGAGAGAGAGAAGGGAGAGACGAAGGAGAGATAGAGAAGGGAGAGGAGAAGGAGAGAGAAGGGAGAGGGGAAAGAGATAGAGTGAGTGAGAGAGAAGGGAGAGGAGAAGGAAAGAGAGAGAGAGGAGGGAGAGGAGAAGGAGAGAGAGAGAAGGGAAAGGAGATAGATAGATAGCGTGAGAGAGAGAAGGGAGAGAAGGAGGAGAGAAAGAGAGAGAGAGAGAGAGAGAGAGAGAGAGAGAGAGAGAGAGGGAGGGAGAGTAAGAGATGGAGGTTTGAAGGGAGGAAGAGAGAACGATGTAGGGTAAAACTTCCGCTTGACGCTGGTGTCTCGTCACCTCTCTCGTCTGGCGGATATATGAATGGCGTTATATTACTCTGTGAGAGAAGGCACCATCAGTGAGAAGTTGTCAGGGATGCTGGTTATAGGCTCTCTCTTTGGGAATACGAGGACGCGAAGAACTCGGGTACTCTTCTCACTTCCTCTGTCTCTCTCTCTCTCTCTCTCTCTCTCTCTCTCTCTCTCTCTCTCTCTCTCTCTCTCTCTCTCTCTCTCTCTCTACTTTTCTCATATTATACGCCATACAACTTTTCGAGACAAGAAACTTTCCGGTACACGCTAATAAGGGCAGCTTCCGGTTATACGAGAGTTGTAAAGATCCCGAACTGCGCATAATATACACACACACACGGAATGTAATACAAAAGTCAAACAAAATTTTCACGAGAAATCCGCCTCGCGTGGAAATTATGAAAATTACAATCCCCGTCAAACGCGGTTTATATGGGGCATTCCATACGAAACCGACCAATCCGTAGCCCCGATCATTTTTTTTTTTTTTTTGCGAAATTTGTATTTTTTTTACGTACTGAAAGCAGTCTTTCAGAATTTTTTTTATATTTTTGTCGCAAACCTTGCAACCACAAAAAAATTTTCGAATTTTCACACAATTTTCTTTTACGAATGCTCATAACTTCTTAAAAAACGGAGATGTCAAAATAAGATAAAATATCTTTTTTTTCCGTCTTGAGTTGTAGTTTTTTTTTAAATACATAGAAAATATTGTGATTTATTTTTATATGTTTTTTTTAGTTTTGAATGCAAAATTGTTTTTTTTTCTTGGACAATTTTGATTTTTTTGAAAAAATTGACCACTTTTTGAGAGACGTTTTTACAAGTACTGAAAAATTTGCAGATTGTGATATTCATAAAGTGTATTCTTTGTCTATTTTTGAAGTTATGCGTAACACTAAAAAAGTTCAACACTTCAAAAATAAATTGAAAAATAGAAGTTATTAATATCAGAAGCTGCGAATTTTTGAGTACTTGTAGAAATGTCTCTTAGAATGATAATTTTTTTCAAAAAAAATCAAAATGGTCCAACTTAAAACAAAATATTTTGGATTAAAAATGGAAACAAAAAATATGAAATTAAATATCGATATTTTTTTCTATTTTTTTTTATAAAACTATAACTCTCAACGAAAAAAAATGATCTTTTGGGTTATTTTGATATCTCTGTTTTTCGAAATGTTATGTGCATTTAAAAAAAAATGGTGTGAAATTTTGAAAAATTTATAGTGGTTGGAAGGGTTCAGACAGAGATCTAAAAAAATTAGGAAAGACTGCTTTCAGTTCGTACAAAACACTAGAAAATTTTCACAGAAAAAAAAAGCTCGGGGTTACGGATTGGTGGGTTTCGTATGGAATGCCCCATATACATCTCGAAATATAGTTTACGATACCGTGATAATTATTTTCTTTTTTCAGATTCTTAATCGAAAGATGTGCTTGGTTCACATTGTTGCTTTCTTGATTTCCATAAAAACAGCTCTAATTAATAAACAATGGACATTATTAGAAATAATTTTTGATGATTTTATAGAAAATCTGTTAGCGATAAATTGAGCTATCATTCGTCCAGATCGACCCAAAATTACAAATTTTATTTTAAAAAAACGAGGTAAGAAAGGTCCCTAATTTATTGGCATAAACGATGTTATTTTTCAGTAGAGTCATCATTGTTTATTTTCGTTCTAGATTAATCAGGATTCGTTTTATTTAAATCCACTTTACTTCGCACTAGTTTCTCCTCCAAAACTTCCAAAAACAATTCTTGATGTCTTACGACTCGATTGGCTCAAAATTTACCGCAAAAACGACCTGAAAAACCATATTTACCGTTCACGTTCATTGTAACAAAAACTGCAAAAGTCTCGTTATTCGTTTACCATCAATTTGCATCGGCTTCTCACAATTTCCGGCAATGGATGAGAATGAAATTTCACTTCACCATTCGTCGCATCGACGTTCACTGGTCGAATGAGTCATTGGTCCGCGAAAGTTGTTGAAAACAGATGGAACTTCGCCATGGCCGTGGCTGTACCAGCGAAGTACGAAAATTGAGAGAGAGGTGGTCGTGATGGAAAATTGAAATGAAAAAAAGAGGAAAGAGATGGCGCTCGAGAGGGGTGACTGTAAAAAAAAAAAAAAATGAAAAACGGCAGAAGAACGGATATAAAGAACGAGGGTCATTCTGGGGAGGATGTGTGCAGAAGTTTTGTACGAGGAAATCCTGACCAAAGCTTTTGGTCCCCTCCAATATCAAGCTTTTCAAAAGTTTGTCGTTTGTTAATTAAAAATTAGCAATTGAATCGAAATTTAAATGAAAATGAAAATTTTAGACAAACACATTAAATCGACGGCAGTATGGAAGAACGTGCTATCACAAATTGTGCTAGAAGAACGTGCTATTTCAAATTGTGCTAGAAAAACGTGATATATCAAATTGAGCTAAAAGAACATGCTATCTCAATTTGTGCTAGAAGAACGTGCTATCTGAAATTATGAGAGAAGAGGGTGGTATCTCGAATTGTGATCAATTGTGATCAATTGGAGATACCACTTTCTTCTAGCACAATTTGAGATAGCACGTTCTTCTAGCACAATTTGATATAGCACGTTCTTCTAGCACAATTTGAGATAGCACGTTCTTCTAGCACAATTTGAGATGGCACGTTCTTCCATACTGCCGTCGAAATGTCTCTCCACAATATTACAATAAATATCAACAATACTTGCAAGAGATAATAATAATAATAGTAATGGTAATGGCAGGGTATAAAATATCAGCGATTGAATCAGAAGCTATGAGGCTTGAACATTGATCGATTTGTCCAGGCATTTTTCGTACATACATATATATGTTAGGGTGATTCGTTTCAGGGCAACTTTTTTTTTTATCCATCGTGCCCGAAAACCTTTAGTTGGTGCCCAAAAACGAAGTTTCGTGAAAGGGGGGTGTTGTCAAAAAATATTTAGAGGTCGCGAATCAAAATTGAAGGTTTCCCATTTGATTAACATCGAAAGAAAAAATTGCTCATCATTAGTGTTACCATTCCGCGAATTTTGATATCGCGATATTTTCCAAGTGGGTTTTCATAGGAAATATGATACTCTACAATAAATTTCCTTGAGCCATGTCCGTAAATTCAACTGTTTCAGCGGTATAATTATTTCAAGTGAATGTCGTATGAAAATATCCATTCACACAGCTGCAACGCCTGAGATATTAGATATATCGAAAAAATTCAAATGAGAACTTTGTAGAGAAAGTAATTTTCTACAAAAAAGTCTCTCAAAATCGAGCCCGTACATTCAACTCTTTCGCAGCTGGTGGGGATGAAGTAAAAGAAATAGATTTTTTGTTTTTTGTTTTAATGATTTATTTGCATAGGGAAGTCTTTGTGACATTTGTTGAATGGTTTTTCTGATGATTTTTTCAATGCTATCTCATAGAAAATGGAGTTCGCTTGATTGAATAAAACAAAAAAATATCTATCTATTTTACTTCATACACCTATACCTGAGAAAGAGTTGAATTTACGGGCTCGGCTTATGAGACTTTTTTATAGCAAATTACTTTCTTTACAAAGTTTTCATTTGATTTTTTTCGATATATCCAATAGCTTAGGCGTTACAGCCGTTTGAATTGATATTTGCATACGCTATTCACTTGAAATAATGATACCGCTGAAACGGTCGAATTTACGGATATTGCTCAATGAACTTTACTGTAAAGTATCATATTTCCTATAAGTACCCACTTGGAAAATATCGCGGTATCAAAATTCGCGGAATGTTAACACTAATAATGAGAATTTTTGTTTTCAATGTTAATCAAATGGGAAACCTTCAATTTTGATTTGCGACCCCTAAATTTTTTTTGACAATACCCCCCTTTCACGAAACTTCGTTTTTGGGTACCAACTAAAGGTTTTCAGGCACGATGGGTAAAAAAAAAGTTGCCCTGAAATGAATCACCCTAATATATGTCGGCATGGAGATCGGTACACTGCGAAGGTGGACTATTGATGTACTTTGCTAGTGCATCAGCAGCCAGGGTCGACGAAAATCGAAGCCCGTTTGTCTCGTCGTCCCGGCCTCTCGCGATACGTACGGTTGATTGATTACGACTCGAGCAAAAATATCGAATAGGAAAGAGAGTGGTATAGCAAACTGTCCGCGGTTCCATTGCCAAGCAAGCTATAACTTATATGTACACCCCCGCTCAAAAGTTGGGATGCACCGGTCGATATTTCTTACCGCACTAGAAGTTGCATAACTCCGTGAGAAAAAAGGATAATCGAATTTTAAAAAAGCGTTTTGAAGGGAAGACATTCAGCTCTTTTTCCTTTTTCAAACATATTTTTTATGATTTTTTTTTCGATCCGTCATTTTGGCCTTTTTTCGATCATCGCGATTTCGGCGCACAACTTGAGGACATTTTTTTCGTCTTTTTCATCTACTGTACATTTAAAAGGGTTAGCGGAGGCTCCATTTTTGTTTTTTTTAAAAACATTTTGTACGATTTTTTCTCGCAAAGTGATTTCAGTTTTGGCTAATAAAAATACAAATTTTGATAGACGCAATGTAACTCAAAAACTATAGAGTTTAGGGGAAAATGTCAAGTATAAAAAAAGTAATGTAGTTATACACGGAATCACCTGGAATTATTTAAGAAATTTCCTATAAAATTTTCTAAAAAATTGTTTCCGCTTGAAATTTCCGTACTTATTGATACAATAAAAATATGAAAAAATTCAGTAGAGTTTGGCATGCTATAAGCAACAATTATCAATAATGAAATTGCCTAAAATCTATTAATAAATTATTTAAACAATTGCTTAAACTATTTGTCAAGGACTTTTGGGCAATATTATAATTGATGATCAATAATTATTATTAATTATTGTTGCTTATAGCATGCCAAATGTTGCTGAATTTTTTTAGATTTTCATTGTGTCACAAAGTACAGAAATTTCAATCAGATACAATTTCTGTTTTGGGCCCTAGTTTCTTTGAAAAAAAAATTAATATTTTAAAAAAGGCCCCTCTTTGTATTTTCCCTCAATTTAATGATTTGGCGCTCGGGCAACCCCTAAAAAATGAAATCAAAATTTCTAAAAATTTGAGGTCATATTTTGGGCCAATCGAAACCCACAATTCATTGGACATCAAAATCCGAGGGGGTCAGGCCGATGACCGCATGATTTGACGTGGAATGCCCCATATATCTATTTGTCTATAAAACGCCCAGAATCGCGAAACGGACGTATTTTCAGCCCTTAAACTCGATAGGGACGACCTTTTGATTTTCATCAATCAATACACTTATCCGTCGGATGAGAAAATAATGGGAGTACAGCGGAGAAAGGAGTCGAGGGTTTGCGTAACAGCGAGAAAGATGGCGCCGAAGGGAGAGAGCTGTGGAATGAATGAATGGAAACGAGAGGACGAAAAGTGAGTGCGAAAGAGTGAAGGGATGAAACACGAGGCATAAAGCCGGAGACGAAAGAGCGTGGATGGGAGAAATGTGGAAGAGTCAAAGTGTTTGACGAGTAACCATCCCCAACGGGGGTTTACCAGCCAAGTGCATTAGAGGGATAAAGTCGAGTTTCTCTCCACACATTGGGAAGAGAGACAGAGACGCATGAATGAGAAAGAAAAGAGGGAAATCGATGGAAAAAGCGTGAAGGAGGGCAGAAAGAGAGAGAGAGAGTTAGCCACGAAGTTGCTCGTGGGTTTAGTTCGGCGCTTTAACTCAACGGGGATTATCATTGCCGCTTGAAAAAAGGTGGCAATGTCTGAGAGACTGATAATATTGAGAAAAGATGTGGTAATTCAACAGAAAAGGCTGCACGGAAAAAACGACTTAGTTGCTTCAACCAACCAGCTTAGTGCTCTCAGTGCCAGAAGAGAAGTTAGTTGGATCAACTAGATAGTTGGTTGGGTCAACTAACCAACCTTATTTATTAGTTACCACAACTAAGTCGATTAGTTGTGCTAACTAAAAAATTGGTTTGGTTAGTTGACTCAACCAACTATCTAGTTGATCCAACTAATTCATCTTCTGGCGCTCAGAGCACTAAGCTGGTTGGTTGAAGCAACTAAGTCGTTTTTTCCGTGTGGGAACACAAGAATAAAGCTCAAGAATTGAGGATTTCCATCAATATTTACTCGTGACCTTGAAAAACAAAAGCTGAAGCGAATCATTCAAAAATTACTCAAACCGAAATTACTCTTAGCCCGAAGGTCGCTTCATCCAATTCGCAAATTCAATTGAAAGTTGGAACAAAATGGAAAATTTTGGGGTTCAATGAATTCTCGGTGGATATTGAAAAAGTGTCGAATTTTTTTCAACGGCCATCTGGCGCGTTTAAACAGCTTTGCAGTTCGAAGGTGAAAAAAGAAAAATCTCGCGAGCCGGAAATATTTTACGGCGGGGGGGGGGGGGGGGAGAGGTGATCGGCGGAGAGAAATTGGCTTAAAGAGAAATTAAATCGAAGTTATCGATTAAATGTCGTATAAGCACGGCTCAAATCTCCTTCCTCAGATTTTTCAGTCGCGAATGCCGAATAAATAAGATTCTTCGATGATTTCGTGGCCATTCTGTATTTTCAGAAATTGTAATAATAAAGTAGCTCACATTTGCATCAGTGCCAAAAGTTTACTAATTCTTAAGATTCAAAGAGATCGATTTTTTTGTCACTTCAACGATATACAAAATGTAAATTTTTTTTTGTTCAAATCGCCAAAGAAAGAAATATGGAAATGTATGGAAAAGTTATGAATACAAAAAAAAGGATGAGCAGCAAAATGATTTAGAAATTGTAATTTGCATGATGTTTCCTGTTTTCATTTCCATTTAACAATTTTTAGTTTATACTTGTAGTTTGTTTAGTTTTAGAGTAAAAAATGCAAAATTAAGAATGTTAACTAGTATTTTTTTCTAATTTCTAAATTTTATAAAATTCAATCTTCTTAAGCTACTTTTTCCAAATTCAAGACCAACTATTCTGATCAGCATGCAAAAATTTTCTTCAAAATTTCAATTTTAGAAAGACTCTAAGTTGTCTTTAAATTGAATAATTAATTTAAATATCAAACATTTTTGTTCTCTAAAATAATTGTTGCAGAAAATTTTCTTTCAATTGGTACAAAACAGAGATCGGCAGTAATTATATTTTCAGGCGCATTTTTGGAAAATATTATCAATTTTTTGAAAATTAATAATTTTGAAATCCAAATTTTCAATTACCCGATAATGGTTGATGGAAAAAAATAAATTTCCAATTTTCCAAATAATCGGTGATTCGTCGAAAAATAATATCAATTACTCAGAAAATGGTTAATTGGTTTGAAAATATTTTCAATTATCCCAATAATCGGTAATGGGTAAAATAAAAATCAATCAATCAGAAATTATCAATTACCGATTATTCGGATAATTGGAAATATTGGCAAACCAATTACCCATTTTCTGAGTAATTGATATTATTTTTCGACCAATTACTGATTATTTGGGAAAATGAAAATACAATTTCGGATAATTTTAATTTTTCCATCAATTGGTATTGTATCTTTTAAAATTATCGATTTTCCATCAATTGAAAAATGGAAAATCGTAATTTTTTTCTTGCCGATCCCTGGTACAAAATTATGAAGGTACAACCCAAACATTTTTTTGAACTTTTTGAATGTTCCAGTTTGAAAACTTTGATTTTTTCGAAAATAAAAACAAATCTTTTTGTATAAGAAAGCAAACGACCTAAAAATTTACCAATATTTGACATCAACGTATCGGCAAACGAATAAACGGAATGCCCATAAAACATTCCAAGCTTTCCAAGCACGTGTATATCACGAAAGAAATTGACTGGAATCCCATTTTCCCATTTGAAAATAACGAATACATATTGAACGATGGGTATTCGAACGTAACGAATAAATATCGAAATACACCCATTTTCTACTTCAGTCGCGAATGTTTAACAACGAAAAATTGACTTCAATTCCATTTTTTTTTTTGGGCGAGAATATGTACTCACATTTTGCACAGTTTTTTTTATCTCTCTGTTGGCCTTCCACCATGTGATTTTGGCATCGGGTCGGGAACCCGTTGTTCGACACTCGACAGCGTATTTTTTGTCCGCCGAGACTCTCGGCTCTTTCGTCAGGATCTGTACAACCAGCGGTTTCACTGCAATACATCAAAAATGACTGAGACATTATGAAAATTAGTATTCCATGAAAAAAAAAAGTAAGAAGGAAAAATACTCTCTCCCTACTAAAGCGATAAAAAAAACAAAATTCTATCAGAAACAGGCTCAAAAGTTTCGTTTAAGTATAAACAAAGGCCTGTTAAAATGTGAGCTCTTAATATTAATATTGACATCGCCCGCATCGGACTTTTCGATTTTCCGTAAGAATAACATGGGAAAAATTGTTTCCACGTCTTTTCATTTTTATAACTAGCAAACGATTTATCATACGGGAAATTAATTTACAGACATATTTTCGTGGAAAATTGAACGCTCTACAAAAACTTTTCGGAGTTACTTTTCGATAACTCCACTCGTTCAAAAGTTATTCAACGTCGAAGTTTACTTTTTCGTAAATTTGGCCGATTTTTGGATATTACAGCGGAACGATTAGTTTAATCGACAAAATGTGGATAAAATTTCATGTAAAACATAAATTGAACTTTCGCGAAATGGCACCAATAGTTCTCACTATGAGAATTAAAAAAAATAGAACGCTCTAAGAAAATTTTGCAGCAGAAGGTAGCTTAAAAATTGTATTTTTCTATCAAGAAAATGACGTTCATTGTAGTATAATAGTATATTTTTATTCGATATTATTTTTAAATAAAAAAAAAAAAAAAAAAAACAAAAAAAAATTTTCAACTAATTTCCGTTGCACAATTTTCGTAAAGCGTTTTATTTTCTTGGTTATTATAGCGCGAACTATTGGTTAACATTTCTCGAAAGCTTTATTTATGTTGCGCGTAACATTTCATCCACATTTTGTCGATAAAACCAATAGTTCCGGTGTAATATCCGAAAAACGGCCGAATTTACGAAAAATCCAACTTTGACCTTGAATAACTTTTAAACGAGTGGACTCATCAAAAAGTAACTCAGAACCTTTTTTGTAGAGCGTTCAATTCTCTACAAAAATATGTCTGTATATTTACCGAATGATAAATCGTTTGCTAGTTATACATTGAGAAAAAGTTCAGTTAAAACAACTAAATCCATTTAGTTAAAAAAATTTAGTTGATTCAATATTAATTTGTTTGAAATAATGAAACTATAATTAATTCAACAAATGGATTTGGTTAACCATAAGATATGAGATGAACGAAATTATTTGGTCAATTTTCAGATACAGTTTAGTCCAATTTACACGTTACTGAGTTGCTGTATAGAAATATTTCGTTGATTTCTAGTGTATTTTAACTAAATAAATTTAGCTGTAACAAAAAAAAACAATTCGTATTTTCAATCACACAATTTATTTGGTACAAAGATATTTATTTGATTGAACTGAAACTTTGCCCATTGAAGCAACGATTTAACCGATTTAACTAAAACTTCCACTGTATCTTTGTTGAATTACCAAAATGATCTCGTCGAACGTCCGGAAACAAATCTTTGGTTGAGTCAAATAAATTTTTGCATTTTCAACAACAAAAAATTTCTCAGTGTAAAAATCAGAAGGCGTAATTTTTTCCATTTTATTTTCATGAAAAATCGAAAAGTGCGACGAGGACGATCGTAATATTAATATTGAGCGTTCAAATTTTAACAGGCCTACCTAAATGAAACTTTTGGGCCTGTTTCCGAGAATTTTTTTTTTCCTTTCAATTGCCCTACTGCGCACTATTCTGCGTGTAAATGCGCGGATAATAAGATGCATAACCGTCGAGAGGTTGGTAGTTTTTTTTTTGTTTAACGCGAATTTGACGTTGAACCATGATGACGTAAGGGGAAGTCGAGTGTTGTGCGCGCGAGAGCTTTTACACTCACCATAAGGGAGGTTTGGGGTGGCTCTAACAACCAGTGGCTCGTCACGAGGAGGGTAAAAGTTTGAGGTCTGTTCGTACCCTTATCGCGCAGAGTACATCGTCTCCCTCGTCGTAGACTTGTTACAGTATGTGCGAGAGCGAAAGACAGAGAAAGAGAGAGAGAGAGAGAGAGAGAGAGAGGAGGAAGAGCACCTCTCAAAATAATCCCAGCACGACACAGCGATAAATCTTAATTATTTAATTTCTAGGTTAGACGAGCTAGAGAAGAGTATGAGGCATGGCTAAACTCAAGTCAGAGAGGGTTGCAGAGGGTGTAAAAAGGAGGCCAAAGTGTTTGTCCAAAGGGGGGGGGGTGCAAAAGGTTCATGCTCTGCTCGTGAAGCTTGGAGTCACGACCCACGTATACACACATACGTTTGAAACTTTCTCCTTTACAATCACACGACCGTTAGATTACTCGATCAGTCAAACCGAGTCGCACTCTCGATCGCGATTCATAGTCCACTAGACAATAGAATCGAGAAATTGATCTTTCTGGTCAACAGGAGTCCAATACAACGCTCAATAGATTATTTGAAAAGAGAAAATTCGAAAGGATAAAATTAAAAAAAAAAAAAAAATAGAGGGCAGCTTGATGGTGCATGTGGGATTGGACTGGATATCTGTCCTGGAAGAAGGGGATTCTTTAGCTAAAATGATATGTTTCAAATTACATCTCATTGAATTAGCGATTGAGATAAGTTCCTGATCGAGGAAATCGAGTACAAAGCTTTAAAAATTGTTGCTGTATTTATTAAGTGAAACCTAGTGCAAACTATCATGGATCGGAGTTGAAGGATGCCAAGTCGAGGTAGAAAAAAAAATACATAGCAATGATTTTATGAAAAAATTAGTTTCTTTACGTCAAGGAATAGAGAAGAATATATTTATACTGATTTTTTGCAGTCAAATTTTTAGATTAGAATTTTTATTAAGATTTTTATAAATTTTTATTAGAATTATAAATATTCCATAAACATAAAGGAAAACATTGATAGACATAAATTAGACTCATTTTTTTTATGAACAAAACCACAGTTCTCCAATGTTCAAAACCTTTCCGTTTAATTAAGACTCTTAATATAAAGCCAATTACTTGATGTAATCATTAAAAACGTGTTGACAAAAAATCAGAGCTTCGAATAATCAGAATGAAATCAAAATTACCAAAAATTTGTCTTCGCAAATTTGTAGAAAAATATACTCATGGATTAATTGCTAAACTAAGTTTTTTTATTGTAAATCAATTGTTGATCATTTTGTGATCATCAATCAATCAATCAATCAATCAATTGTTGATTATTTTTTGTGTAAATAATTTTTTAAACCTTGGAGATCTATCGACTTATCTGAATCGCAAGAAACAGCGTAGGGAAGACCGGGCACAAAAGTAACAGGATACAGTTCGACGGCAGTATGGAAGAACGTGCTATCTCAAATTGTGCCAGAAGAACGTGCTATCTCAAATTGTGCTAGAAAAACGTGCCATCTTAAATTGTGCTAGAAGAACGTGCTATCTCAAATTATGAGAGAAAAAGGTGGTATCTCCAATAGTAATCAATTGTAATCAATTGGAGATACCACCTTCTTCTCTCATAATTTGAGATAGCACGTTCTTCTAGCACAATTTGAGATAGCACGTTCTTTTAGCACAATTTGAGATAGCACGTTCTTCTAGCACAATTTGAGATAGTACGTTCTTTTAGCACAATTTGAGATAGCACGTTCTTCTAGCACAACTTAGGATAGCACGTTCTGCTAGCACAATTTGAGATAGCACGTTCTTCCATACTGCCATCGAGTTGTAACATAGCGAATATCTCCTAAACTATAGTAGCTACCACCGCGTCCCGCAGGCACATAATGCGCCTTGCAGTTCCTCACATTTGGTTACTAGGCTAGGAGACATCCGCACTAAACAGATTTGACCAGAATGGTGCATTGGATTGTCAGGTCCAAAGTAAACTTTTGCGGCTTTCGATAAACACGAATATCTCGATTACTGTGCTACATATAGACATTATTTTTTATTCATGAGCTTCCTTGGACATTTTTGTGTCAACTTTCGCGGTTTTTAAAGCTTCCAACTTGAGAAAATTAATCAAATTCTAACTTTGAAGTAGAAAAAACCATCTGGGGACAATTGTAACAATTTTCCCGGGGACGGTTGTAACAGTTTGTCGGCTGTCAGTTGTCACGATAATTTCACATCTAAACATTAAATCTAACGTCAAACGGACCTTTTTTTTTAACTTTCTGTGTGCAATAATGCCTCTGCAACGTATAAGAATCACGCAACGAGCCTGTGCCGACGTGTCAACGTACGAAGAAGCGTATGAGAAGATCAAAAATGGAAAATCTTTACAGGCAACCACGGCACGTAACTTTGGGTTACATGTCATGTTTCTTTGACAAGTTTGGTGTGTCTGAGACTTTATTCAATTATTTCATGATTTTTATCAATTCTATACGACTATTTCCATGTGTTAAGATTTTATCATTGTGACCGTAATATATATCCCTGTGATAATGTTTGATGTTGTAATAATATTATATAATATTGGTCACAATGAGAGATATAATTTCGTGTAAAAATCTTATGTTACAACTAGCCCCATCGATCGTTACAACTGGCCCCATCGACTGTTACAACTGCCCCGGGGTAGGGGACGGTTGTAACAATTTCTTACACTTTTTATAAAGGCCTATACTTTTTTTTTCAATTCCAGTTACAGACTTCAACATAGAACCATTTTGTATACCATTAAATGCTCTATGCAGGGGTATACGTGTGATTTACGTAAGCATTGTAATTTGGGCCCAGGAAAAGCCAAAATACAGATTGTTACAACTGTCCCCGGTCTCCCCTAGTCTTGTAGATTGAGTTAACTTGCGGCCATTTGTTTAACCTTTGTGCACGTACACGTCAACTCGACTGTTGGAAATATTGAATGCACTTTGCGGTTTCATGCTTACCACAGTGACAATAATGCCTCCATAAACTCCTCGATGGGCTTTCATTATTACGATTATTCGCGGTACTGGCAGGTTTATCGTTTCCGAGACTCATTGATGGTTCGCCGAGTACTATGATCCAATTATAGTGGTACGCATCGCTGTACAGAATCGTATTGTGTTACACGAGAGGATCGATAGAGTATACCACGTTTCAAGCTCTTCGGGATTATTGCCAACTATGAATCGTCGAACATTTTTTTTCTTAACCAAACATCGAAAAATTCTGTTGATCAGAATCCGCAAATTGCTCAATCAACTTTTTTCTGTAGTCGAAAATTTTTCTTCCATGAAGACGTACAGAAAATTTACAAATTTTGCAACCGTTCTTATTGGTTGTAAATAATTATTTGGTAATTCAGACGTTGCAAATGTTATATATAATTAGTCTTATTTATTTATTTCCCTCAGCGTATCTTCCTCGTAACCATAGATTTAATTATGAATAACGAACACTAATAAGCAATTCAATATCTTAATTTGAGCGTCAGTTAATTTTTCCGTTTTAACATACTGAGTTCAAAAGCTTAAAAAAAAGACTCTAATTATAAAACATTAAGGGAGTATCTTGGTTTAGAATTTTGAAAAAATCATTTTTCTGCGCATTTTCTTGGTTTAAACCTTTAAGGCCCAAATTTGAAGTTTTTAAGATCTATCTTAAGATGAAGTTTAAGATTAAGCTTTCCATCGAACTCAAGTTGGATCTTGAGCTCGAACTTAAGTTCCAATTTAAGATGAATTGTAAGTTTCAACTCAAGTGTATTCATAAGTTCATACTCAAGTTAAACTTTAGTGTAAACTTAAGATCGATCTTAAGTTTAAACTGAAATTTGGTTTGAAGTTTGATCTTAAGATCCATCTTGAGCTTCTTCCATCAAACTTCTTCCATCGCCTCCGTTCTCCAACATTTTTTAGTTCATCGTCAAAATATCAACAAATATGTTGTAAAAAAAAAAATGGTAAAAATATTTTTTTCATCTAGTTCGACAAAACCTTGTTGGATGTCTACGAATTGCAAGACTATAAAAAAAATTCAACCATACAAAAAACTTAATTACAGTCAATCACATCATGGCCTGATTTTGCTCCTTACAATTTTCAACGATATTTCACAGTAATAAAACGTTATCTCCACAGAAAAATATTGACTTAGGTATTCAATATAATCATTTAAAAATAAAATTCGATCATGTCGCAGCTGGCGACGATTGCATCTAAGTAATTTCCAATGATGTTTTTTAAACTTTATAGCTCGGAGAATTCAACGATTGTCATCAATGCAGCAATAATAATAACAATAATAACACACGTTCCCGTTGTACCGAACCCACAACTTCGCGTCGTATTATTAAGTTACCTGACATTTTTTTCTCTTTTTTTTTTTTTATTTACTCGTAACCGGGACAGCTAGTTGGAGTCGGGCATACACAGGCTGTTCCTATCTAGTGCAGAATATCGCGGTTTCCGCGAGCGAGAGAAGACGGCACGAAATCAATGGGGCGGGTGGACGGTTTTCTCTCTCTTTCGTGGTGCGTGCTACGGGAGTTATCCGTCGGTAGATCCGAATACCCCCGAGGCGGCAAATATATATACACAAGGTGTGCGAGGAGTGTGAGAGAGCACTAATGGTTTTACGCGTGTTTACATTAACGTTATCGAGGATTCAAAGGCATGCGCCTCGGCGTTTGCCCCGTGTATTTCTGGTCCTCGACATACGTGGCATAATATATAATATTAGTTGGCTGACGGAGAAACGGGCGCTTTCCGCCTGCTTGAGAGCGTTGAGCAGCCCGCAAGTTGAGCCCTTCGGATTGACAGGAGCTTTTATGTGCACAACGTGTGTGATGTACACATAACGTACGAGTGGGAGGATCTACGTTCGTAAACCCATCGTGCATTCCCTTGGGTATACGAAACCACCTCCGGCGTCAACCGCGGGTCTTTCCCTCTTTCTCTCTCTCTCTCTCTCTCTCCCTCTCTCTCTCTCTCGCCCTTTCTTCTCTTCCTGGTACATATAATTAGGCTGATAGAAAAAAAACACCCTTTTTTCAATTACCCTTCTCACAGAGATTGTTCTTTTTCACTCGCACAATTTTCTCGCGGGGAACTGCAAATGCATTCCCTCGTGAATGAGTTTTTTTCTTCATACAGAAAATGGAGGATTAACGAAGAAGCAACGTGCATCTAGAAGCCAATTTTAGAACGTGCCATTCTCAGGTCACAAGAGAATCAACCGTCCCGCTCTGGGGTCGTTAATCCCAGATCTATCTTTCAATGTCGATACACGAGAATTACACTGAGAGAAAAAATTACTGAATTTGAGAACATGAATTTATTTATTGAATGAAAGTATTAATTCGATTATTTATTTGTCGAACCAAGAAAATCACTCTTCATTTAAAAAGATATTTTCACGAATCCATTACTTCATTACATTAAACTCTTATTTAATAGTAACAATTAAATGCATGATAGATTTGATTAAATTTGTATTCATTGGATTAATTACATTGATCGCATCATAAACATGAGATTATTTGAATCTGAAAAACGACATCAATATTAAATTATTTTTTTCGAACAAAATTATTTCTTTGCAATAAATTCATCATTATTTTACTTCTAAAAATATTGCTGTAGTATTTTCAATATTTATTAGATATAAAATTGATTGTGATTATTTTAAAAGAAGCTGTGGTAAAATAAATAACACATTATTTTATTCCAATAGAATATTTGTTTGGAATGATGAAATTTTTATTTCCTTCAAGCAAAGAACTATCATTTCTATAGTATACTTCAATAGTATACATAAGTTGTTAAAAATTTCAAAACTGGCTTTTTAAATGTTTTTTTATATTCGAATCTTCATAACTCCTAACTCTTTTCAAGTGCATAGTAGTAGTCGATAGCGTAATAGGTAGCGTGTTAGGTAGTTAGGTAGGATAGGTATGATGGTAGGTAGGGTCGAGGGTTTGAATCTCGGTCGGACAGTGAAATTAGATCGGCGAATTGGCGCAGATTTGTCTTTTTTTCTATTCATCTCTTTTCGGGGTCACTAAACTATGCATATTAAATTATTTGGCAAGGGCTATACATTTTTTTATAAAATGCTTAGCAACAATTAATTAACACGCATTTGATTGAATCAATCATTTTTTCTGTTGATTGGACTAAATAATTTGTTGATTCAACAAATTTTTTTTCTCAGTGCTTCCTGTATCAAAAGACATGCATGTTTTGAATAATAAAATGTGTTCTTGATTCAAACAACATTTGACTTATAATTGACAACATATGGTTAGATTCAAGTAAATTCGTTTATTGAAACAGAAATTTATGGAATTGACTGAAAAAAACGAACCAAGTAAATATATAGAGGAACCAATCCAATATGCTTTGGCAAATAATGAGAAAAATGATGTTTTGCCTTCAAAACTTTATTTCATTGGTTCTAGTAATTTTTTCTCTCAGTGTAGGGGCACGGCTCCCATTTGGCAATGAGCCGCAAGAGGAGAAGGTTAAATAATTAGCAAATCACGAATCAAACATAAAACAATATAATTAATATTGAATTTGAATCTGATAAAAAGTTACTGGTGTTGAAACTGAATAATCAGATCAGGACAGTAATGGTCGTGTCCATTATTTTCTCTACAAGAGGTTAAGGCAAATCAGGACAGTAATGGTCGTGTCTGAATTCCTCCACAAGAAGTTAAGTCAGATCAGGACGGTATTGGTCGTACCTGTACAAAATCAAAAGAGAGAATGAATATAGTTTTTCGTACATAGCTGAGGAGAGTGTACCCTTTCCGAGGTAAGGGACGTCGAGATGGAAGTACGAGTTCATTTTCCAGATAGAAAAAATGGGGAAAAAGCTTACAATGCCCAGTTCGCATGTGCTTAGCAAATTGCCGACTGAACATCATTGCTCGAAGGTTGCCTTGAATTGTTTCGTGTTGAACATGAAATAAACTTGTCACATTGGATCTGAAAAAAGCAACCAGTCCCATCAGTGTTCTCTCGATGATGAGGTATTCCGATAAATTGTAAATAACTGGGTTTGAAGCTTCCCTCCCATGGAAGTCCATAAATACATGATCATCGAGAATAAAAATCGCGCGTCAAAGAGTTGAAAGGACATCGATCAATGTGATATCAAGTTTTGCAGATTGAGTGACATGTACCTTTGTGACGACCCATTGACTCGCGAGTGAACGAGATCAGCGCAAAATCCATCATTAGGTCGTGTCAAAGTCTGCACTTCAAGCCCTTTTGCTGACGAACAAGGCCGGTACATACTTATAAGGCGTGGCTCTCATATTCACTGGAGAGTATTGCTCTTCTGGCAAAACACATGTACATCAGGCTCGAGTGTTACGAAGTGCTGTCGAGACATGGGCATATGGACACGAGAGATATGCACACTACGTATTACACGCGTAAGGCGCATACCAACATCAGCCCAGGTATTTATATATAAATATGTAGCAGCAAAACCCATGCAAGAGCAGAGAGGGTGGAGAATTGAAGTCCAGGAAATTTGCCCAGCACGCAATCCACTGATCCGTCTTGCGAGAGGCGTTGCCGCTATCTGCCATCGGCAATCTGACTATGGGACTAACAGGTTCAACAGTAGCAGCAGCAGCAGCAGCAGTAGCAACACCACCAGCAGCAGTGGAGGCAGTGGCATACCAAAGGTAAAAGTAGAGGAGCACGTGAACACCTTTTGCTATGCCGCTCGAAGTGTCAGGGGTACTTGTTCCCCTTCTCGCTGGATGAGAAGCCACCTTACGTGCCCGAACGAACGATACATTATATATACGCGAGAGCAGCCAACGGTATGTGCATGCAAAAGGGTGTTTTCTAGGTTTGCCCCATACGCGGAGGTTCGTTAGCCCATATTCCAACAAGGGGCCACGAGACTATACGTCCGTAGGTCTGGCGAATGTGGTTTCGTGCAGATTCCCAACGATATTTGTAGAAAGAGTGTGAAACACGCTGGTTCGAGTCTCGAGCACGCGGACCCAAGACACATATACTGAAAGTGGAACGAAGGTAGCGAACGGAGGTCCCTTCAAAGAGGGTGAAGTGTGACACGGAAGAGATGATGGAGGTGCGGGGGCAACGGAGATACTGGGAGGGCGAGAAAGCTCGACTCGTGGGTCACGCATACCATCGCAAAGCACAAAGGGACTCGTACCAAACCCAGGCCAGAACTGACGCGTCACCTCGTGGCGCAACGAGAAAACGTGCCGCTCTCACGCCTCCTCCGACACCCCTTCTTCATATTCTTCGCCTACTTCTTCTTCTTCTTCTTCTACTCTTCCTCTGCTACTTCTTCCACTACTCTCACCTCGTTTCTCCATAAGGTTCAACCCTCTTTGAGTGATTTCTCCCGGGGGTACGACTGACGAGATCACCCCTCTATCACACGCACGAATTCGCGTGTGTGTCAGTCGGATGAAACGCCGCACATACGGACGTCACGACGTATATACGGTCGCGAAAATTATGTGGCAGTAGGGAATCCAGCGGAAGGGGAGAAATAAGATACATGATGCTCGTGGTGGAACGTCGGTGGAAGAGGAAGAAGAAAAAAAGAGGTGAGAGATGAATGGTACACGCGGAGATGTAATCGAAAGACAACGTACACGCTGGATGAATGGGGCTTGGCAGTGGCCAAAGAAATACGCGTAGGTTCACATCGCTCTGGGAATAAAGAACCATTTACGTTGTGCAGTTGATGCCATGAATCGTCGGAGAAACTTTTGGGCGGATGGAATAATGAAGTTTCATTCGTATGGGGCGACACCTTGATGTTGCAGTCGTTTTTTTTTTTTGGGAACACGGGACACGTGAATTAATCACTCTGTGGCCTGGATTGTTGGTGAGGAAAAAAATTCTCCCCTCGAATGAAATCACATCCACGGGGTTCGCGGACGGTGCTTAGGGCTTGATTGATCACCTTTGAAGCCATTACGCTCTTTTTTACTTATTTAGTTTGACTGTCGGTAAAATTCTCTTAGTCCCGTCACTTCGCGCATTGAACCTTAATTGTGCAAGATGAACTCACGATTGATATCGAGGATGAGTAGCGTGCTCTGCGGTGGCACGAGATTCGTGTTGCTGGCTTGACAGATGAGACGAGCCTCAAGATGTTGCCTACCAACTTTGGGATACGCCAGATGATTTACCGTCAGGCCGGACTCGTCCTTGTACTGATAAGATTCATCGATAACGGTGTTCTCAAGATACCATATCAATCGGGGCGGTGGTCTACCACCTCGAGATTCGCAAATCAAATTCACGTCGTCACCCTCGTTGTATCGATCCTCCAGACCAGCCTTTCTTCTCGTGTTGTCCAATATAATGGGTCTTTCTGGTGGTACTGAAAATAGACATTGCAAACACAATTAATATCGGGAGAGAGGAAAAAACCATTGCCTAAAATATTCTGGACCAAGGGAAAAAGGTTGAACGTCAAGTAATTTCTGGACAAAATTAACTTTCCATCGCAAATTGAGTCAAAGGACCGGGAAGATGCTACCAACCGATCACGGTGAGATTGATCTTGCGATTGGTCGTCGGTGAGTTCTCAAAATCGATCCTGCATCGATATACGGCTTCGTCCGTCTGTTGAAGTCGATCGATGCTCAAATGAGCAATCTTAGCAGCGGTGATGAAGAAAGCCCGTGGACCAAGACCAGATGGTGATGACCATAGAAGAGCTTCGGAGAAGGGTCGTCCGCTGCGAACATCAAAGCTGAAAAGACAAAGCAATCATTGTACACGACCCGCAATCGTTGGTCAATATCTAGGTTTACCAAGTCACGTCGTCATTGGCTTCGGGTGGAAAAGACTCGATGTGTATATTCGAAGGACAAAATGGTAGTGATTTTCCCGAAGAGATTAAACGACTTCGAAGCTCGTGGAGTTTGCTGGCACGGAAACAGGATCATTACTATCAGAATCCGTGGCACAAGTGACCTCTGTGCATTTGAACCCGAGGGATATGCATGCATATTTTAAAGTTTCGATACGATCGCGGTATCAGCAAGTTTACGGTGTCTCTTCGTCGTCACGTCCCACAGAGTAAACGAAACTGTACGCGGTCTACAGTCGACAAGAGCCAAAGAGTATCACCGGTTATACTCCAGGGAGACCCTGGTCCTTTTCCCCGCCTTCACCTTCTGATTGCATATTAATCATCCGACGTGAGATCGGAAAGTTAGGGAGGAACATGTACACAGCTGAAACTAACATGAGTATACGTGTATTTATACGGCTCCAAGCCCTTGTGGATCTAACTTAGTGTGAACCAAGTTGGCAATGCGCATAGATCGATAAAACAAGAAAACGACTCCTGAAGCGAGGCAGAGATCTATCCGATGAAATCGTGAACCGAGAGTCCAGGCGTCATTCCATCCTTCTCCTCCACTTTCTCTCCCTCTCTACTTCACTTCGTCGAACTAGACTCCACGTCGTCGACTAAAAGTTAAATTGCGTTCCGTCACGAAAGACCTCGTGCTCCCAAGACCAGTTCAACTATGGTTCTCGATTTGCAGTGTCGGTTAACTATATACAGGAGTATTCCCAGATCCAACGCCACTTTCACGAGAATCCACGCGACTGGACGCTGAAATCCGGAATCTTTCGAATCGCTTAACCGAAGGCGCATTTTTATTCCTCATTTATCTTGGATCCATATTTACGGTAAACTGTGAAACGTGCCCAAGGGCTTGGTCCTTATTGACTATGAACTTTTGTCTTGAGTTTGAACAGCTTGAGAAAATGTCAGTAGCGATCGTTACATCGAAAGTCTGCTCAACGCATCGTCCTCGTGAACTTCTTCAGAAAATCATTAAGAGAGTACAGGGCTCCAAGCGTTTTCCCACTGGATTTTTGCTCAGTCTTGGTCACTCTGATGCATTCTTCGTCGCACTGAAGCTGCTATCAAGGATTGAGAAGGATTCTAAGAGAGGCAGACCAGAATTCCTCCTCAGTCTTGGGCTTTTTCTTTACCCATGTCATTGTCTGCATACATGGTCTGGATTCAGACTCCGTACTCTCTGTTCTGAACATTGCATCACACGGCAGCGCATATCTTACACCTTATTACATTTCTTAAATATAACCTACCGGAACGGTTGGAGGATCCTTTGCAATAGAGAAGAGACTGCAATATACCCACGGATCTAGGGAAAAAGATCTTCGTCGCGACACCCTCGGAGAACCATGGTGGAGATCTCGACGTCGTTCTATATGAAAATTTCACGGCTCGCGGAAGCGGAAAGCTCGGGAACGAAAACGGCACCGTTAACGGTGTCTGTGTGGGTGTATATGTCTGTATGTGTTGGGGGTTGTGCATGTCGGAACCCACCAGAATGCTATATACGGACGATCGTGCATTATATCGGATAGGAAAAAGGAAAAAATATTTTTAAAAACCCGGTGAGGAAACGGACCTTCGGACTCGGTTATACAGCGAAAAAGCAGTTCGTAATTTCGCGAGGAATTTCTCCGTGGCAACACCGCACGCCCGTTCTTTTTCTTTCATTTTAATTCTACATTCCCTCTCCCATTCTCAACGTGTCGTTTCATTCCACTTGTATTTCCGTATTTTCCGATTCTGCGGCAGTCCGGAGAGTGTCCGACAATTACACTCGAAAGAGAGTCTCGCCCAACTGTGCGCGGTTTTCCATAATGAAATTTTTATTTCCCCAGCCAAATGGACCACTCTACTTTTACTTTTTTTTTTCTATTTCGGATTGTCACGGAAAATTGTGTACCGCGAGAAATAGGGAAAGGACAAAATAAAAATGTATCTCGGGTTGTACAAAATTTTTATGACAAGTTATATCACCTGTAAATTGGCTTGCTGTCATCATTCTTGAACCACAGAATCATTATAACCCGATCGTTCTTCACTGGCTTGATTTCACAGGGAAGCTGCACTTTGTTGCCCTTCACTCCGGCTACGTCCTCGATGGGTACTGCAACAGATAAAATAGCAAAACTTTAGTAAATCATTGAACTTTTGATATGACATCATGACGTCATTTTGGGTTACATGAATCTTATTGAAAAAAACTATTCTTGTAAGGTTATCAATTGATATTTTTTGTTGCTGGTTTTGCTTAAGCCAATGCTTAAATTTAAATGCTTGAGCCAACCTGATATGGGATAGTAGCCAACAAAATTAATATGCATTAAGGTACTAGTCTACTTTACAAGGCCAAAAAAAGCAAATTTTGAAGATTTTTTTTCTCAGCTCCATTATCCGATATGATTTAAAAACTGTTATTAGAAGATTATTTCATCCTTCGAAAATACAAAGCAAAAATCCTTTTTTTATTTCGATTCATTGAAAAATTTATAGAAGACACCAAAGTCGCAAATGTCTTTTCCCATGGCCGACAGTTAATCTCAGGATTGGCAAGTTTGAAACGAAAAGCTCAAAAAGCATTTTAAAGAGGATGGTTCCTTACACAACAATTAACCACCATTAATGAAAACTCGATTTTTAAAAAATGGCGGATGTTTGAAATAAATTGTGAAAAATTGAATTGTTTATTTTCATTTCAAACATCCGCCATTTTTTTTTAAATTGATTTTTCATAAACAGGGTAAGAAACCTTGCTCTTCAAAATGCTTTTTTAGTTTTTTGTTTCAGACTTGCCAATCCTGACATTAACTATCGGCCATGGGAAAATTATTCAATTAATCGAAATAAAAGATAAATTTTTGTTTTGTACTTTCGAAGAATGAAACAATGTTATAATAACAGTTTTTAAATCATATCAGATAATGGCGCTGAGAAAAAAATCCTAAAAATTTGCTTTGTTTGGTCTTCCAAAGTAGACTAGTACCTTAAATCAACGCCATTTTTGGTTGGCGAATAGATTAATTCAAAAATAAATTCAATTGGTCTGCTCGATTATTATATTTTTTTTAATCAAATTTCGCGAATGTTCTGTGAAAATTTTTAAATTCATTTTCAAAACTTTGCAGCATCCCTCACAAAAAAATTCAAAAAATTCCGGGATATTTCCCGGACCTCGACACCCGACGGCCTTTACAGGGTTACATGGGTTTGAAAATTTTTTAAAATTCATTTTTTAAATCTCATACTAAAATATGTCTAAAATTTTTTTTTTAACACTATTATCTAAGTCGGTGGACATGATTTCTCAAAAAACTAGTGCAGCGATATTATTGAAAATTTGCACATTTCTTCAAAATAGAATTGGTTTAGGTTTTTCTTTTTCCATTACAACTAATTTTACAAAGCTGTACGTAATGTAAATTATAAAAAAAAAATTGTACTTTTTTGCAGATAACTTTGCCAAGAATTGAGTTTTCAATTTTTTTTCAAAACCTTTCTTTGATCACGAGCTACTAACATAAAATTTGGGTTCTTTATTTCAGATAAAGTTCTCATGAATTATCCTAACCACCAAGTCCCGATAGCTAAATTTTCACAACTTTGCAATGAAAATATTATAAAACATTGTTCAATTGTTGTTTTTTCATATGCTTACAATTTTGAATAAAATAATTTATTTACTACTTAAAAAAATAGACGAAATATGTTTTCTTTAACCTCCGAAACCCATGTGACCCCTTAATATCTCTATCACCTCGATTTTAGGAAATTCTCTCTCTAAGTTTGTTCCGCTCATGTTTCTTTTAGTCGTGCCGTGTTGAATTAAGCTATGAGCTCGATATTGGGAACTCTGATGGAACTGCCCTATGGAGTACGTTCGAACGTGTTTATCTGGACCAACGGTGCTCGGTCTCTGCGGCCGAAGTTGGTTGACCGAAAAGGGAAAAAAATGAGAAGAGAATCGCAGAAGAGGGCGAGAGGTAGCTCTGAGAATCAAGTCGTTCTACGTGACTACTCAAGCCAGAATGTTCGTGCGAGCTCTGACTCGAGCCCAGCCAAAAGGTTTTCGTGGTGGAGAGTCCAGCTAGGAAAGAGAGAGGCCAAGAACCGAGAGAAATAGAACTCTTTTTCGTCCGCTTCAATCGCGTTCTCTTCCAAATAAGCTTTGGTCTGTCTCTCGCTTTGCCTCGTCCGTCGAGCTAATATAAACTCAGAATGCTCCATATATATGTGAATATATCCATATATAAATATATATATGTGTACAACATGGTATAATCACCAGACTGGAGACCGCAAAGTAGATGGTGTAATAGCTTCGCGGATGGTGAATGAGAGAGAGAGAGGGAGAGACGAAGAGAAGACGGTAAGGTAGAGATGGTTCGATGTCGTGGCTGATCCTCCGGTATAGCCGGATCGGATTAACATGTAGATGGGGTTATCAAGATTTAACGAGATTCTCACAGTGTATATGTCACCTCTGCCTCTGGGGGTCGCACAATCAAAGCCCTATCCTCTTATTCGCGCATAACCTGCTTAAGTCACCCGTGTCGGTCGTTTTTCACTACAATCTGTACGAGAATTGTCACAAACGATTCACAAGTAAAAAATCCTTGCTGAAAAGCATTTGGTACCGAATAGAATCGATCAACAATCACGTGAAGTCAGATATTTCATTTGGAGTTTGAATCATTTGCAATGCAACGAAAACAGCTGTTTTCCGCTGAATTCATGACCTTGAGAACAAACTTCTCAAGTAAAGGATCGTTTAAACGGTTCAGAAGGTCTTTATCAGAGCTGGGCAGTACTTGAAGTAGCCGTTACTTGCGACGTACTTCAAGTACTTAAAAAGTACTTCAAGTATTGTACTTAAATTTCCAAGTACTTGAAAAGTACTTCAAGTATTGTACTTAAATTTTCAAGTGCTTGGCCTGTACTTCAAGTATCGTACTTAAAATTTCAAATACTTTTCTGTACTCGAGTACTTTTTCAAGTTCAAGTATCAAGTACTTTTGAATGTGTCTTACCGATGGTTGCATATACAAGCCTTTGAATATGTAATTGAAAATAATATTTCGTGACGTATGGACAAAAAAAACAGTTGAGGGACTCAACTATTGCCTACGACAGTTTTTTAAAGACGAACACAAAGTTGGAGTAGTTTTAACAATCCATGTATTACTATATTTATTTCTTCTTTTTCAAACCTGTATGAAAATAAATCGTAATTACGATCATCAATGCTATTTTTGAATTATTTTGTATTCTTTGTTCAAATACTTCTGTTCGAATCTGCCTAAATTAGGCAAATTGGAAAAAATTAGGTAGCCTTATCTCAGTGTATTGCACAAGGTAAAAATATGTTTTTATACAAAAAGTACTCGAATAAAAATCAAATGGAAGTACTAGAACTTCCGAGATATACCTGAAAACTTGAAAAGTACTTGATACTTGGTACTTGATCATTCAACCTCTGTGTTTCAAGTACTTTAAATCTTGAGTACTTCGAGTAGTAAGTACGTAGTACTTCGAGTACTCTCAGTACTTGATAATTCGAGTACTCACGGTACTTTGTACTTGAAGTACTTTTCCGGTACTTTGTCCAGCTCGGATCTTTGTCAATGACTAAATTGTCAATGTTGGGGATAACGCTGAAGAAAAGCGGATTTGAAAAAACGCGTTTTTCCGCTGAATTTCTCAATGGTGCAAACTTCAGCCTCGCATGAAATACTCCACGATAAACGTCACTGAGACGCAGTGGGAACTTGGGAAAGTCGCCGAGGATCGGGACAAAGGAACGTGAGGGAAGTTTTTGTAATGGCCGGGAAAGCGTTTGACGAGGGTGAAATAAGGAGGGGAGACGTGAGGTAGAATAATTGCACGATCGAGAGAGGGAAGAAAAATTTTAGTTATCGTGATAAAAATAGCGGTTAAACTCAGCGAAGGAGGGTGCCATAAACTTTAACGGAGTATGAGAGGCTGGTGTATAGATGTATACCGTGATATAACGTCGGTTTGTCGTCGGGGAGAGGTGATATGGGGTCGCGGTATAAGGGGTGCGATTCCATACGGATCCGTGCGGCTTTAAGAATTCTGTGAAGTGGGTTGCAGGTGTGGTTTCTGTGGTCTCTGCAGGCGATCGCGATTCCGGGGGAAGTTGAGAGGTTGGCATCGTCGAGAGTAAAGGGTCTGCTCTCTGGCAGCGACTGTGCTGAACGGCGAGGAAAAATGAGCGCGACAATAAGAAGAAAACAACTAATGAGAAAGAAGGAAAGAGGAGGAGGAAAGCGGATGAACGTCGTCAACGAGGGAACGATATAGAGAAAGTGAGAGAGGTCGGATATATGGCAGATGCACACAATACCAGAAAGGTCGAAGCCTCATGATGCCTTTTCCATTGTCGTGGAGGGATAAAGTGAGAAATAAGGCGGGAGAAAAGGAAAGGCACCCTACATTTCTTGACGTCTGCGTGAAAGCCACGATAGTTTCCGGAGTGAATTAACGGGGAATCTTGTTAACTGTCTCAGCAGTTCTCGATATAGAAGCCATTATCAGCGGACTTCTGCAGAAACGTTTTCGGCAGGCAATTGAAAAGCTCCCAATCCGATGAAAGCCAGAAGTGCGGATCTTTGTATACTTATGGGTCGTTCCATGTCAAATCGACCAGTGTGTTGGAATCGACCCCTTTTAATTTTAATTAAATTTCGTCAAAAGTTTTCTTTGATTATAAAACGAAGTTCTACCGGAGGAATTTTTTTTTTTTTAATTCTAAATTTCACAATTTCTTCAATTTTTCAAGTTTATTTTTGAAATATCTCGAAAACTATTATCGTTACGGAAAAATCGTTCTGGGTTTTTCTTGAAGAGTATGCTTGGAGCTACAAAAAAAAATATGACGATTTTTTTTTCTGAATTGTGATTTTAGAGAATTTTGATTTAAAGAAAAACGTGAAAATCCATGATTAACATTCAATTTTTGGTTCAATTATTTTTATATAATACCTTGTACTGATCTTAAAGGATCCTGACATTTTTGGATTTGCGTTTTTTTTTTTGGAAAATATACATTTTTCAATTTTGGTAAACAAAGTTTTTTTTTTTACATCTAAATTAAGTAATGTTGAGCAGTCGTGTAATTTTTCCTGCTCCAAATTACATGATCGCTTGACTTTACTTACCTTGGAGGTTTATAAAAAAAATTTTTTTTACCGTTATTCAAAAATTCACATTTTTGAAAAACCAAAACGTAATTCTGGAAATTTCCGGATCTTTTAAGATCAGTAAAAGGTATTATACATATAATAAAAATTTAATATTGATATTTGAAGATTCAGAATTCACCAAATTCATCATTTTTCAAAAAAAAAATTTCGTAGCTCCAAGTATACTCTTTAAGACGAGCCCAGTATAATTTTTTCGTAGCCATAATAGTTTTCGAGATATTTTAAAAATAAACTTCAAAATCTGAAAAAAATTCTGAAAATTTTGAACTTCGCATAACTTTCACACAAAAAATTCTAATTTTTTTCCTTCGGTTGAATTTCGTTTTATGATAAAAAAAAAACTTCTGGCCAAACATAATCGAAATTGATACACTGAGAAAAAAGTTCAGTTGAAACAACTAAATCCATTTAGTTGAAAAAGATTTAGTTGATTCAATATTTATTTGTTTGAAATAGTGAAACTATAATTAATTCAACAAATGGATTCGGTCAACCATAAGATATGAGGTGAACGAAATTATTTGGTCACTTTCCAGATACAGTTTAGTCCACGTTACTGAGTTACTGTACAAAAATATTTTGTTTATTTCTTTTTTTTTCAACTAAATTAATTTAGCTGTAATAAAAAAACAATTCGTATTTTCAATCACATAATTCATTTGGTACAAAGATATTTATTTCATTGAACTGAAACTTTGCCCATTCAAGCAACGATTTAACCGATTTAACTAAAACTTCCGCAGTATTTCTATTGAATTACCAAAATGATCTCGTTGAACGTCCGGAAACAAATACTTGGTTCAGTCAAATGAATTTTTGCATTTTCAAAAAAAAAAAAAAAATTCCCAGTGTAGGGGTCGATTCCAACTATTGGTCGATTTGACATGGAATGACCCACGTATAAATGTTAGTAACATTCGAAAGTTCTGTTATATTTATACTGGTTTGACTAAAATCTAATTTCAGAATATCCGGTGAGAAAACTCCCATTTACCAATAGAATGATTTATTTTGAGGCAATTACTGGTTCGAGCCAATATCAGATTTCCACCCCGTGTTGTCGATTCCTCTCTGTATTTCCCTTCGATTTAGCTTCCATTTTTGAATCCATCGATAAAATCCCCAAAGTGCATCACCGGAGGAAGATAAAAATGGCAACTGGAAATTGCTGCAACTAAGTAGGGGGAAGTCCCCCAGTACCGGACACTTAAGGTTATTCATTGATAAAACTATTATATATATAAGAACTTCGATTTTTTATATTTTTTTCACAAACTTTGGAGTATTCTTTCGTGTGTTAATGATAGTACAGATTTTTAAAAAACGTAAAACTAAGAAAAATATATTTTTGAATTTAATAGTTAAAATGGTCGAGTTCGAAAAGTGGCACCTAGTACCGGACACTATGAATATTATTTGAAAAAATGGATTAAAAATAGTTAAATATTGCAATGATCGCAAATATATTCATCGGAACACTCCGGAATTATTCATATTTTCCTCGGGCCATTTTCCTTTCGTCATTATTTTTAACTGACTTATAATAGTGAAATACCAGTACAACAAAAACAACATGTTTTACATAAATATTCCAATAACGAAAAAAAATGGCGTCCGGTACTGGAGAAAAATCAAGTGTCCGGTACCAGGGACTCAACATGCAGGATTAAATAACAAAATGCGTTGCCATCTCACCAACATTTTGAATTTAACCTTCATTATTTGGAAGAATACTTATCAAAAAGCATCCCAAGCTAAAAAACGGAGCCGCGAAACCCCTATTTTTTAAACAATGAATGTGTGAAAATTACGGCTGACACGAAATATTAATCAGCTCCAACGAAAATCAACTCTCGACGACGCGCGCATGCGCACTGCGGCTAGCTCTCTAGCGCCACCGTTACCACTGTGGCCACTGTTCGAACTACGCACGAGAACTATTGTCGTAGCTCTCTAGTTTGGCTTACACCAACAGTGTCCGGTACTAGGCGCCGACCGGCGTTAGGGGACTTCCCCCTACTGTAATTTTAAACTTATCTATCATAGTTGATAATAAGTAGACAAGCTATTAAATTCATTAAACGTGTTAAAGGGTCGTGTGTGCTCGTTGGATGTATACGCGTTCATGGGCAAACATGTTGCGGTTTTCCGGACCCTTAGTCATAACGAACAAGGAAACTTTTCGCACCTAATTACGGTGACGCCGGCGCCATGTTTTGCGCGTAAAAGGAACTTCAAAGCGCTTTCTCCATCCTCGGCCGTCGCGTTTTCATAACAGTGTCAAATTTTGCCGGAAGCGAAAAGCGCTCTCTTTGGTTAACAGAATGCTCCTCCGCGTTGACTTCATTCAGCGTTGCTTGTAGGATTTTGTAAAAGCCCTTAAGAGAACTAACCAACTTTGCAAAAAAAAAGAAGAATTAAAAACTGACGAGCGCCGAAGTAAAAAAAAGTGAGGGTTGGAGGCGTGAGACCATTCCTGTGGCGTTCTCATCGGAATGGCTTTTCTTTTTTCTCAAGAAAATATTTCAAAAATTTATCACGAGATAATGACATCTCGCATTTTCATCTCACTTCCCCGTAGAATTAAATTTAATGAATGTATATGTCTTTGACTCGCCGCACGGAAACTCGATTTTTCGACGACTCAGATAAAAACTGAAAGAACGCTGTTATTTTTTCTTTCAACGATGTTGGAGAGTTGATGACTGAAAAGTTCCGTCATCCGTGAAAAAAATACATCAAACTCGAATACGAACGACAGTAGTTTTTTCCCTTTAAAGTTTCCGGCTTTAGTTTCGCTGCGAGTCTCCATAATTTCCTAACCTTGTTTGCGTGTCAAAGTAGAGAAATAATTAGTAGAAACTTCCACTGACAGATGGATCGGCAAAATTTAGGATTATGCAAAAAAGAATTCTCACCAATTTTTTCTTTCCGAAATAACAAACTACAAAACTATATTACACTACATTGTAAAAATAAATAAATGGGCGAACTTTTAAGAAATAATCATTGAAATTCACCAGGATACTTTAATTTTTCACTGCAGGATTATATTCGTCGATTTTTCGTTTAGCTGGACGCCCTTAAAGGGTTACATGAGTGTGAAAATTAAAAAAAATCGTTTTATGTTATTTTTGTATCTTCATTTTAATTTTTTTTTTAATTTTAATAGTTTATTTTTGATAATTTGTTCATTTTAATAATGATTATGAAGTGTTTGGGGGCAATAAACATGATTCTTTAACTTTTTTCAAAAATTTTATTGTTTTAAACAAAAAAACCGTTTGATAGATCAAATGGAAACTTTGCAGGGTTTTTGTAGGTATATTGAGCTGTAAAAGTCACGCTTGACATTAGTCGTTTTTCAATATTTATAATTTAGCCGTTGATTTACTAAAAAACCATAAATAGCTTTTTTTCTCCTGTTTTTTCCAAATTCATGTTGACATCATTGATGATGGAAAAAATAAACCATCGTCAATCCTTCTAGGGAATTAATTCAAGTTCCTGAAACCACCCTTTTATTTTCTGTGCGATTATTGGTTGTCAATGGTCAAAGACAAAAGGATGCTTTTTCATTGGAAGTCCGATATTTCTGGGAAAAATGGTCGCATCAAGCTCTAAAAAAAAGCAAATTGAAGCTGAATAAATACGCTGCAATGGTTTTTTTCCAAGTCACTGCAGCCAAAAAAGAGTAATATAAAATTTGCAGCATTTTTTTTTCACACCATTTCTCAGGATTGCGTGGAACCTATAGCTTTAAAAAAAAATCGCTGAAAGATTTCAAAACTAGAAACTGGAAATTTCAAACGTTTTTTTAAGACCTCGATACGACCATTTTTCACTGAGATACAGCATTTTTAAAAACCACTAAAAATTTAGGAAATTTTTTTGATCCCTTTATTTTTTCGGTGTAAAAGTCGAAGAGTTTGAACAAAGTCTTAAAAACACGAAAATTGTCAAATTTTTCAATGAAAATTTTATGGAATATCGTCTAAATGTTGCTCTCTTGTATGCTTAAAATTTAAAAGAAAAAATTTGATTCATTACATTTAAAAAATAGAAAAAAATATGCTCTTTTTAAAATTTCGAAACCCTTTAAAACGTGTTGAACCTTCTCAATTTTAATTCCAGCTGACACAGTGCTAGCTCGGATTAAGCTTTTCCAAAGAGTGAATTTCGTTAACGTGAATTTGTATAATATAATTTTTTCGTGAACGAAGAAACCGAGGAAGTTGAGAGGCATTTGGGGTAGCTTCGAATTTTACGACGGTCGAGCTTAACGCAGCGCGATACACTAATAAAAAGTGTTGAAACTCGCAGCAGCCGAGCCCCGGAGTTAGGATTTCGCCATTCTGTATGGCTCTCTCAACTGCTGCATCTCTGTCCCTCGTTTGCATAGACATGAGTATAACGCGCCTCGTCGGCATAAACCCCCAGGTCGAGTGCTGGAAACAGGATAATTCCGGGACTGATTATTCGACGCTAATTACACGCGGAGCGAATTAATAACCACGCTTGGCATGCGGCCGCTGTTGGCGTGTGCCCTATACATATATACACATGTATACATGTACATGTATATGGGGTATTCCACACGGGTAGCGGTACAGGTTTTGGCCAAGGATCTCAAAATTTTTCGACCATCAACATATCGTCTTCTTATATCATACAAAAACATTTCCATGTAGTTATGGACCCCCAATTGAGCCTGGGTTTTTGAGTTCTAATCGAAAAATAAAAAAATAAAATATTTACACCCAGAAAAAAGTCGTAGGTACTATAATAGTTTATTTGATTATTTTTTAGTTACTTTAAAGAAAATTTTCTTTCCATCCAATTTTGGGCGATATTTACTTCCAATATTTATTTACTTGAATTCCCTGTCATCGAGAAACAGGCGTTGAAGAAAAATTCTATTCGTCGTTACTAAATACCTACTCACCCGTAATCTCATCCGATCATATCTGCAGATTTGTTGATACCCCAAAAATCCGCCAGGTGGCTACCTCTCGCACAAGCGAACCTGGCTCTCGATGCCTATATCCTTTCCAAGCTCGTCTATGTTTGATATCCTTATTTTTCAGTATGGATATCAAATACATTGAACATTGCGGTAAAACGCAAGATGGTCGAATCCCCGAAAAGGATTCCCACAAAAAAGGGGCTTTTTTCTTTTCCCTTCTGTTAAAGAAAAGACGAAGCTCCACGAAATTGTAAACTTCACATGTGTAGCTATACATTCAAAGATTGAAATGTTGAAAATATATATTGTGTAAATATTAGAAAAAAAATTATTTCACCTAAATACATATTTGTTCAGTTTGAAATAATATTTATTAATATTTAAAAAAAATTTATTAGATCGCAATATATTTTCAGGACATTTAAAAGAAAAAAAAATCGTTGACATGAATAGAGTTGTATTAGGCCGGACTACAACTAAAAAAATTTGTTTGGCTTGACTAGGATTTAGTTAAATCGTCGGCAGTAGGGAAGAACGTGCTATCTCAAATTGTGCTAGAAGAACGTGCTATCTCAAGGTGTGCTAGAAGAACGTGCTATCTCAAATTATGAGAGAAGAATTGTAATCAATTGGAGATACCACCTCTTTCTTTCATAATTTGAGATAGCACGTTCTTCCAGCACCATTTGAGATAGCACGTTCTTCTAGCACAATTTGAGATAGCATGTTTTTCTAGCACAATTTGAAATAGCACGTTCTTCTAGCACAATTGAGATAGCACGTTCTTCCGTACTGACGTCAAAATGTACTAGATCTTTTTTCTGGATGTAACGGACCTTTAATCGTGTGTCTCTTAAGTGTCAATACAGCAAAATTGAAATCTGACCAGTGCTTATTAACTGACGAACGAAAAATGTTGAGACCCGCGGCCAAATCTGTCTCGCTACGCATGGAACACCCCATATATACAGTTATTATATACACGTACACCTTCGCGTGTTCTCTGTTCGACTCACACTCGTCTCATCCCGTTCCTCTTCTCCATTCTCTACGCGAATGAACTTACCGAGCCTTCGAGGGGTTCGAGCTCTCTCGAACTAAAGCACCTACCCTTCCTCTCCCACATAGCTATTCGACTACGAGAATTCACCCATGTCGGGACTTAATTATATGCAGACGTACACAAACCGCGCAAATACAACCGGCAGACGCAAAGTTGGGAAAGCGTAAGCGTAATAATACTGGCAAACCGAACTGTTGAAATTGTTTGATCAATTGTTATTTCGGTGTGCAAATGTCATAATGTTTATGTACATCGAAGTGGAAGAAATTAAATCAAGAATAGTTAGCCAAGTACAAGATGGAACGGTGCAAGATACGAGAGAAAAATGTAGATTTTGTGATGCATACTGCAAGGTTTCGGATTTAGGACCTTTAGTAGACTTTGGGGACAAATAATGAAATTCGGGAATGAAGAATTCGCATTTTATTGATATGAATAAATACGAATTAAATTAATTTATAAATCAAAATAAAAATTATAATTGAATAAATATAATATTTATTATTAACATGAATAATAATAAAAATAAATAATTATACCTCTTGTGGGATATTTTTTGACACAAGTATCGATCTCGTATTTAAAATGCCCCAAGAGAAATATAAAAATTTGAAAAATCACGGAAACTCCGGATTTTCGACAACGCAGAATTTAAAAAAAAAATTTGTTTGAAAAGGAAATTGAAAGTAAGGCAGTAAAATTCAGAATCTCTACTGCCTCCTCTTCTAAATATAAGTATTCGAAGTAAAAACTGCTAAAACCTATTTTGGCGTCTCTATTGAGGACCTGACTGAAGCCCTAATTTCGCGAGACAAGCATTAGCAATATAAAAAAAATTGACAGCAATAAATTTCATCACGTTTCAAAGTCTCAGACTTCAAAATCGTAGACTTCTCTACTGAAAGAAATGAAGAATATTAATTGCGGTTAAATCGATATCTGAAGAATCTTGGATGGAGTAAATTCAGTTTATCTTTTATTATCGTCATCAGGAAATGCATTCCACTGAAGGTAAATTTAAAAAATTCAGGTAAAAGAACATTACCCCATTAATAATTGATTTTTAGTAATAAGACGTTCAAGAAAGCAGCTTAAGGGGTTGGATGAATTTTCCAAATTTTATCGAATATTGTTCAAGTGTTATTCTGTTATACATTCAAAATTCAAAATAAAAGAAATTATGTATCATATAAAAGAAAAATTACAAACTCAATTCAAATTCTAAAATACAATTCGCCTCAAAACCCTCATTTATGGTCTCTCCAACTTCCCACACGGAAAAAAATGATCAGTGACAATTCATGTATAATATTTAAAAAATTACTGAATTCAAAGCAGAATATACGGTTCAGAACTGTAATTCAGGTGTTTTACTGGGAATCCATTATAAATTAATGGATTTAATGTAGTTTATACTTTTCAAACCATTATAAATGCTGAATTACACTGTAAAAAATGCAATGTTCACCGCAAAAAAAATGACAAAGTAGAAATCACAAGCAGAAACGGCGAAATCCACTGTGTTTGAACTGTAAAATTTACAATGGTTTCTGTAGAATCTTCAAAGCACATAATTAGAAATTGCAGTGTTCCAAGTGAAAAATCAAATACGAGCCGCAAAATATGCAACGTCAATTTCAATTTTTACAGTGTGGCACTGTAACGGGACGACCTGCGGCGTGCCACGATTTCGGCGTTTCGCTCGAGATCCGCTAGATAGCGTCGGACGGCGCCCCCTCTCGCGCCAGCGAGAGAGCCACCGAGCACCTATAAGGTCCGATGTATTACCAACGTCGGCGTCCTCAATTGACATACAATTGTTGGAACATCACCCGCGTGCTGTGGTCGAGCAGTCCTATGGACTGAAGACTACATTTTTTTAACGGATCGACGTTGCATTTTGGTGACGCTCGTGCTCTTTATGGGTGCGAGGTTAAACTAATTCGCTTCATTAATTGATCCCACGATTAATTAGTCAAGTACAAGCCCTCGTAGCTATGAGCCTGAGCGAGGATAAATAACGGTTTATTGCAATATTTGAATAAATTAGAATTTATTCAAATATCGAAATGTTTCACTACACTATAATTTATTTTAGAAATTGCAGTATTTTCAGTGAAAAATTAAAAGATTATCGCAAAATATACTACGTTCTTTTCAATTTTTACAATGTACACTGTAATTTTTTTCACGGGCCCTGAATAATTTTTACAATGTGAAATTTGTAAAAAGTTCACTGGATACAACAGAAATATAACGTTTCACGTAGTGTATATTTTACTGTTCCACACTGTAAAAATTCATCCGATGACTATGTACTATGTCATATGTGACATCTGTATATTGTATTAAACAAATATGCAAATTTCACTGTTTGCCCTTCCAGGAGGCGCTGTTGATGGGAAAAACTGTAAAAATTAATGGAAATCTCAGCAGTTCTCACAGATCATTTTTTTTCGTGCAAAAGTCCTGCGATAATTCCTTAGCGTAAGATAAGACCAAATTCAGAAAATCGGATACCCGAATACCATTACCAACGAATAGTCTATCAATAATAATTTAAAATTCCCAAAAGACCATAATGTTATATTACTTTTTCACAATTCATGCAAATATGCAAAGCATGTTTATACCGAAAAGTTTTTTTCAGATTTGAAATCAGCAAACATAGCTAAATGCAAATTGTATGACAACAGCAGATTCAAATTCCAAAATATCTCATTTCCAAACAGGCATTATCACGATGGAGAAAAATTTCGAACATCAATCTATCGATACTAAAAGATCAGTTAGTTCGAAATACAGAAACTGAAAATCCCGAAATATAACCCCTATAAATGCCACCAGAAATGATCGTTAATTTCTGGTGCCTACAATTTGATCAGTCGGTATTTCGACCATTCGATATTTTGAACATTCGGTATTTTGACCATTCGCTATCCCAGTAATTTTGTACTTTCTGTACGGTATTTAAATTTTCGGAATTTTGACATATGTTAGAATGACTTCTCCGATTCATCCAGTTTATGGAATTTGAACAATGCGCCTTATTGGCTCTTCGACAATTCATTTAACCCACATTTTATTTATCCAGTAGTTGAGACTTTCATACATTAATTTTCTGCATTTTGCAATCTCTCCTTTATTAAGCTTTTATATAATGCACGTACGAATTATTAATTTTTGGAATACATAAATTTCTGAATTTCGCTCATTATGAATTTTGATCTTAAGGTTTTTCGACTCCCACCCCGAAAAATACGTACCCGCTCGATCAATACGGTTTTTCTTGATCGCACCCCTTGAAATGGCTCGCGAGTATATTCGTGCCGAATGTGCGTACCATAATATGCACCAGAAGGGTAGTTAACTACAACGAACGAGAATTATACGGTAGTCAAAGTACCCGGAAGAGTTGTGCCTCCTTGACAGGGAGCTCGCGCGTCAGCATATCAACTCCCCGGTGCACATCAGCGATCCCGGTCACCGGGCCAAGCTAACGTTGTATTTACGATCCGGCGCGTATTTACTTCAACGGTAATTGCGGCAGCAATTACAACGCGATTTATTGTAATTACTTTTACTGACGTAGTTACTTGAACGACCGGCAGGAGAGGCAAGAGGGGGGGGGGGGGGGGTTTGGCTCGGGCACGAGCGAAAGGGGGTGCAAGAGGGGGGGGGGGTGAACTCAAAAGCTCACAGAGCGTCACTGAGCACACCACGGACGATGTTTCGTTTTACAACCGCGGCATTCGCCGTCGTTACAACCTACATGTACACTCCCGCTCAAAAGTTTGGAAACACCAGTCAATATTTCTTGCCCCACTAGATGCTGCATAACTCCATCAAAAAAAAAAGATAATCGAATTGAAAAAAAAGTTTTTCGACTGGAAGAAAATTAGCTCCGTTTTGGTTTTTGTAAATATTTTTTCCGATTTTTTTTTCGATCCTGTACGCATTTTTGTACGTGTCCGTTTTTTGGCTTTTTTTCGACCATCGCGAATTGGGCGCATGACTTAAGGATATTTTTTTTAAGTTTTTTTTTATCTACGGTACATTTGAAAAGGTTAGTAGACACTTTATTTTTGTTTCAAAAAAATTTTCTCACGATTTTTTCTCGCAAAGTTATTTTACTTTTGGCTAAAAAAGACAAATTTTGAAAGATGCATTGTAACTCAAAAATTGTAGAGTTTAAAAGAAAATTTCAAGAATGAAAAAAGTTGCATAGGTATGCATGGAATCACTTGGAATGATTTAAGAATTTCCCTATGAATTATTTTTTTTTTTTTACTGTTTTCGCTCGAAACTCTGATGATGAAGACGCAGCGAAAAATTGTATCTGATTGAAATTTCCGTACTTTGTGATACAATGAAAATCTGAAAAAATTCAGCAACATTTGGCATGCTATAAAAAACTATGATGAATAATAATTATTGATCATTGTTTTTTATCAGTGATAAATTGTTTAAATAATTGTTTAAATAATTTTGTAACGACTTTTGCGCAATACTATTATTAATTATTGTTGATAATTGTTGATTATTGATCATTGTAATCAATAATAATTGTTGATAATTGTCGATTATTGAGAATTTTGATCAATAATAGAAATTATCATTGTTTTTCGATCATTGATCATTGATAAATTGTTTAAACAATTATTTAAACAATTTTTCAACGACTTTTGGGCAATATTATTATTGATAATTGTTGTTTATAGCATATCAAATGTTGCTGAATTTGTTCAGATTTTTATTGTATCACGAAGTACGGAAATTTCAATGAGATACAATTTTTCACTGGGACGTCATCATCGGAGTTTCGAGTGGAAATAGTAGAAAAAAAAAATCACAGAAAAATTCTGAAATAATTTCAGGCGATCGCTTGTATACGTGCGCTACTTTTTTCATACTTGACATTTTCTCTTAAACTCTAAAGTTTTCGAGTTACGTTGCATCTTTCAAAATTTGCATTTTTTAGCCAAAAGTGAAATAACTTTGCGAGAAAAAATCGTACGAAAATTTGTATGTCCCTAAGTTATGCGCCCAATTCGCGATGGTCGAAAAAAGACCAAAAAACGGTCACGGTCACATCTAAAAAAAAGTCATAAAAAATATTTCAAAGAATCATAACAAAGCTGAATTCCTTCCCGTCAAAACGCTTTTTCAAAAATTCGATTATCTTTTTTTTTTTTTTTTTTTTGACGGAGTTATGCAACTTCTAGTGCGGCAAGAAATATCGACAGGTGTATCCAAACTTTTGAGCGGGGTTGTGTATCGTAACTGCAGCAAGCATGCTCCTACCTCTGCCCCTTCTATATTCTCATTCGCTCAACATCCCTCTGCTGGCGTTGTTGTTGCTGTTATTGTTGATGCCGGTTGCGTTCACCAGTTTTCCTCGTCGGTGTGACGTTAATTCCTCTTATGAGTTATGATACCTGCGCACTTCATGGAGCCGTCACGGTTTTACTGCCTCGGCCTTTGAATGTGATACGCCGAGGAAAAAGAGGAGCAAAAAAAAAAATGTTGACTGCAAACGAGCGCGCGTGATAGTGCGACAGAAAGAGAGAGAGAAAGAAGGAACGAAAGGGGTTAGCGACGAAATGAGTTAGGAAGCGGCAAAAGAAAGGTTAAAACGTTGAGTTACCGACTTCAGCGTGTGCTTGGACTAGGATCAGGACTAGGAACATAACGAATGGAAAAAAGTATCGTAAAATAATAAAAATGAAAGCACGCAGGTGTAATGATACCCTGTAATCACGGAGTGCCGAGAGACGAGCGTGTGGAGTCACTAAACATTATATTCGCAGGCTAATGTAGAAAGTCTCTGGCGTCTGTTGCGCGTTTATGGATTATACGCGAGACAGGAATACTCAGTTTATCCCTCCCGATAAGGATCACCGAGGGAGGAGTCTGGTTAATAGAAATTCTTCATGAAGAGTAACCCCGCATGAATAAAAATCGAACGATCCTGCCAAAGAGTTTCTGCATCGTGTGTGAAATTCAGAATTTACCGTTTGGCGTCGTACCCAAAAGGGCCATTTTTTTCTTTTATATTCTGCTACGTGGACAATTGTCTCTGAATGGGCCAGACAAATAGGTACTGCAGTCTGGTCGATACAATCTCCGGAATTGAAACAAACGTCTTCGAATTCAGCTCGATGGCCAAAAAGAATCGAAGGGCCATTTAGTCTTCGGATTGTGATCTTACACTGAAAGAAATTTTATTGCACTATTTGGTTTTTCGCGTAACGAGAAGTACAATAAAATATAGCAATTTAGAGACAAACAAGGTGCAATCGTAAACATTCCTATAATAATAGGACATTATGCTATCTCTATAGATATTAATATTATCTTGAAAATATATGACTTTCGGAAACATTGTTATTCTACTCTTGGAGAATTGACATTGTAAATAATGATAGTGACTCTTTGGAAATTTTGCTAGGATAATTTAAAAACTTGTTATTTAAAATAATATAAGTTGCAATGAATATATCAAAATTTACTATTCTCAATAAGAACGCACATTCAAATGAGAAGCACTTGTACCTTTTGTAACGCGGACTTGAGGGAAATCTCAAATCACCATTGCAAAAGATGCCGAATGTTCTCGAGCTGACCCGAGTTTGGCCGAGGAAAAATTCATATATATATATATTAGACTGATTAAAAAAAAGCGACTATTTTTTGTTTTTCGACGAAACACATTAAATACTTTCGGGAAGGTGAAAAAAGATGCTTGTTAAAATTAGAGCTCTTAATAAAAATATTTAGAGGTCCCTCATTGCATATTTTCATTTCCCATTTAAATAACACGGGGAAAAATAATTTCAAATTTTGATATATTTTATATCTCGGGTTCAAGTCAATGCACCAAAATGAACGATACATGTTCTTGTAGAGAATTGAACGCTCTACAAAAAAGATTGCTTATGATTTTTCGATAAACTCACTCCTTCAAAAGTTATTCAAGGTTATATTTAAATTTAGAGTAAGTTTAACTTTTTTTTTTAGTTTCCGGCAAAATGTTGAAACTTATTACTAAATATCGTAAACACTTTCCTGAAACAAAAGTTTAAATTGCATTAATATAAATTACCTAATTTTTAAAGAAATAACCAACATAAGTTAACCCATATTCACAGTCTAATGTTAGAACGTGAACAACTTTTGAAGGAGTGAGTTTATCGAAAAATCATAAGAGATCTTTTTTGTAGAGCGTTCAATTCTCTACAAGAATATGTGTCGTTCATTTTGGTGCATTGACTTGAAGCCGAGATATAAAATGTCAAAGTTTGAAATTTTTATTTCCGTATTATTTAAATGGGAAATAAAAATATGCGAACAGGGACCTCTAAATCTTTTTATTAAGAGCTCTAATTTTGACAGGCATCTTTTTTCACCTTCCCGAAAGTATTTAATGTGTTTCTTCGAAAAACAAAAAATAGTCGCTTTTTTGAATCAGTCTAATATATATATATATTGTAATGGGACGACCTGGGGCCTGCCACGATTTCATCACTTCGCCCGAGATCCGCTAGGTGACGACGGTCGGCGCGCGCTCTCGCGCCAGCGAGACAGTCCCCGAGCACCGATAAAGTCCGGTGTACGAGGAATTAGTTAAGTAAAAACTGATTAATCTCACGATTAATTAGTTAAGTAAAATCCGGGAGGCTCATAGCTTCCCGGGACGGATATCATTTTAAGAATAGTGGTTTAGAGAGATTGCAATGCCCTGATACCAATCCCCGCGAGATCTTATTTTACTCATTGCAAAGCACTATTGTAATTTTTGCTATTCGAGCTCGGAACGATTGCTATAAGTTGACCAAAACGTGAAATATTTTATTTCGCTATTTGTAAAGCACTATTGTAATTTTCGATATCCGAGACCATTGCAAATTATGATATACAGACTTAGAAATACCGTTATTTTTTTAGGTTAAACTCCAACATTCTTATGAGTTATTGCAACAGAAGATATCAAAATCTGTATTTCGTTACTCACTATTGTACTTTTTGCAACTGTACCTCGATTGTCCCTAAATTGCTATATTTTATTGTACTTTTCATTACGCGAGAAACCAAATAGTGCAATAAAATTTCTTTCAGTGTATCTTCAAGCTCTTGCGATTTCCCCGTCTCAAAAGTTCACCTCTCGACAAACAACTCGACGGGAAGGCATCATTGCCGGAGGATTTGCATTTTCTTTCGTTCATTTATTTATAAATACTTTACGAACTCTTTCCGGGGAAATCGTGAGGCTTTTAAACGGGAATAAACGGCGGAGCCATCAGCGCTCTCTCGATTACAAGCTATGGCGAGCTCGATTAGAGCATATCACAACGTGTCTCGGGGAAATAATTTGTAGAGGCTTAATTCGCGGTTTGCGCGCGGCTATTTTCACGAGTCCCGAGACGAGAGACGATATTCAACGTCCAGGATTTATCGAACGCGTCGGGGAGAACCGAAGATTATAAGTGGATGTATATGGAAGCAGCGAACACGTGAAATTTTTTTCCAAACGCTTGCGTAGTCATGACGGCGCCGAGTATGGATTTGGAGTCATTATTTATACAGTCATTAACGGTACTATATATTGTTGGCTTAATACGGGGTCTTCATCCCGATTTTTTCTTCGTGATTCTACATATTCGCAGTGAAATTTCCTTTAGTGTCGATACGATGTCTCGGAGGGAAAGAAAAAAACCAAAATCGGTGATTTATCGCACACGCCATTGCAATTGCGAATTCGCCAAACGAGATTATCTTTCGAATCGGATGAACAAAACGGCGTTTCGAACCTTCAACGATTACGAAGAGAACGAGCGCAGTCCAGGGCCAAGACTTTGAGCACGCCTTAAGAAAAATGCGAAAATCGATGATCGAACTTTAAAAATCTGCTAAAAATCTAAAAACTATCAGAATCGGATGAACGAAGTTGCATTTTGAAGCTTCAATGATTACGAAGAGAATGAGCGCAGTCCAGAGCCACAATTTTGAGTAGAAAAAAAATTACACTTATTTTAGTGAACAGATTCAATTTTCGCCAAAATGCAAACAAAAATTTCTGCATTTTTTTTCCAAACCTTAATTCGATGTATTTTGTTACCCTGAACACGAATCTACGAATAGTTCTCTCAAAAAATCAAAAATTTTTTGAATTTCCATCAAAAACATTTTTGTTCAATTTTAGCGCCATTCTGAAAAACCTCAAAATCGCGAAATTTCAAACGCTCATAACTTTTAATTTTCACCAGAATTTTAAGAAATCAAGGAATATATTATACATTTTTATAAAATCTGTTTTCCCAAAATTTCAGAAAATTACATTTTGTTCTGAATATGATTTTCAGAGCTGGGCACTACATGAAAGTACTCGGTACTTTCAGGTACTTGAAGTACAGTACTTGCAAGTACAAAGTACTTCAAAAGTACTTCAAGTATTGCACTTAAATTTTTCAAGTACTTCATGTAATTGAAGTACTGTACTTGAAAATTTCAAGTACTTTTCTGTACTTGAAGTACTTTTTTCAAGTACAAGTATCAAGTATTTTTGAATGTGTCTACGAAAAAAAATATTCCAAAACAAATTTTTGAAAAATGATGAATTTGGAGAATTTTTCAAAATCGTGAAAATCCACGATCAACATTAAATTTTTTGTTTTATTTTGTTATATAACACCTTGTACCGATATTAAAAGATCCTGAAATTTTCAGAAGTGTATTTTTTTTTATTTCAAAAATATGAATTTTTGAATTTTGGTAGAACTTTTTGTTTACCTTTAAGTTAAGAGAAGTTGATCAATTATGTAATTTTGACTGCTGAAAATTACAAAATTACATTATTGCTCAACGTAAAAAAATTCATATTTTTGAAAAAAAACACCTTTCTGAAAAATTAAGGATCGTTTCAAATCAGTAGAAGGTATTATATTTAAAAAATTGAACAAAAAATTCAATGTTGATTGTGGATTTTCACGATTTAAAAAAAATCAAAATTCATCATTTTTCGAAAAATGTTGTCGGAATATTTTTTTTTCGTAGCCCCAAGTATACTCTTCAAGACGAAACAAACGATTTGTCATAACAATCATAGTTTTCAAGATATTTAGAAACAAATTTGAAAAATGGTTAAATTTTGAATTTTGCATAACTTTTGAAAAAAAAATAATTTGTTTTCCTTGGTAGAACTTAGTTTTATGATAAAACAAAACTTCTGACCAAATTTCATCGAAATTGAAAGTGGTCAATTCCAACTCTTGGTCGATTTGACATGGAATGACCCAAGTACCAGAAGTACCTGATTTTTTCAAGTACTTGTACTTCGAGTACTCGTTTCGACAAGTACTTGCAAGTACTTTGCCTAACTCTGATGATTTTCTGACCTTTTGAAAAAAAAAATCCATGAAAAGTCCAAGAATGTCTCGATGATTAAACCAAAGTTTCCAAAAATTCCGCCGACCAAAAAGTTCGGGGTGAACGATGAAGAAAAATGAAGCCAGGAATGCTCACGATTTTTTATCAATACTTTATATCAAAAGCTCGATATCGACATCCTGAGTGTGCCTCGATATTTCCTCTGATGTTGCGAAATTCTTTGCTGCGATCTCGGTGCCAACGGACATTGAGTCTCGTGTCATACTTTTCCGTGACACGAGGGAAAAAGAGAAAAAAAAAAATGTATTTCTGGTAGAACAGTTCGCTGAAACGTCAGGATAATCTGGATGTATAGGTGTCGAGAGATATGACCAAAGAGAAAAGTGCGAAAAAAGGCGATAGGAAAAAAAAAGAGACGAGACGGAGTTAGACTCGAGCCAGTGAAAAAGTATCGGGGACCTCGGAGACGAGGAGGAAAACGAAGAATGGGACGTAGAATATGAGAGAAAGCTGGAAAAACGTGGGACACAGCCGAAGGTAGCGAAGTACGCATATGGGGTGAGAAAACTTGGCACGCGTTTGGCATACACGAAAAGACATACACATACACACACACACACAAATACTGAGGCAAATTCAGAGACGCGTTAAAGAGTTTGCGAGTGTGAAGAGTCCTGAGGGGTGCGAGAGGACTTTTTCTACCCGCAAACGGGAAGAGAGCCACGAAACCCTCGTCTTCTGGCGATGCCAGCGGAGGCGTTTTGTGTCGTTTTGTGCCGTTGCGTAAATACAGTTACAGTATATAATGCCCTCAGTGCGAAATTAAATCTTAAAAAACTCTTGCTTCAAATAAGAAGCAGACGCTTTTGTGTCGGATGACGACAATTTTGCTGAGTAATTCGAGAATGTGGTGTTAAATGTAAACGAAATTATAATGTAAAAATAATGCATTATTAGAATAACAATATAAATACAATAATGAAAATTCTATGATAAAAACATTAAGCATTATTTTTGTAATGAAAAATGTGAAACCTAACGATTATGCATTAAATTAATAATAGATAATGCAAAAAACGTAACATTATTCATTATAACAGTAATGGATAATGCTAAATGCTGCTATTGTCCATTATTACAGTAATGGGTATTTCAAAGTGGAAACAAATTTTCATTACTATAGTAATGAATGGTACAAAACCGAAGAATAATTCATTACTTTGAGTAATGCATTACATTGAGCAATGCATTACTTTGAGTAATGCATTACATTGAGCAATGCATTACTTTGAGTAATGCATTACATTGAGCAATTCATTACTTTGAGTAACACATTACATCGAGCAGTGCATTACTTCAAATAAGGCATTACATCTATAAATAATGTATTACTTTGAGTAATGGTTTAGAGGAATAAAAATAATTTCTGTATGTAGGGAGCAATGTCAATGAAATCTTCCTTTTCGTATGATTTTTTATAATCATAATGCGTAAGAATGATACATCTCAGACTGTATGTGTTATTCCCCCAAATTTTTTACAGGGTAATTCGTTGGTTTACATTTCCCTCTATGGAAATTCGTTTGTTTAGATTCCTAATTTTTTACTTCAAAAATATTATTCGGTACTTTGTTTTGTTTTTTTTATTTGTAAGATGAGATTTAAATCTACAGCATCTTTTTCTTTTTCATCTTTGACCGGAAATTGTCGAGAGAATAATAATTCCTGTTCATATACGATTGTCTACTTTTGTTTACTCTCGAATAATTCCATGTATTTTTTATTTATTTGTGAATCAACCAAATGAAAAAATCATCTTCCACTTGTGCATTTCTTTATTTGTCAGATCAAAGGGAAATGCGCAGCATATATGTATTTCATTCTCTTTCGACTCAAATTTTCAATTCTAATTCCAAATTTCAAAACGGGGATTATTAGTTCCGTTGACATTCCGTTGTTTACATTTTTGGGTTTTTTTTTTTACTTAAAAAATTTTATAAACCCATACCATCGAGTCCCTGAACCGGTTGCATCAATCCATATTTTCCACTTTCGTAAATAAAAGGAAGATTTTATCGCATTGTCCTATTGGACTACGAAAGCATAAAATATTTTTATTCCGAATAATGCATTATTCAAAATATTCAGTATTATAGTAATGAAAAATTAACGCTACTTTGCAACATCTATTATTTTAATAATGGATAATGGAACATTTTTGCATTACTCATTATTTCAGTAATGAGTAATGTAACACTTTCCACATTATCCATTACTTCAGCAACGGATAATGTAATGCTTTTCCAAGTACTCATTAATAACGTAATGCATAATGTTTCATTTTTTCATTTTCCAGTACTAATGTAATGCTTAATCGTCTGACATTTGCATTATTAACTAAAAATATAATGCATTATTTTTTTCATCGCATTATTCATTGAATGAATAATGTATAATGGAAGTTAAGTCCCATTATTGAGTGCAAAAAGAATCATTAATGAAATCGATAATGCATTATAAAAATCAGAGCTGGGCAGTACTTGAAAGTACTCGGCACTTGCAGGTACTTAAAGCACAGTACTTGCAAGTACAAAGTACTTAAAAAGTACTTCAAGTATTGTACTTAAATTTTTCAAGTACTTCCTGTACTTGAAGTACTGTACTTGAAAATTTCAAGTACTTTTCTGTACGTGAAGTACTCTTTTCGAGTACAAGTATCAAGTACTTTAAATGTGTCTTGCTGATGGTTGCATGTGCAAAGCCTTTGAATACGAAAAAATCGTTCTGGGTTCGTCTTAAAGAGTATACTTGGGGCTACGAAAAAAAAAATATTCCGAAACAAATTTTTGAAAAATGATGAATTTGGAAAATTTTGAATTTTTCAAAATCGTTAAAATCCACGATCAATATTAAATTTTTGGTTTTATTTTTTTTTATATAACACCTTGTACTGATATTAAGAGATCCTGAAATTTTTAGAAATGTATTTTTTTGTTTAAAAAATATGAGTTTTTGAATTTTGGTAAAACTTTTTTTTTTGCCTCTAAGTTAAGTGAAGTTGATCAATCATGTAATTTTGACTGCTCAAAATTACAAAATTATATGATTGCTCAACTTAAAAAAATTCATATTTTTGAAATAAAAAAAAAACACCTTTCTGAAAATTTCAGGATATTTTCAAATCAGTACAAGGTATTATATTTAATAAATTGAACAAAAAATTCGTCGTTAATTGTGGATTTTCACGATTTTAAAAAATTCAAAATTCTCCAAATTCATCATTTTTCAAAAAATTTTGTCGGAATATTTTTTTTTTTTCGTAGCCCCAAGTATACTCTTCAAGACGGAACAAACTACATTTCATAACTATCATAGTTTTTTAGATATTTAGAAAAAAAAATTGAAAAATGGTTAAATTTTGGATTTTGCATTTAACTTTTGAAAGAAAAAAAAAATTAATTTTTTTTCCTCTGTAGAACTTGGTTCTATGGTAAAACAAAACTTCTGACTAAATTTCATCGAAATTGAAAGTGGTCGATTCCAACTCTTGGTCGATTTGACATGGAATTACCCAAGTACCAGAATTTACGTGACGTACCCGAAAACTTGAAAAGTACTTGATACCGGTACTTGATTTTTTCAAGTACGTGTACTTCAAGTACTCGTATTGACGAGTACTTGCAAGTAACAAGTACTTTGTACTTCAAGTACCTACGGCACTTTGTACTTGATACTTCAAGTACTTTCAAGTACTTTGCCCAACTCTGATTAAAATAATGCATTTTTTGCAACTCTGGTGGGTGACTCCAGTCGCAGGATATCATCATATCTTCTCCAGGCTATTTAGCCATTAATTGTCAGAGAACCCCAAATGGATGGCAAAGCGTTTCGATTATAGAATCTAAAAAGCAGAGTGTCCAGAACAAACAAAAACACTCATGAATCACTGGGAAATCATGCGACATAGAAAAGTGTTCACAGGCGGGATGTGTGTGTACAAATCCAGGGATGATTTATCCGAGCTCTTGAAATCTCATTATCATTAAACATTGAGACGTAATGACCGGGCTCGAGGACTGTCGGTGAGCGAGTCTCTCATTCGAAACGAATTATCCTCTTTGGCCGTACGTATATATATATATATATATTCGCGTGTATGTTTCGCGACCGAGGAGTTGAGAATTCTTCAACATTGCGCGGGATAAATACACCGGACGTTATGTATCGTTCTCCATAGAACGCGCCATTTATCTCACGGATGTTACTTCTTATTTGTTCATCGCCTCGCGAATCTCCGGTGGTTTATTCGCATTTCTCCATTCGCTATGCACACTTCGGAGGCTGGCCGTTTTTTTTCAGTGTACATTTATCCGTGGAATTATACGAGAGTTTGATCATACGAGGCTCGCAGGAGAGGCTCTCCTCCTTGATAAGTATACGGTAATAATGCCTACGAAAGGCATATTTACGGCTCTACCTGTTATTTCTTGATAAAAAAAATATCTGCCGTAACATCCCTACGACATAAAAACTCTACCTTATAATATTCCCGTCCGATAAAAGCATTTTAGTACCCCTAAAAAATAACTATTCTTCATTGGATGTCCTTTGAACATGTCGGAAAAAGAAATTGGACGAGGAGAAAAAAGTATCGTCCTTTTTGCTCCTAAGTTCAATTGTTTGCTTTTAAGTTCAATTCGAGAATTCAAAATAACGATTTTCTCAATATTCTTTATTTTTCCCAGCGTTAATTTCCAGTTTTCCTTTCGTCTGTAAAGTTAGCAGAGACAAGGGAGGCATTTTAATTTAATATGATTCAATGGCACCTAATTCCTATGCTGTTATATTTTAGAAAAATTTCTTTTTCTTTTCTCCTTCATATTCTTTTTTTTTTCAATGCCGTTTCCTGTCCTATAAATTGAAGGACCTAAGAAATTGACTCAATTTCGTTAAGGATTTTTTTTAAGGTTTCAAGGATGAAAAATTACTTGAATCATTTGGCGAGTGCAATCTCCAAAAATAAAAGAATCTGTTACATTAATTTTTTTTTTTTTGCATTTTGGCAAAAATTGAATCTGTCCACTAAAATAGGTGTAATTTTGTTTCTACCTAAAATTTAGGCTCTAGACTGCGCTCATTCTCTTCGTAATCGTCGAAGCTTCAAAACCCCGTTTTGTTCATCCGATTCTGACGATTTTTCGAAATTCGTCCCCCATTTTAACCGGCACCTCTATTCCAACCACTTCTGACCTCGGAAATAGTGACAATAGTGACAACATTTCGAAAATAGTGAGAAAAGTGACACGATTGAAAAATAGCAACCAATAGTGGGAATAGTGGCAACCCTGCATTTGCTTCATGTGCTTCGTGTGCTACTTCATTTAACGTTGTCCTTGAGATATCCTTGAAATAAATCATCTTCCCTGATCATCCGAAAAAAGTCATCGTAGGAAAAGCTCCGAGTAGAGATTTTTCTTATGTCGCGGCGCAGCGGACATTTGACAATTAGAGGCACATTTTTCTTCCCGTTTCGCCGTTAATTGTATCACAAATGTGTTTACCGCGAATCTGGTCCTGAGATTTATCACCCTACAAATGACCTTCGAGCCAAGTCACACAAACTCACAGAATCGAGGTTACATTCCAAGCGTGTGCTGGGTGCCTATACTAGGGTGCGCCGAGAATCCGCTTTTTTTTAAATTTTTTTAGCAATACCGAAAATATTGTTCATTATGCTAGAAAAAAATCTGTGTGAAGGAAAAAAAATTTGAGTCAACATCCTAGGCTCGTCCAAGTTCGTTAAAGTTCAAAGTGTTGAGAAAAAAAAATTTGCTCGGCTTATTTTTATTGGAAATTTAATTTTCTACAAAAAAGGTCCTTATATGAAATCATGTAGGATCGATAGTTTCTAAGATAATTGCTGTTTTAGTGAAAAAATTGTCATTTTCCTCTATATTTATACTGGTTATGGGTAAAAAAAAATTGATAAACTTATTTTATAGGAAATTCAATTCTCTACAAAAAAGGTCCTCATGTGAATTCATGTAGGATCGATGGTATCTAAGATAATTGCAATTTAGTAAAAAAATTGTAATTTTCCTCTATATTTACATTTTTTATGGTTAAAAAATAATTGATATACTCCATATTTTGTAAGAAATTCAATTCTCTACAAAAAAGTCCTTTTATGAAATCATGCAGGATTGATAGTTTCTAAAATAATTGCAAATTTACTAAAAAATAGTTATTTTTCTTCCTATAAATATTTTTCCTATGAAGAACAAAAATTACCTTCCCTTTTTTAATAGATTCTCTACGAAAGCAATTGTCAAGTCTATTTACTTCAATATTATGTGTATATTTTGAAATTGTCGCTTATTGTAACAATTTTTATTCCTCCGAACAGATTTTTCATAATAACAATTACGAATTGGCTACGTTTTCCATAAGTAACATTTCCTGTGAGTTCATTCAATGGCCGGGTTCATCAATTACTCTTTCTGTAGTTCTGCTTTTAGAAGCAGAGGTCGCGTCGAACGCAACATTTTTACCTCTGGCGCTGGTATTTCACGAAGAGAACATCCAACATTTGTTTCGACCAACGATTAGGCTGTGTTTCGAATTCACTGCGAGTACTGACGTCACATCGTTAGTACTAAAAAAAAATAATAATAAAAAAGGAAGGATTTTTTTTTCATAGGAAAAATATTTATAGAAAGAAAAATGACTGTTTTCAAGTAAATTTGCGATTATCTTAGAAACCATCAATCCTACATGATTTTATACAAGGACCTTTTTTGTAGAGAATCGAATTTCCTATAAAATAAGAAGATTATCAAATATTTTTTCACTCATAAAAAGTATAAATATGGAGGAAAATGACAAATTTTTCACTAAAACAGCAATTATCTTAGAAACTATCGATCCTACATGATTTCGTATAAGGACCTTTTTTGTAGACAATTAAATTTCCAATGAAAATAAGCCGGGAAATTTTTTTTTCAACACTTTGAACTTTAACGAACTTGGGCGAGCCTAGGATGTCGACTCGAAAAATTTTTCCTTCACACAGATTTTTTTTGTAGCATAATAAACAATATTTCCGTATTGCTGAAAGAATTTCAAAAAAAGCGAATTTTCGGCCCACCCTAGTGCCTACTCATGAACGAATCACTTTTGAAACTCGGCGCCACGTGCGTCCATCCATCTTTCTTTTTCTTGTCCAGTGTTTTTGTTGCTGCTGTTGGCCACGCGAGAATGATCGTCACGTGGATAGATCTTACGTGGTGGCCGATTGGGCCAGATTCTTATCCGGAGCTAAACGCGTATTCTTCGACTATTTCTCATGTCTACGTTGGATTTTCACGTGTATATCACGGCGCAGCGCGTAATGATGATTAATGTGTGAATCTTCTTTTTCCCGTCTCTCTTCAATCTGTCCAGAGACCGGATATAGCGAGTCGTCGTAATTACCAACAACTATGTCATACAATAACGTCATGATGCTGAAGTTTGCATCGTTTTAATGCAACGAAAATAATTTGCTTTTTTAAAAATTCATTTATTCTGACAAATTTTCGAAATGAAAAATCGTTAAAATTAATTTTAGGGTCTCTATTAAGGATTTGAAATTTTGAGTGCTGAAACAAAACTCAAATCTCACTAAAAATTAATTTAAAAAATGAATTTTCGTTGCAATCTAACGATGCAAACTTCAACATTGTGTAACGTCATGGATGAAAATAAAAATATAAACAAAAAAGTCTCGATAGTATTTTATAGTGATACTTCAATTCCCAGTGCAAAAGTTCTTAGAATTAATAATATAATGATTAATACTGTAATAATTAAAAATATAATAATATAATTTTTGAGAATCCTTAAATCAGCCCTTATTCCACATTTCAATGAAAAACATTGACAACTGAAGACAATACCGCCGTTTGCTGTATTCAATTCCGATTCATATGTATCTTGAATCGATTTTGGACGAGTTTGATTTTTTTACAAAAAATTGTTCAAAGAGTGATCTTTTATATGCTTAAATTTTGAATAAACTTTTATTCATTCCTTATATTATATTAATTTAATTAATTCATTATATTTATTTATATTTATATATTACAGTTGAAAAAAGGGAAAATATTCTTTTTTAATATTTGAAGTCCCATGCAACCCTGGACTGATTTTAAAAAAGTGACTATTTTTGTTCTTCGAAATAACATATTAAATACTTTCAGGGAGGTGAAAAAAGATGCTCCTTAAAAGCAGAGCGCTCAATATAAATATTTGGATACGTATCATCGCAAATTTCTATTTTCCATTTAAATAACAGGAAAAAAAATTTCAAACTTTGAAATTTTATATCCTGGCTTCAAGGCAATGTAACGAATCGAACGATACGTATTCTTATAGAGAATTGAAAGCTCTACAAAAAAGATTTCTTATGATTTTTCGATAAACTCACTCCTTCAAAAGTTATTCACGGTCTAATTATATATGAGTCATTCCACGTCAAGTCAGCCACCCCATTTTTCGAAATCGCCAAAAATCGCATACAAATTTTTAGAAAGCAGTTCTAACTATCAAGAAAATTTGTGATTTTTTTCAGATTTTTAAATTAAATTTTTTAGCTGGAAGAAAATACAAAATATTTGTTTGTCCCAGTTTGTAACTCGAAAATTATTCATCGTACGAAAAAAAAAATAGAACATAAAATTTAGGATTTTCAACGTGCTTTTCACTGAAATTTTTTACAAACTCCTTCGAAAGCTCTATATGCCATTTTCGGAGCAAATAATGTTTTGATATTTTTTTTTCTCAGAATTGACATCTTCGATTCGTCTGTAGTTTCAACAGTTTTTTACTTAATATATTTACAGACTATAAAAAAATTGGCGTAGTGGATATTCCACTGACTTTTGCCAAACTCTCGACTACAGCAAGATCTCATTCAGGATTCACTGTTTCTCATTCCAAATTCCCCCTTAAGGAGGAAGAAACAGAAGATTGAAAATAAGCCACTCCGATAAACGTGTAGATATACAAACGAGAATCTTGTTGGCGTAACGACTGAGAGGAGCAAAAAAAAGTCGAGAGTGAAATGGAGAGCGACAGGGAGGATTTCGTCTCGAAGGAAGTGCGGAGAGGATCTCTGGAGTGGTATCGAGCTTGCAAAGCACTCCCACGGCGCGAGGAATATTCCGAGTAATAACGCCGTCGGAGATGTAGTAATTTTTTTTTCTTTCCTCTCCTTCAACCCGTCCGCAGCAAGCTCATGCATACAAGGATGCATGATACATCACGCAGCTGGAATATGTCTGACTTTTGGGTCATTTCTTTGCCTCCCTTTTCTCTGTATCTTCCGCAGTGACGCCAGCGCCAAAGCTTTTTTTCCCCTTAAGCATCGCGAGACGAAAGATTACGGGGAAATTGTTCCGGTCACTATTTCATTACATCTAGCACTCTCTTTTTTCGCATTCACATTTTCAGCTCTCAATAAAGAACGGCGTCCATAAAGCTCCAAATTTCATGGACGCGCTTAGAGACCGGATGCAATGCACACAACCCTTGGTAGGATACAAAAAACGATATTGTGTCCTTCGGTAAGTATACATCACGTACGAAGAATGCACAGATATAAAGGGTGTTAAGCAACTGGGTAATCTGACTAAGTTCGCCTTGTAGAGCGCGCCAAGATAAAAAATTAGCTTTTTTTTAAATTGTTATACGATAATAATTGGCTAAGTTATTGACGTTTAAAGTTGACCAATGACGGCTAGAATCGAGGAGGAATGCCACTGGTGAGCCGTGTGGTGGGCGTTTCTTCCCCCACGCCTGCGGCCTCCGTTACCCCCACCAGTGGAATTTCCCCTAGACTCTATCCGTCATTGGCCAACTTTAAAAACATTAATAACTAAGCCAATTTTTATCGCATAACAATTTTAAAAAAAGCTAATTTTTTGTCTTGGCATGCTCTACACGGCCAACCTAGTCAGGTTATCTAGTTGCTTAAAACGCTGTATATTCTGTGTCTTTTGGGCGGGAATGAAGCTCGGAGAATCGAAAAACGCTTCTACCCCATCTGCACTAAAGCGTAGGGGTAGCCAACCCTCCTTTTATTCCCTCTCTTTCTCTCTAGTTGTACCTCTATTTTATTTTGTATCGTTTTTGCCCTCTTCGCGAACACGAAGAGCCGTATCATTCCCTCTTGTGAACCATCGCGTTTTCCTCAACGGGTAGAAACGCTCCTCTCGTAAATACGCAGCGAAAAAGAAGAACGACGGAAAATATATAGTTCATCCCTGTCTGCGTGTGTGTTGTGTGGGAGGGTGGTTGTTTCTGTTTCTATATTTATGTATATATGTATAAGTATATAGTTCCGGGACGGTATAAGGGAGAATAGCGTAAAAACGACGCGGTGACGCAGCCTCGTTTATTCGGCAAAATAACGGCTCCGAAGAAAAGAATAAATACATATAAAGAACGAACGACCGAGCATAAGCGTGTCTGTTACTGTTGAGAAGAAAATACACAAACAAATGTGTGTGTGTGTGTGTGTTTGTTTGTTTGCGCGTGTGTGTGTATGCAAGACTGAACATTTTCCTGGAGGATGGAAGGAAAAAGAAAGGCAGACACACGGTGAAGCTGCAGATGCTGTTGTCGTTTCTGCTTTTCTCGAGCACATGTGTATATATAACAGAAAGGGTTCTTTCATGTGTCGGTCGCACGAAACTCACGGAGGAGGAAAATTTTTTCTCGTATAATTCTATCGCTCTTTAAGGAAGTTAAAGAATTTCCGAATTTTAGAAATTGTTTCGACGAACGTACATTAATCGCCAATAACCAAACGTTGTTTTTACTATAATTCACTACCTTAAGGGGTTAGGCCACTCTACAGACCAAAAAAAGGGCATACTTCGTGATTTTTTTTCAGCGACACCATAAAATAAATTGGATGTACACAAAGGTGTTTTATTATACATTTAATTGGCAATACAACATTATTTTTTCACGTCGATGCATGTCAAAATGGCGACTGTGCAGCATTTTTCCGATGAGGCCTTTGATCCTAGAGTGGCCTAACCCCTTAATTCAGAGAAACTATCGCAGCGATTAATTCGTGAGTTAGAGTGAAAATGTGTTAATTGCAGTGGTAATTATAAAGTGTACAGCTATAAAGTTTGTAGAACCAGCTTGAAATTTTTTAAAGGAATGTTTTTAATGTTTTTCAGTCGCTTTTGGGTTACTGGAAACGTTTTTCTTTGAGAATAAAAAAAATCACGCGAAATTGGACGATTAGTATAATGTTAAATTTCTATTTTTTTAAATTATATTCCGAGTTAGAATGTTGTTTTTCAATTTCAAATAATACTATTTATTCTGACCATTGTAAAGACACTTTTTTTGAGGGGTCTCTTAACTAAATAATGCAATAAATTACTAAAATAAAATGAAAAATAACGAATAATAAAACTAAGCTTTTTTTAACCTCCCATGCCCATGTAACCCCTTAATCGATGTAGAACCATTTTCCGAGTACTGAAAATGAAATTAAACCATCTGTCAATCCTGGATCCTCGAAAAATGGCAAAGATGCTGAATTATTTGTAAAAATGGGAAAATCTCAAAGTCTGCAGTAAAATTAATGGCAGAATAAAAACAGAGCCTGTAAAATACTCGAATTAAATTCGAGTGAACGAATTAAACTCGAATTTAATTCTACTGACGTCATTAAAGTAATGCATATACTCAAAAGACCTAATCACGTTATTTAACCTGCATCAAAAATATAAATTAAATTACTTTCACGATTTGATAGCTTCGCAGACCTTCTCATCAAAATTCTATTTCGCATAAAGAATTTTAATTGGCTGAAAATTGTTTAAATTCGTTGAAACTGATCCTGAAGCAGGAAACTTTAATTCAGGGATATTTATGAAGAGCCAAAAAAATTTGCCCTTTTGATTGCATGCATATTGCCATCGAGTAATATTTTGTGCCGACCTTATTGTCTTGCTCCAATCGCGGCCACGCCACTCGTTTCGAATTCTATCGTGCTTCAGATCGTCCCGTACTTATACAACCGCGATATATATTACGTAACATAAAATATTTCGCTTCATATACAAGCAATGTATTACAGTGACAGAGCCCGTTCCATAGTTGTGCAACCCTTTCTCGGCGCTCGATGCCACGTTGTAAAGTGCATCGCACGAGGGACCATTCGTGCATCCCATCGAAACTTTGGACTGGGCTTGCATTCTTGAAAGTTGCATGCCGCAAGGGCAAAACTCGATCTTCCGCTGGAATACGTGTGCGTGCATGAGCGTGTTCACATTGTATATCGATATATTCGCGGTAATGGTATGCGTTAAATTGTGTGAATCTCCTTTCCTTTACCAGTAAAATCTGTATACAAAGCCTGTGTGTCTTCTCCGTAAAGTATGTGAGCGAGGTATGCTACCCCTCTTCCTCTCTCTCTCTCTCTCTTTCTAGTCAAAGCTTTCATGCCACCCTCTGCTGGAAAAATCTTGAATCTGTGAAAATCACTTCCGGAAAAGAAAGTAAAAGAATGTATGATCAAGCAGTCACGGAAGTGAAGGAGTTACATGGATTTCAAATTAGAAAAAAAAAATCGATTTTTCAATTTTCTATTCAAATGTCAATCTTTTTTCAAATCCCTTTGTCAATCGCGAGTTATACTCATCTACTAATAGATAATATTTGGTTTTTTAATTTTAGATAAAGCCAGCACTTATCAGGACACTTTGGTTAGGAGAAAACAGGTCCCCAGGCTGAATTTTTTTTACAATATTGTTTTAAGGTTGCTTTTTCAGATGCCCCAAATTTTGAATAAAATAATTTATTTAAAAAAAAAAAAAAATGAGAAGGTATGCTTTTGTAATCCAAAAGAGTTACATGGATTTGAAAAATTTTTAAAACCCCATTTTTTAAATTATTCATCTGATAGTACAATTTGTTGAGAATATTGTTCCAGAGTTTCAAATCGAAGTAAAAATCTGGGAAAGAGAGCTTTTAGAAATTCCCTTCATTAGAGTCGACCCCATTTAAGTCTCAATTTGTTTCAAATCTTTTCGTCAATCACGAGTAATACTTATCTACTATCAAATAAGATTTCGTTTTTTAATGTTAGATAAAGCCATCATAACACTTATCACTTTTGTTAGGAGAAAACAGGTTTCACAGGCTGAATTTTCCAAATTTATCGATAAAAATTTCATAAAATATTGTTTAAATATTGCTCTTTCAGATTCTCCAAATTTTTGATAAAATAACTAATTTACTATACTTAAAAAAATTAGAGAAATTATGTTTTTTTTAAATCTTCGAAAGCATCCAAAATCCAAGAATGTTTCATAAATTCACTAAACAGAATATCGACCAGATCTTTGGTTATCACCATTCCACAAGCTTCCTTTTCATCATGCGCTCAATAATATCATTTACCATCATCATAATCCATCCAAAAACCGTCAACTTTCCAAGGGGTCAAAATTGCTGCAAAAAGGTTTTCAATCGACACTCAAGGGCCTTGAAATTAAAAATCAATAAGTGACCTCAGGTCAAAGTCCCCAACATCCGCACAAGACACGAACATACATTCAACAGAGTTAACCAAAGATAACCAAAGACCCAGCTTTTCAGAGAGGTCAGCATTTTTTGTGCAATCCTGACGTATACTAAACGGTTATTGCAGTATTAAAGCTGGCCATATGACGTGGATGTTTCGCAATATGTAATATCCCACGATTTATGAAATGAGTCTAGAAATGATGGCCTTAACGACACGGCATTAACGTAAAAAAGGCAGTTTGGATTGTTTACAGTGAAGAGGGGTCGCGCTGCGAAAGACTTTAGGGGATGGTGCTCACAAGGGTGCCAGTATCTGCCGCTCCGGTGCTTCTCCCAACGTAATTAAGGTTCCCATGTCTGCACACGACTGTATATATATATATATAGTATATTCCTCGCACACGGATATAACCAAACGCAACCAACACACAAAAGAACGGCGTACATTCACACGAAGACGGTGCTTTCATGAATGTACTATAAGTCACCGTGGACCAACCCATGTCGGGATTTACCGTGGGGCTGTTTCTCCATAAAGGACACGTTATACGTCGGCTAATGTATCCTCCCACCCGTTGCGATGCTCCCCAGGGAAGAAATGACCTCGGTCAGTCTCTGCGCGATGCTTCTGTGTTTTTTTCCCGCGCTTTTTTACCACCCAGTGCTATATATTTCTTTGGTGAGTTCTACTCGATGCTGGTCTTCTCGCTGACCGTTTGGAAAAGGAGTTTCAGATTGTTGGGAGTGGTGTGCGTCGGCGGTTAAAGTCTGCGGTACCGAATGAACGGTGCAGGAGCCGCAGACTGAGAGGAGAAAAAGAAGGACGAGCAGGAGGTTGAATGAAGCGAACAGGGGAGACCGAGGAAGATGGTCAGATTTTTACGCCATGATCGTAAAGAAGCTTCGCACTGCACGGAAAAAAAGAAACATTAAAAAGTACAGGGATTGAACAGTTTGCACTGGACTCGAGTCATTGCACAGCGATATTTACTGAAATACGCTGCTCAAAATGCAGTGAGCTCGAAGTAAATTATTACAGATTCTATACACTGTACTCTTTGGACTCAAGCTACCCTACTGTTTCTTTTACTGGAACGCATAATCCAAAATACAGTGTCAGTAGCAGGGTTGCCAATAATGCATTACTTTTTTTAATGCATTTGCATTTTCATTAACCAGTAACCATTAAAACGTAATGATTAATGGAAATTATATTCATTAACCATTAAAATTCAATGGTTAATGGAAATTATTCCCATTAACCATTAATTTTTAATGATTAATGGTTAATGGTTAATGAAAATTATTGCCATTAACCATTCAATGTTAATGGTTAATGAAAATGCAATTGCATTAGAAAAAATAATGCATTATTTGCAACCCTGCCCATTACAATGTAGTGTGTAAAAGAAAAAAATTCCATTACCCATTGCAATGTAATGTGTAATGGACAAAACTTTGATTGCAATTTTGGGAATGGAAAAATATATGTAGATGAATAAATTATTGCAGTTTTGCATTACATTTTATTGACTTAGAACTTAGAATTTTAGAATTATAATATGGATGCTTTTTAGAATTTAAGGTGAAAATCGAAGTCCCAAGTCAATAAAATGTAATGCAAAATTGCAATAATTTATTCATCTATATTTTTCCATTCTCAAAATTGCAATCAAAGTTTTGCCCATTACCCATGACATTGCAATAATAATATAGATGCTTTTTATAATTATAATATAGATGCTTTTGAGAATTTAAGGTACCTGAAAATATAAGTCCTAAGTCAATAAAATGTAATGCAAAATTGTAATAATTTATTCATCTATATTTTTCCATTCCCAAAATTGCAATCAAAGTTTTGTCCATAACACATTACATTGCAATGGGTAATGGAATTTTTTTCTATTACACACTACATTGTAATGGGCAGGTTTGCAAATAATGCATTACTTTTTTTCACGGAAAAAACGAGTTGGTTGTGGCAAGTAACAGGTTTGTAAGATATGCTCTTAGTAATTAGTTGGTTGGGGCAACCATTTTTGTGGTTTCCGCAACCAACTTTCTATTGGTTGGGTCTTTGGCAACCAATAAAATAGTTGCGGTAACGACGAAAATGGTTGCCCTAACCAACTAATTACTAAGAGCATATCTTACAAACCAGTTAGTTGCCACAACCAACTCTTTTTTCCCGTGTTAATGAAAATAATGTCCATTAACCATTAAATATTAATAGTCAATGAAGATAATTTCCATTGAACATTAAATTTCATTATCTATTAAAAAAGTAATGGTTAATGCATTACTCTTTCATTAAAAATTTCGCCACCCTGGTCAGTAGACATTTTATACTGGAAACACTGATTAATTCACGTACCAAATTGTAATTAAGCCAGTGTACACTGTAAAAATCTCAGTTCGTATAGGAAAAGTCACCATTTTTGTAGGGAAGCAATTAATCTGTTCTACTGTAAAACTGAATACGTCACCCTATTTTTTATCCAGTTTATATTGTGATTTCCGCTGTTTCTTTTTTCCGTGTGTTTACTTATGGTAACCGCGGGCAAGAAGTTGGTGGTACTTCCGAATGGATGGGCCGATGGTGAACTCTTCGACCAAAATAATTCAACGAAGGGGGAATGGGACCGAAAAGCTCCATGACCAGGGAAAAAGGGGATGGAGAGACCCCAGTGCAGCTTTGGCCGCGATCTCGGTGAGGCGAACGAGATAGGGAACAGCCCATTTTCCGGTACTCGTGAGAGCGACGAACCGAGATTTTATTTCATAAGCGCACCGGAAAATCAGCTTTCCCGAGGCATATAGAGCTGCAATGTATACATAGTTATGCACGAGTACCTGGGTATACGTGAAGTATAGTTAATTCACTGTGTATATGTGTGTTAGTGTGGCATAGAGCTTAATAGTAGTGGAAAAATATAAGCTCCGATGTTGTTACCACCCCTGCTGCTGCTGCTGCTGGTGCTGTTGGTGGGTGTTTGGGTCTCGGTACACGGGATAAAACGCAGTGGCTCAGAGTGGGAAGAGACGAGAAGATTTACGTGGTGACGGGTATTACAGGCAGGTATTAGCATGGAAGCAAGTTTCGGGTTATTTACGATCGATAGTCCACAGGGGCGCGATGTTGACGAGAGAAATCTCGCGACCCTGCGCGTAATTTCAGTCTCCCGTGTGTCCTCCGTGCCACCCTGTTCATACGGTGATTCCGGCGCGGGTTTATGGGTTGCGAAAGGGCGTTTGTCGTGGTCACAATATATATGGGGCATTCCATCCCAAATCGGACAGTTTGAAAAACTTTTTTTTTCTTATTTCCTCAATTTTTTTACATTTTTGAGTACCCATCAAAAGACCCTTCCTGTTAAATTTTGAAATTTTTTTCATTACCCGTTCAAAAGATATTAAATTTAAAAAAAACCGCTCCTTTTTTGGTATTTTGGTCATAACTTCTTCAATAATGGTCCAAATTATAAGTTTTTTTTTTTCAAAATTTTCGTTTTTTATGGCCTTTTCAGACAAAAATACAACAATTATATTCGACGTGTTTTTGAATGAGTTTTTTGAGTTTTGAACGTTAAATCGCGGTTTTCAAAGTGAATGTCATTTTTTTTATTTTTCTATTTTTTTTTTTCAAACATCTATCTATTCAACAATTTTGAAGTCTAGTCCGATCGTGGGATCTTAATAACTACTATTTTTTTCCGATTTTTGAACATTGAAAAAAAAAAAAAATTTTTTTAATTATTATGAATATCAATTTTTGTTACTGTATAGTATTTTTTTCAATATTTAGAATTTATTTTGACACTTTTTCATTGTTAACAGATTTTAAAAATTAATAATTAATCGTTGAGTCTGTTTATCAATAATAACAACAGTTTTTATTTAATCACGTATTTTTTTGAAAACCTTACATATATACGATTATTTCTTGAATTAGAATATTCCTTTGCCAATACGTTTCCGACGCTCATTGGAATAATTGAATGAAATTTTTGTGTCCTCCTTTGATTGACTTCGCAGTATATTTTATCGCTGATAAAATCTTTCTTTTGCATTTGAATAATGTTTCTTATATTAAAATTTGACAGCAATATTCGGTAGACTATTAAGGTTCAATGTCCACTCGTACAATTCTTAAACTGCTGTTATTTGCTCATCGATTAATTATTAATTTTAAAAATCTGTTAACAATAAAAAAGTGTCCGAGTTAATTCAAAATTATTAAAAAAATACTATACAGTAACAAAAATTGGTATTCATAATAATTCCCCACGATCGGACTAGTTTTAAATATTGTTGAATAGATAGATGTTTGAAACAAAAAATAAATTTAAAAAAACAAAAATGACATTCACTTTTAAGAACGCGATTCAACGTTTAAAACTGCAAAAACTCATTCAAAAACACGTCGAATATTTTTGTCGTATTTTTTTATGAAAAGGCCATAAAAAAACAAAAATATAAAAAAAAAAACTTTCAATTTGGACCATTATTAAAGAAGTTATGACCAAAAAACCAAAAAAGAGCGGTTTTTTGTTAATTCAATATCCTTTGAACGGGTAATCAAAAAAATCTTAAAATTTAACAGGAAGGGTCTTTTGATGGGTACTTAAAAAAATAAAAAAATTGAGGAAATAAAAAAAAAAAATTTCAAACTGTCCGATTTGGGATGGAATGCTCCATATACATATATATGAGGAACAACGTAAGCGGGGGTCCATCACCGGTCACTCGCGAATTTCTCTCCGGAGACCATGAAATCATCCTCGAGCGATCACCAGATGCAGAATTAACAGACGAGCATTCAGAAAGGATTCCATTCACCACATTTTTCGTTCATACCGCTTCATTACTTTTTGTACGTTGATCGATGATTTCCCCTCATCGTTGGTTCGTTTACGGGCAAACCATCTTTTCGTGATTCTGAATGAAGGAAGCTTTGTGGTCCAGCATATTTGTTAATGATTTCTTACACCAGAATATTTAAAATGTTACAACGATTGGAGAAATCATATTTGGACAAAATGTTCACTCGTTTCGACAAATTTTACGGGATTACATGAAATTTCAAAAAATTCGTTTTTGTTATGTTTTATCCGATAGTAAAAGAGCAAAGAATAGAATAGTAAAAGTCTTGGAGAGAGAAAGCGAGGGGAGAGAGAGAGAGAGAGAGAGAGAGAGAGAGAGAGCCTTTGGAGATTCCCTCCATTAGGTTAGACTGCAGATGGGAGTCGGACATTTTCATTGCTTTTCTATAAAAACACTATTTTCATTACAATTACAACTTCTAACTAATTTAACAAGGCTCTGAATACTTTAAATTTTCCAAAAATTGTACTGTTTTGCAGACAACTCTGCAATAAATTGAAATTTCAAGTTTTTTAAATATTTGTTCAATCGTGAGTTATTCCACTAACAGATAAAATTTGGTGTTTTAATTCCAGATCAAGCTGTTATAAGCTATCCTGATCACCGGAAGGATATTTTTTCAGGGGTCTCCAGAAACAAGGTCCACCGGCTGAATTTTCCAAACTTTTCAATGAAAAGCTTATAACATCTTATTTAAATGATGCCCTCTAATATGCTCAAAATTTTAAATGAAATACAGTATATAATATATTTAAAAAATAGATTAAATATGTTTTGTTAACATTTAGAGTACATCATTAGTTTCCTTTTGCTGGACGCAAATTCTGACAAAATTACCTGATAACTATTCGAGAGGGTTTTCCAATTTTTCGCAAAATGTCTGTGGACACTCTGACGTTTGTTGTTTTATAATTATCATGCTGAGGTTTTTTTAGCAAATTGACTTGACGATCAATTTGCGAAGTCGTTGCAGTGGTCAAGTTTTTCAAAAATGTTCCAACGGTAAATAACTGCTTCCGAACGCTCCAACTTTTGAAATTTTGTAGAGTTCAAATTTGAAAACTATTAAACCACTAAATAAACCATTAATTGTCAGTTAAGCTTCTCTTAGGAGTACCCAATAATATATTCTCATCATGAAGGGGCCCCAGAAAGTTCTCAGACAAGCACTAAAAAAAAAAAAAGGTTGAATACGCAAAATCGTTTAGTTGAATACGTGCAACTAAATCTTTAGTTGTACAATGCAAATTTTTGTTGCCTGAACAATATTTTGGTCAATCCAAGCGCGGATATATTCAAGAAACTAATTATTTAGTTAGACCAAATAAATATTTAGTTGCACGTATTCAACTAACGATTTTGCATATTCAACCTTTTTTTTCTCAGTGAGAGACTAGACCAACAATAAAAAAAAAAGGAAGAAGGGGTTGGAAAATTTCCAATTTAAGTTTTTTTTACGTGAATTGTCTTCCTAGGATGATAGGATTCGTTCTCTCGGTCTTTGTGCGACTCATGTGAAAGTACGAGATGGAATATGGAAAAAAGAGGGTATAAAAAGGGAAGATCCTTCGGGACAGAATGAAAACTGACCAAGTTGACAAAAGTAATGACGCGCGTATCCCGTTGGTTCTATAACCATGTGGCATTGAATCCGGACATGACAGGCAGCCAACCAGTTCTGGTTCCGTTCGTTCGCAGTAACCAGAGAGGTCTCTGGCAACATGCGGAGAATGGTCGGTCGGTTGAATGCTCATGGTCTCTATAAACCAGATTCGCCATCACCACGATCAACGTCCACACACGCACACGATTGTCTTCAACGTCCAATGTCCCGCTGGGGATGAGGATTAAGTTCTTCGACCTAAATCAATTCGCTGTCGACAAATCCTCGTGGACATGGCTACGAATGAGTCCAAACAGGGGGCATTCCATGCCAAATCGACCACTTTGAAACCCGACCCTTTTCGATTTGGCTGAAACTTTTTTCATCTTTTTTCACCCTATCGAAAACATTTTTCAGAATTTTTTCAAATTTTTTCACCCAACCGACGAAAAATTGAAAATTTTTCCAAAAAATTGGCTTTTTATTTTTCAAATAGCTATACCTTTTTAAAAATTTGACTTATCGGAACGTTTTTTTTTTTCAAAATTTTCGTTTTTTAATGTACTTTACTACTTTTTGCTCGATGATTACAATTTTTGATTCTTTTTTGTTTTTATTATATCAAACTTTAACATTTTCTGCAAATCCTCAAATTTTTTCAGAGTGGTGTTTTTTTTTTATTTCAATTTTTTTTAACTAGCCTTGTTTTTCATAACACCATTCTGCAAATTTTTGAGGGTGTTCAGAGAACTTCCTAATTTGAAAACAAAAATTAAAAGTGGTTATCATCGAGAAATATTCGATTTTTTTCAAAAATCTAAAAAAAAAAAAAAAAAACGATGAAGATGGGTTTCAATAATTTCTTTGTATTTTTTCGAAAACAACATTCAAAAAGTGTTTTCTTAAAATAATATTGAAAAAATTATCGAAAGCCATCTCCATAGTTTTTTATGAGATTTTTGGAAAAAATCGAGAATTTCTTGATGATTACCATTTTTGATTTTTTTTTCTTTTTATTATATCAAACTTTGACATTTTCTGCAGATCCTTAAATTTTTTCAGAGTGGTGATTTTTTTATCTCTATTTTTTTTTCAATTGAAAAAAAAAAATTTAACTAGCCTTATTTCTCATAACACCATTCTGCAAATTTTTGAGGGTGTTCGGAGGACTTCCAAACTTGTAAAAAAATAAAAACAAAAATTGAAAGTGGTAATCATCGAGAAATTTTCGATTTTTCCCAAAAATCTAAAAAAAAAAAAGATTCAGATGGGTTTCAATAATTTTTTAATATTTCTATCGAAAACTACATTCAAAAACAGTTTTTGAGAAAAAATACAAAAAAAATATTGAAACGCACCTTCATTGTTTTTTTTAGATTTTTGGAAAAAATCAAAAATTTCTCGATGATTACTATTTTCAATTTTTGTTTTCATTTTTTTTTTTTAAGTTTGGAAGTCGTCTGAACACCCTTAAAAATTTGCAGAATGGTGTTATGAGAAATAAGGCTAGTTGAAAGAAAGTTTTTTTTTTCAATTGGATAAAAAAAGAAATCAATGAAACACCACTCTGAAAAATCTTGAGGATCTGCAGAAAATGTCAAAGTTTGATATAATAAAAAAAAAAATCAAAAATGGTAATCATCGAGAAATTTTCGATTTTTTCCGAAAATAAAAAAAAAACAATGCAGATGGGTTTTTATAATTTTTTGTATTTTTTTTCAAAAAGTACATTAAAAAACAAAAATTTTGAAAAAAAATCGTCCCGATACGTCAAATTTTGTAACAGTTATAGCTATTTGAAAAATGAAAAGCCAGTTTTTTTGAAAAATTTATAACTTTTTATCAGCTGGGTGTGAAAATTTGAAAAAATTCTGAAAAATGTTTTTGATAGGGTAAAAAAAGTTTCAGCCAAATCGAAAAGGGTCGGATTCTAAAGTGGTCGATTTGGCGTGGAATGCCCCATAGATACGTCCATATACGTAGACATATATATACCGTTAGATATTTCATTGACTTTCTGGATATCCTTTCTGCTTTGTCACCCCAACTTCCGATCTTTATCAAAGCCCGCAGAATCTGGCCTCCACAGAAATTACGCGGAAATTCTTTGCTGTCTTCTGTTTCCGATTTTTCCAGTCTCATAATCACGGACAAAAGGTACGTTCAATTATCGTCATCGATAAATCCTTGGGAATGTCCGATTGGCAATTTTTTCGTTCAGTCCATCAAATGAAAATGGGTAGCCAACCAATATAAGGAAGTGCAGAAAGGGAATCGAAAAGAGGAAGAAAAACAGAGGCGGAGAAAAAGAGAGCTTTGAAGTAAAACCCAAGAAAAATGGCGATAAAAAGCCCGAAGAAAAGTGTGAGGGAAGGATTGTAAGAAAGCTACCCCTCTTCCTCTCTTTTTCGCTCTCTCTCTCGTTATTATTATTTTTCCCGGGGAACATAAATCCTCGGTGGTTCTTTTTGGGCCATGTGCCCTGTCCCCGAATGAAAGAGTCGGAGAAGGAGGCGAAGAAGCGCAGCAAGAAGAAGAAGAAGAAGAAGGACGTGAAAGCAGCGAGCGACGATTCCGCGCCATTTTCCTCGCAAAATTTATCGTTGAAATAATGCGGAAATAGTTAGATCCCAGTGGAAAGAGGCCAAGGGCCAGGGAAGGAGGGTCACCAGACTCGCTTTTCCACTAGTTTCTTCGGCTTTGGTCTCCAGCGTGCGCGGACCAACATATATATGAAAAGATGCGTCGTCATGGAGAGAGGGACCAAAAAAAATGGTCCGCGATCGCCGAGGCGTGCCAAGACGACGGGACGTTTTTTCCTTTTTTCCTATACGCCCGTTCGTATACATGGGTTTACCGGTATTACATCCCCAGATTGGAAGTAGAGTTGGGTCGCGAAAGAAACGACATCCGTCGGAGAACTTGAGGAAAATGGTCTCTGTTCACATACGTTCAAGTAAATCTTGTTCCTCAAATATTTTAGAGTACATTGCATACGTATAAACACAGAAGTGCGTTTTTGGGTACCGACTAAAGGTTTTCGGGTACGATTGGTCAAAAAAAAAAAATAGTTGCCCTGAAATTAATCACCACAATGTACGTACCAGGGTTGCAAATAATGCATTAAAAAAAGTAATGCATTATTCGCAAACCTGCCCTTTACAATGTAGTGTGTAATAGAAAAAAATTCCATTACCCATTGCAATGTAATGTGTAATGAAAAAAACTTCGATTGCAATTTTGGGAATGGAAAAATATAGATGAATAAATTATTGCAGTTTTGCATTACATTTTATTGACTTAGGACTTAGATTTCTAGAATTATAACATAGATGCTTTTTAGAATTTAAGGTGGAAATCTAAGTCCTAAGTCAATAAAATGTAATGCAAAATTGCAATAATTTATTCATCTATATTTTTTCATTCCCAAAGTTGCAATCAAAGTTTTGTCCATTACACAATACATTGCAATGGGTAATGGAATTTTTTTCTATTACACACTACATTGTAATGGGCAGGATTGCAAATAATTCATTACTTTTTTCAATGCAATTGCATTTTAATGGTTAATGAAAATAATTTCCATTAACCATTAAATTTTAATGGTTAATGAAAATAATTAACATTGACCATTAAATTTTAATGGTCAATGAAAATAATTTCCATTAACCATTAAATTTTAATGGATAATGAAAATAATTTCCATTAACCGTTAATTTCATTAGCCATTAAAAAAGTAATGGTTAATGCATTACTTTTTCATTAAAAATTTCGCAACCCTGATACCTACAATGCTGCGGGACTGTTAATTTTTACATAAAATTGCAGATTTTTTGAGATTTTCGGAATTGGAACGTTTTCTTGTCTGAAAATAATATGTAGAAAATACGGACTGATGGAAGACAATAAAAATGAGAAGTGCTCATTGGCCTCGGTAAAATCGTGATAAAATTATCAACGAAATCCATCAGGAGGATGAGGGTCAGAAATTGGTTGTCTTGACATGAAATAACCCGTGTATTACCTATACACGAATACAGTGCAGCACGAAGCATCGGTATAACGAGCAGCGCGCCAACGCTGAAAGATATACGCTCGCTGACTTCTTCGACGCACAGACGGTTTGAGAATGAGCCTTGAAGAAGAGCTTCTGACGGGGCTGAATGTTACGGTTCGGGTATGCTGCCCCGAATCCTCTCTCTCTCTCTCTCTCTCTCGGGTCTCGAAATGGTACGGCTGTCCGTTGAGCATATTAAAACGAAGTTTCGACGGAAGCCAAGGTAATGGAGAAGTCAGTCAAACCTGGCAAGTTACACACAAACTGGCAAAGGGGCGGTGAGGGCGCTATTGAGGATCGGGAGGAGAGAGGAGGGTCCGAAGCAACACAGAAAATAATTCTCGCATGTACGAGTTCCTATGTCTATATATATGTACGTTACTTCAACTTCAAACTGTGCAAAAAGCTTCGCTATAAATTTTAACCAAATTTCGACTCATCAAGCTGGATTATTCTTTGATGCGACACGGTAATATTCCACGTGAGAGCAAATTTCGTTGCTTAAATATTCCGACGCGAAGACAGCTCGAACCAAAAGTGTCAGCTTTCGGCTAATTTCAACGAGAATTCAATCGTTAAGACGGTATTCTGGTCTGGAATATTTGGGAAACATCAATATGGTTTTTTTTTTCATATTCTCAAAGTTTAAACCTTTAAGAATATATTCTTGAAAGAACATTTTTTGATTCTATCAATTTACGGAGTTGAAGCGATTTTAGTGACGCAGCAACTTCGCCCATTACGTCCGAGCGTAACTTTGAGGGAGTATTCGGTGTAGAATTTTGAAAAAATTATTTTTTTCGCATGTTCTTAAAGTTTAAAATATATCCTCGAATTGAAATTTTTTCATTCTAATTATTTACGGAGTTACAGCTAATTTAGCGAAGCAGACACTACGCCCGTCACGTTGGAGCATCACTTTGAGGGAGTATCCTGGTGTAGAATTATAAAAAAAATCATTTTTTTTGCATGTTCTTAAAGTTTAGACCAGAGTTGGGCAAAGTACTTGCAAGTACTTCAAGTATCAAGTACAAAGTACCGTAAGTACTTGAAGTGCAAAATACTTGTTACTTGCAAGTACTCGTCAAAACGAGTACTTGAAGTACAAGTACTTGAGAAAATCAAGCACCAGTATCAAGTACTTTTCTAGTTTTCGGGTACGTCTCGTAAATTCTGGTACTTGGGTCATTCCATGTCAAATCGACCAAGAGTTGGAATCGACCACTTTCAATTTCGAGGAAATTTGGTCAGAAGTTTTGTTTTATCATAAAACCAAGTTCTACCAAGGAAAAGGAATTAATTTTTTTTTTCAAAAGTTATGCAAAATCCAAAATTTAACCATTTTTAAATTTTGTTTTTCTAAATATCTTGAACACTATGATAGTTATGACAAATCGTTTGTTTCGTCTTGGAGAGTATACTTAGGGCTACGAAAAAAAAATATTCCGACAAAAATTTTGAAAAATGCTTAATTTGGAGAATTTTGAATTTTTTTGAATCGTAAAAATCCACAATTAACATCGAATTTTTTGTTCAATTTTTTAAATATCTTGTACTGATTTGAAAAGATCCTGAAAGGATCTTTCTTTTTTCAAAAATACTTCCGTATTCTTTTCTCTCGTGGAGAGAAATTCAATTAAAAATATTCTAAAACTTTATTGGATTCAATAAATTTTGAATTGTCATTGAATTGAAAAGATTTTGAATTTTTCTTTCAGCTAAAAGATTTTAAATTTCCATTTAATTCAAAAGATTTTAAAACTCCATTGGATTTAATACATTTTGAATTGTCGTTGAATTGAAAAGATTTTGAATTTCTATACAGCTCAAAAGATTATCTTTTGCCCAGCCTTCAATAAGCGTAAAGAAATAAAAATGGCATATACCGTGAATTTACCTCGCGATGGAAGCAAGTACGTTGCTTGCGAGAGAAACAGAAAAAGATGGCGAAGGGAAAAAACTCACGCAGCGCATGCGCGCGCACCACCCATCACGCCCGATACGTGTGCACGGTAAATGCCACATTAAATTTGATCCCGATATTTTTCACTCATTTATTGCAATATTTTTTTTCACTCACCGTCCGCCATGTTTTTGTGTCGTCTCGACGCACGTTTCTGACTCCGTGCCGAATGTTTTTGGGCTCTCGCGAACGAGGCACGAGCGTCGTGACAATGACGCGTGAGCCAAGCAAAATAGTAAAAAACCTCATCGATTCGCAACGATAAAGATTCGTCGACGAATAATTCTTTCGTACCACCGAACGCTGCCCCACGAACATTTTCGCAGCGAATTTGAAACACACGGAGCTCAAGAATTAGCAAAAAACAATGAATGTACCGGGACGCGGTCAACAGATACGTTGTTGTCGAACGAGATCCACGGGCGAGAGTGAACGAGAGCGTTGTGGCGTGGGGGTAGCGGCCGGAGAGGGAACTAGGAAGAAAGAAAGCGACTCGCGAAACGCGCGCCCGATGCGAATGAGTAAGAGAGAGAGAGAGAGAGCGAGAGAGCCAACTTTCGAGAACGCGATGAATTTGCCAACGGTCGATCTCAATTATATCTTGCCGAGATTTTACAAACAGAATATCAAGAAACTGCAAAAAATATTCGAAACATCGAGAAGAAAATGTACAGTCAGTCGTATCGCATATGTGGAAGTATAGCAAAAAAGCCATCTCTCCGATTCTCCTACCAATTCCCCCCACTCCCGTTGCAGCAACGACAAGAACGACGATGAAGAATCGTGCAACGCGCCGAAAACAGAAAAAAATATTCCGCACTATCACCAGCTTTTTTTTTTTCATCGAGCTCCGAATACGCGATATGTATTTTAGCTCTCGATTCGTAAATAAATAAAGATCACGTTTACCGAGAATTAACCTCGCGTTGGACGCCAAAAACGAAAAACACCATTTTTTCGAGAAACGATCGCCGCTGTGGTCGCGCGAAGCAAGGACGTTGCGAGAAAAACAGAAAAAGATGGCGAAGGGAAAAAACTCACGCGGCGCATGCGCGCCCACTACCCAACGCGGCCGATACGTGTGCACGCAGTAATTGCCAGATTAAATTTAGTCTCGATAATTTTCAATTATTAATCGCAATATTTTTGTTCACTCACCGCTTGTCATGTTTTTGTTTCGCCTCGATCGCCTCGACACACGTTTCTGACTCCGTGCCGAATGTTTTTGGGCTCTCGCGAACGAGCGAACCGACAATGGCGCGCGAGGCCAAGCAATCCGCGCAAAAAACCTCATCGACGCGGAGCGACGACGATTCATCGACGAATAATTCCTTCGTAGCACCGAACGCTGCCCCCCGAACATTTTCACAGCGGATTTGAAACGCACGAAGCTTAAGAATTAGCGAAAAAACAATGAATTTACCGAGACGCGGTCAACAGATACGTTGTTGTCGAACGAGATCCACGGGCGACTGGCAACGGGAGCGCCGGCGTGGGGGGAGCGGCCGGAGAGGGAACCAGGGGGGAGGCGAGAGAGAGGGTGACGCGTGAAACGAGCGCGCGATGCGAATGGGTAAGAGAGAGAGAGAGAGAGAGCGAATTCTCGAAAACACGACGAATCTGCCTACGGTCGATCACAATAACCTTCTGCCGAGATCTTACAAACAGTATACCGAGAAACTGCAAAAAAAAACTGCGCCCTTGCTTCGCGCGACCACAGCGGCGATCGTTTCTCGGAAAAATCGTGTTTTTCGTTTTTGGCGTCCAACGCGAGGTAAATTCTCGATAAACGTGATCTTTCTTTCTTTACGAATCGAGAGCTAAAATACATATCGCGTATTCGGAGCTCGATGAAAAAAAAACTGATGACAGTGCGGAATATTTTTTTCTGTTTTCTTCTCGATGTTTAGAATATTTTTTGCAGATTCACGGCATTCTGTTTGTAAAATCTCGGCAAGATATAATTAACATCGACCGCTGGCAAATTCATCGCGTTCTCGAAAGATGCAACATACAGACAGAATACTGAAGGCTCGGAGCGTTCAAAGGGCAATTACTGAGTCAAGGAGGCGAAAGTTAAATCGATCGTTAATTAATTAACCAGACTGAAGAGAGCGCGTCGAGACTTCATACAGACGATGAGAAATAGAATGAATTTTCTCTCCAGTGCGAGTTGAAGATGAGTTGAAGTTGAAGCTCATTCGCTCCACTCTCGTTTCACAAAGCGAATCGTTTTCATTTGCGTAACATGCCGCTGATTCAAGTGAGCAATTCGATAGCACACTCTTTCTGCCTTGAGCCTCAACCTCGAGGATACAAAGTACATTTTTTTCATGACACATTCGTCCAAACAGAAAGTTCCGAGAAGGATTAGAGAAACATTTCGTTGATGGCACAGATATATCTTATCCTAGATTCCAGCTCACCAAATGGATTTACATCCACTTCCGGTCTGATATAATATGCGACGATGCTCCCAATCTCGAGATTGCTTTTGGCTACAAAACTTCTGTCTTTTTGCCATCCCATTGCTGACTCTCTGATGCTCGCAGACATTAGTCGAGAAGGAAGGATGAATGAAAGGGATATTTCTGGAATTCACCTCTGCGATGGATGAAGACATTTTGTAATCTTTGATAAAGGATTAAACATCTATTCTCAGAATTTATAGAACGTAAGAATAGAGGCCGTAAGAATGGAGAAGAGAATAAGAATTTCTCTTACTTAGCAATTCTTGGAGCTTGAACGGAAAAACCGATGTAAGAACTATCGTGGGATTGTAAATTTTGTGGAGAAGGAAAACTGAAATGCCAGCGTCAGAGTTGCAAATAATGCATTACTTTTTTTAATGCATTTATATTTTCAATAACCATCAATTCTTATTGATTAATTAAAATAATTTCCATTAACCATTTAATGTTAATGGTTAATGAAAATAATTTCAATTAACAATTTAATGTTAATGGTTAACGGAAGTTATTTCCATTAACCATTACATGTGATATTAATGGAAATTATTTCCATTAGTATATAAGAGTTAATGTTTAATGAAAATTATCTCCATTAACCATTTAATGTTAATAGTTAATGAAAATAATTTCCATTAACCATAATGCTAATGGTTAACGGAAAATATTGGCATTAACCATTGACTTTGAATTCCATTAAAATGGAAATTATTTTCATTAACCATCAACACGGATTGGTTAATGGAGATAATTTTCATTAACCATTAACTCTTATTGATAATTGAAAGTAACTTCCATTAACCATTAACATTTAATAGTTAATGGAAATCATTTCCATTAGCCATTAAATTTTCATGGTTAATGAAAACAATTTCCATTAGTCATTAAATTTTAATGGTTAATAAAAATAATCTCCACTAACCAATAACATTAAATGATTAATGGAAATAATTTCGATTAAACATTAAATGTTAATGGTTAATGGAAATTATTTCCATTAATATATAAGAGTTAATGTTTAATGAAAATGACTACAATTAACCATAATGCTAATGGTTAACGGAAATTATTGGCATTAACCATTGACATTGAATTCTATTAAAATGGAAATTATTTTCATTAACCATCAACACGTAATGGTTAATGGAGATAATTTTCATTAACCATTAACTCTTATTGATAATTAAAAGTAACTTCCATTAACAATTAGTATTTAATAGTTAATGGAAATCATTTTCATTAGCTATTAAATTTTAATGGTTAATGAAAACAATCTCCATTAGCCATTAAATTTTAATGGTTAATTAAAATAATCTCCACTAACCAATAACATTAAATGATTAATGGAAATAATTTCGATTAACCATTAAACGTTAATGATTAATGGAAATTATTTCCATTAATATATAAGAGTTAATGTTTAATGAAAATGACTACAATTAACCATAATGCTAATGGTTAACGGAAATTATTGGCATTAACCATTGACATTGAATTCTATTAAAATGGAAATTATTTTCATTAACCATCAACACGTAATGGTTAATGGCGATAATTTTCATTAACCATTAACTCTTATTGATAATTAAAAGTAACTTCCATTAACAATTAGTATTTAATAGTTAATGGAAATAATTTCCATTAACTATTAAATGTTAATGGTTAATTTAAATAATTCCCTCTCACCATTAACATTTAATGGTTAATGGAAATTATTTCCATTAGCCATTAAAAAAGTAATGATCAATGCATTGCCTTTTCGATAAAAATTTCGCAACCCTGGCCAGTGTAAAGAGGACGTCTCAGAAGAGGTTATGCAACGAAGGACCTGAGGAATAAGAAAATCAACCCTCTCACGCTCAATCACAATGGAGAAGAGAGAATTGTACACGCGACTTTTTAGCCTTATGCACACTGTGTTTGTGTGCGTGTGTATTTGCAAAATTGTCAGTCAGTTTTTTACCAAACGAGCACGCGACTCGCCTTCCCCCACGCCTTTATTTCTGTCCTCTTCTCTCTTCATTATCTTGCTCCTTTTCATTTTACAACTTCTCAAACGAGCGAAGGGTGTTTCCATTGCGAGGGGAGTGAAGTATCGTCTGAATTCCGGGACACGAATGCATTTGCCAGACGTTGAGAGAGTAAAAGTGAGTATGATTAAGGACAGCGAAGGAAAGGAAAAAAGCAGCAACAGCCAGACGAGTTTTTATAAAGCAAATTCCGATAAAGGGTACGATAATGAGCAATTAATAGTCATCTGATAAAGGAGAATTCCTTACAGTACTGTATTGCCATACCGACGTTGTATTACAGCGAAGTTTATGGGAACGTACAATTCGCGTTCTCGTGACTCGATAACGACGTCACTTCACCATTATTGTATTTAACTTGGAAGCCTTAAATTTCGAATATCATGATCACAAAACTCCTTGGGACTGTCTTCGGACGTTTTGACTTCGCCCTTACTCAGACCCTCATATATTTCTGTCATATTTGCAAATTAAATTCAACTTCGTTCTCGACACGTGATGCCCTAATTCAGCTCAGAGCTATTTTGCATGAAACCGTGAGTTGAAATCGATAATTTAATTTCAAGATGATTGAGCGACGGTAAAAAAAAATCGTGCCAATTGAAATTTGCAGATTGCTTCCGTGTGATGTGTCAACACTCACGCCAAGCTTTTTAGTTAGACACAGAGGTTTTTTTTCATAGTTGCTGCATTGTTGTGGGATAATGGCTCAGTTCAGGGTTGTGAAATTTTTAATGCAAAAGTAATGCATTAACCATTACTTTTTTAATGGCTAATAAAATTTATTGGTTAATGGAAATTATTTTTATTGACCATTAAAATTTAATGGTTAATGGAAATTATTTTCATTGACCATTAAAATGCAATTGCATTAAAAAAAAGTAATGCATTATATGCAACCCTGCCCATTACAATGTAGTGTGCAATAGAAAAAATTTCCATTACCCATTGCAATGTAATGTGTAATGGACAAAACTTTAATTGCAATTTTGGGAATGGAAAAATATAGATGAATAAATAATTGCAATTTTGCATTAAATACATTTAATTGACTTAGGACTCAGATTTTCAGGTACCTTAAATTCTAAAAAGCATATATATTATAATTATAAAAAGCATCTATATTATTATTGCAATGTAATGTGAAATGGACAAAACTTTTATTGCAATTTTGGGAATGGAAAAATATAGATGAATAAATTATTGCAATTTTGCATTACATTTTATTGACTTGGGACTTCGATTTTCACCTTAAATTCTAAAAAGCATCCATATTATAATTCTAAAAATCTAAGTTCTAAGTCAATAAAATGTAATGCAAAACTGCAATAATTTATTCATCTATATTTTTCCATTCCCAAAATTGCAATCAAAGTTTTGTCCATTACACACTACATTGTAATGGGCAGGGTTGCAAATAATGCATTACTTTTTTTTAATGCAATTGCATTTTCATTAACCATTAACCATTAAAATTTCAACGGTCAATAAATATAATTTCCAATAACCATTAAACGTTAATGGTTAATGAAAATGCAAATGCATTAAAAAAAGAAATGCATTATTTGCAATCCTGGCTCAGTGATAGCTTATATAGATAATAATTTGGAGGGAATGAATTGAAATTTTTGAGGAATTCAGAAATTCTACGTAATTTGACATTCTGAATCGATTCAGCTTTAATTTAATAGGAAGCACCCTGTACTGATAGTCTGTACGTGCAAAAAAAATCATGCAAATTTGAAATTCGCACATAGCTTCGTTATTTTTTTCTATCATTCGTCAAGTCTTCGCGAAAACAAAAGCTTCACGAACAACGAAAAGAAATGAAAAAGCCATGCGCAAATTTCAAATTTGCATGATTTTTTGGCAATTCCGTTCATTACATTGTTGATTGTTTTTGTCAACTAATATTAGTGTTAAAAAGTTTTGTCAGCTAGTAGACTGCGAAAAAATCTTGGTTGAAAATGCAAAAATTTGTTTGACTCAACCAAATATTTGTTTCCGGACGTTCAACGAGATCATTTTGGTAATTCAACAAAGATGCAGTGGAATTTTTAGTTAAATCGGTTAAATCGTTGCTTGAATGGGCAAAGTTTCAGTTCAATCAAATAAATATCTTCGTACCAAATAAATTGTGCGATTGAAAATCTTACGAATTGTTTTTTTGTTACAGCTAAATTTATTTAGTTAAAATATACTAGAATCAACTCAGTAACGTGTAATTTAGACTAAACTGTATCTGGAAATTGACCAAATAATTTCGTGCACCTCACATCTTATGTTTAACCAAATCCATTTGTTGAATTAATTATAGTTTCATTATTTCAAACGAATTAATATTGAATCAACTAAATTTTTTTCAACTCAATGGATTTAATCGTTTTAACTGAACTTTTTTCTAAGTGTATTAGTGCTAAAAAAGTGAACTCGGTAGCTGCTAAATTAGGAAACTTAGGCCCGAATTTTAAGTCCTTAAGATCTATCTTAGAGTCGATCTTAAGATTAAAGTTAACATCGAATTTTCCATTGAACTCAAGTTGGAACTTAAGATCGAACTTAAATTCCAATTTAAAATGAATCTTAAGTTTGAACTTCAGTATCATTATAAGTTCATACTTAAGTTCAAACTGTAGTGCGAGCTTCAGATCGATCTTAAGTTTAAACTTCAAATCAAATTTAAAGTTGAACTTAAGATCGATCTGAAGTTCGCACTAAACTTTGAACTTAAGTTCCAACTTGAGTTCAATGGAAGGTTTGATCTTAAGTCTGATCTTAAGATCTTAAAATTCGGGCTTTAGTGCTCACAAGTATTTTTCGGAAATTTCAAAAATTTTTTTAGAACGAACCTCTCGAGCGTTTTTCACCAAATCCGATACTAACCATTCTTGTCATCTAGTGTCTTTGTGCAAAAAATGTTAGCTCGATACTTCTAAAAAATCGCGAATGTTGGAGCGTCAACAAATTTTTTTTTTTTAATTTCAACAAAATTTATCAACCGAATGTCCTAAGCGTTTTTTCTGAAATTCAGTATTATTTTTCGAGGTCATTGAATGTATCGTCATTAAAAAAAATCAGCTTGTTAGGTGCAAAATTACGAACGTTAGAGTACTCACAAACTTTTTGCGAAAAATTATAATTTTTTTTACAACCGGACCTTTTAAGCCTTTTTCCTCATATTCAATCCCGAACGTCCTTATTATAAAGTGTATCTCTACAAAAAATGTCAGCGTGATAACTGCAAAATTACGAAAGTTACAACGTCGGCAAACATTTTTCAAAAAATTGAAGGTCCCTTCAAATTGGCTATTGTTTCGCGATTCCTTTGTGGGAAAGTAAAGTGTAGCATAAATTCTTGTAAATTGCCCGAGTTATACTTTTAACGCTCCAGTTAATATATCCGAGGATATTGCGTCTTTTTAACCCTTGAAAATGAGTTTGACCTAAAAGCTAGCCTATCGCTTTTGTGAGCCGAATCTTTCGACCCTCGGGGCTTTCGTGACTCTCGTTCATCCTTTTTGTTCTTATTTTCTCTCACGGTTTTTCCTTCCCTTACCGTGTGTAACGCACGTGGAAAAGAGTGTGTGGTCTCGCGGTGGACCACGCCGTGTGGCCTGAAATTAATAGACCTCAGGAAGTGGGGGTGGCATTCGCCGAGGAAGGTGAAAGAGTCTTGATAAACAGCCCTCGCCTCTCCTCTCTCCCTCTCTTTCTTTCTCTGCCTCTGTTTCTCGTTGTCGTCCTTCTCACCGGTGACCGGATATCGCCAGGCCACATACTGGGCTGACCAGCATGGTTCTCCCCCATCCGCAACCACGCCATGGAATTTATGTTTGCTGCATGGCCTTTGGCACGCGGCGATTTTTCATCAGCTATCCCGTTGTCCGAGAACCCGAGAGAAAGAGAGAGCAAGGGGTTGAACGCGTGAAGGGTAGGAGGGTTAAAGAGGAAGATGCCGCTATTGCCGGAAAAAAAGTTTGAACCTTGAAATCGTGGGCCTCAAGTGCGAAGAGAATCTCCGCACCAGTTTCAGGCGCAGAGGGATGGCAAATGTAGTGATCCTGAGATCAAAATGTGTACAGAGGTTGGTGGAGAAATGCTGCAGACATTGGCATACTGAAGATGTACGGCACAGAGCAATGCGCTGACTCTGGTGTTTCTCTGTTAGGACCGATGGGAGCGATCGATCCTTGGACTTAGGATGAACAAGAATCCTCTTGCGCCCCGTTTGCGCCAACCTCGCTAGGGGCGCATTCTCAATGTATGATATCAGGAAGCTCTCGAGGCATTTATGATACCGTGAAAAAAAAACACAGCGCGCAAGTTCAAAGGTTATGCTGGAGCGTTTGAAAGTTTTTCCTGAGAGCAAAATTGAATTCTTGGGGAAGATACTCGGTTTTATTGATGTATGTTTTATACGATCAGGCAATTTTAAGCCGAAAGCTGTGAGGGACTGAGGTCTTTCGCAATAAGTTATTAAGAATTATTAAGAAAATGAGTTATCAATGTAAAATGAAAACCTTTTTGATTTCAGATGAAAATTGGAATGGCTGCACGTTTCGCAATTGGAGAACTCTTGTTACGACCTTCAGCGGACATCAGTGCGTAACTTTGTTATTTTTGGCTGATATTATTCAAAAAAAATGCACAAAAGTTGTTCGAAATATGAATAAAATCATGTCACAATTTTGATTGAATTGTAATTAATTCTTCCCACCTAAAAAAAAATCCTAAGAAATTAGTGAAAATGAGCCTCCTAATGTGGTTTTCTTTAATGGGTTATATAGGTTTGAAAAATAAATTTTGAGAATGTGAAAAAATAAATTTTCTCTGCCGAGCCCTCTCATTGAGTTTTCTCATTCCTTTTATTGAGTTAGCTATATTGCTTTTTTCTGAAAACACTGTTTTTGAAGTCGGTGGAAACGATTTCTCAAAAACGAATGCACCGATCTTATTGAAATTTTGCAAACTTCTTGAAGACAGGATTGACTAGTGATTTAATGAAAGCTTCTTTTTTCGGTTATAACCAATTTTAAAAGGCTATGCGTAGAGTAAATTAAACCAGAAGTTTTATAGTTTTGCATAAAACTCTGATAAAAATTCAAATTTGAATTTTTTTCCTTCGGTTAATCATCAGCTTTATTTATCTACTGGTAGATAAAATTTCGCTTTCTTAATTTCAGATAAAGGTATCATGAGTTATCCTGACTACAACTGGGACACTATTTTAGAGGAAATCGGATCCCATCGGCTCAGTTTTCCAAATTCTTCAATAAAAATTTCATTAAAATTGTTTAAATGATGCTTTTTTATATGCTCATAATTTTGAATGAAAGAATTTAATTATTACATAAAAAAAGTTATAGAAAATACAATTTTCCTTCGAAACTGATGTAACCCCTCAAAAAATTGAAAATAATTATAAAAACATATTCGAAGAATTTGTTGGAAGAATTTATAGGTCGATCCCTCATCCCTTCCACCTTTACAACGAATTTTTCAATATATTTCGATAATCCCACAAAATTAATTTCGATTTTTGAAGAATTTTTTCATAAGCCTAATTTTTTGATATTATTTTTTTCTCTTTTTATCACTTCCACGAAGCAATTACAAAAATGTATCTCATCCTCTTATATCAAAAATATTATACCCAACCTATAAAATCTATAAAATTTTGAAACTTGCGTGTCATATGATACAATTCTCTGCTAAGGTTTCCACGATATTTCTTTCGGTTTTTCTCGGTTCAGAAAATAAGGCAGTTGAATGCTGTGCCCACACTGAGAAAAAAAATTGTTGAATGAACTAAATCCTTAGTTGCATACGCACGACTAAATATTTATTGGGTCTAACTAAATAATTAGTTTCTTGAATAATTCTGCGTTTCAGTTGACCAAAATATGATTCAGGCGAAAAAATTTGGGTTTGTACAACTAAATATTTAGTCGTGCGTATGCGACTGAAGATTTAGTTCATTCAACAATTTTTTTTTCTCAGTGCAAAATTGTTCATCAACCGTTTCAGTCAGAAATCCCTGAAATCCCTTAATACGTAAACATTTTCGTTTCGAAGTCAATTTATACAGTCAATGGAGCCGAGGCGTTTAGTGCTCTGCCGAAAATTCCCACGACCTCAAACTTCGCGTCACTCCCAACGGAGGCCTTTCGCGATAAGCTCGTCCAGCTCGTCGTCGGACTCTCTGTATATAAGCAGAGGGGGATGAAAAAAGGAACGAGGACGGTTGATCCTGCCAGACAGTCAACGAGATAACCGACGGGCCAGAACTGACTGCCACACCCGGGCGAACCGTTGGGGTAGGAATGGAGGAGCCGCGTTCATCGGTGAACCTATATATATATATGCTTGCGGGATTCGCGGGAGACCTTTGTGCCAGGAGAGTTATCAGAGATGACGAAGCGCTCCCATGACAGTCCTTACCGTTTTCCACCATCCCTCTCTCTCTCTCTCTCTCTCTCTCTCTCTCTCTCTCTCTCTCCCTCTTTTATCCTGGCGACTCGTATCCGCCAAGGATTCGCATGTTCCATAGACGACAGAGTTTCAAACCACGTCGTTTCGAAGCTCTCAGTAAGGTCTCGCGTGTATACCACCGCATCGTGCGAGGACACAGAAGACCCCGAATGGTCCTCGACGTCGTTCACGTCTCCGACCGACAATCACAACTTTTCATTTTCTTATTCCAAGTCTACATATATATATATATATATATATATATATATATATATATATAGATTATAGCCGGGGAATATAAATATTTATGCGAGTATAACTCTGGACGTTGAGAGAAGAAAAAAATCTTTGCTCGAAAGTTCAGCGTCGTCGAAACTTCATATTTTTCCGTCGTAGAAAAAAATGAAATTGGATTTTACAGGATTATAATTATTAAAAACTTTGTTATTTCTTTCTATGCACAGATATATATTCTCGGGGGACGATATTACGAACTTCTGGGTTCTATGAGAAGCTGCGTTGGCCGTCTTCAGCAATGAAATGAGGAAAAAATATTACGACATTCTCGTAGTTCGAGTTTTTCATTGTTGACGGCAGAGCTTTTCCAATCGTTACGGAAGTGTCAATAACTGCTCAGCGAAAAAATTGTTACTTGTTTCAGCGAACGTGAATCATGAACTTTGGGGGGTCTCCAAAAGCTTGGAATTTCCAAGGATTTATTTAGTTACTTTTATAACCTTCAAGTTGCAACATTGATTTTCTATTTCAATTTATTTTTCGTTTTATTTTATATTCTGTATTTTTTACTTGTCTTTTGGCTGAATGTTCACTTTTGTTTTTTTCATTATCTTTTTATTAATTATTTCTGTTAATGGAGTGAGTTTAGTGGAAATGTCTATTTATGGATAATTTATGGAGAAGGAGTTGGATTTGGCAAATAACGTTAGTTTTTGCTAATGTGATGACGACAACATTAATTTATAACAAAGATTACAAATTTTACTTTATTTTTTACTCATACCTTTTTTCAAAGTATTTCGTCGCACCTACTTTTCTTGAGTTTTTCTTTTTTTATTGTTTACTGCAAAAGTGTAAATTGCATCTGAAAATCTATTCGACCGATTTCCTTCAAATTCAGAAAGAGCATATTTGATAACATTTTATAACCTACACTGCTGCCCAAAAGTTTGGAAACACTCGCCCCGATTTCACACTGTACAAAAAGTTGGAAAATTTGAAATTTTGAAAATGGAAATTTTTTTTTACTGTTTTCCCCATGAAAAACTTTTTTCGCAAAAATGTTCAATTTTTCGCAAAAAACGACCATTAATTATAAAATGTAGCGTAACTCTAAAACTGGGTTTTTGTGGAATCACTAAGAAGGTAAAAATGTTACATACAATCATTCCGGATTCAATGAAATTTTTTCAGATTTTTTTCAAAATTTTTTTTTTCGTCTTTCCTGTAAACGAGATAATTTTTTATCTTAAATAATCGGGTCTCTTACCTCATCAACACGGATTTTTCATCGGAAAACCCCCGTAGATGAGGTAAGGGACTCAATTGTTTAAGATTTGAAAAAATCTCGTTTACAGGAAAAATTAAGAAAAAATTTTTTTTTTCAATTCTGAAAAAACTTCCCCGAGTCCAGAAAAATTGTATGCAACTTTTTACTTCATTAGTGATTCCACGAAAACCCAGTAGTTTTAAAGTTACGCTACATTTTATAAAAATGGTCGTTTTTTGCGAATAATTAAATATTTTTGCAAAAAAAATCGTACGAAACTTTTTAAAAAACGTAGTTGAAGCTTATACTCCCTGCCACAAGTTTTTCATGGGAAAAACAGTGAAAAGAAATGTCCATGGGTGGGGTGCCAAAATTACAATGCCAAAAATAAGCCTAAAAACGACCATCTTTCAAAAGGCGTCCCGGGTTAAAAAAAAATCGCAAAAATTTGTTGGAAAAAAACAAAATGAAGCTGAATATGTCCCCTTTAAAACGTCGCTTGGCGAATTGAAATATTTTGAAATGGCGATATTTTTAAAAGAACAGTGAAACTTGTGCGGCGTGGAATTGGGGCGAGTGTTTCCAAACTTTTGGCTGGCAGTGTATAAACGAATGATTTTTCGGTATATTCATCCATCTGTTAATGATAAACTGATGTTTTTTTTTCTTGAAAATTAAACTTTTTTCTACAGCTTGCTATTAACGTAAATTAAAAAAATAAATCCAGTCAAACAAAAATTCCATTATTAAATTAGGTACATTTTGGTATTTTTCTTTTCACATCATCCTAATTGCCACACTGAGAGAACAATTTACTTACAGTAAAGAAATATATTTAGGTGGCACTTTCATTTCAATATTCCTGAACTGTTACAAAATTTGTTAGCCGTTAAGAAATATTCGCGTTCTCATGACAAAATTTTATTTGTGTCAAAATAATTTATCAACTGTTAGAAAATATTTATCTCGCCACATCCAACTTTACATTTGTTACCAGTTAACAAATCCCTGTACATAGAAATATATTGTTTCCTCAGTGCAGAGCGACCTTCACCGATTGACCAATAATAATGTCATGACTCATCAATATTTTTCAATAAAAAAAACTTTGAACCTCTGAAAAAACTATTTGCTAATTGTGTATTGAATCTCAACCTCCTAACCCCAATAGTCCAATCAGAAAAAAAAAATATTGAAGTCAACCTTCTCAAATGCAAAATAAATCTTGGGAAAGACTCATACAGGCTTTTATTTTAAGACGCTATTGAATGGAAGTTCTTCCCCTTTAGAGTCACTTTACAGAATAGGATACTGCACCCTTGTGGGATAAACATCTTGGGTGAAGTGACTAGGCTTCTCTCGTGGAGCTATTTGGGGAGATACGACGCTGAAGGGCCGGAAGGGTGAAACGAGGGACGGAGGTGCATGGTTCGTGGTTGGCAGGATGCCTCCACTTCATCCCCCGCCGCTTCAACCCTTTCTTACTCTCTCTCTCTCTCTCTCTCTCTCTCTCTCTCGCAAACCAGGACAAGCGCGATGCTCTCATTTTGGCCATGGACGAGGTTAAGGCTCTCCCTACCTGACTTCTCGTTAACCCGCCATTCTCTCCTTCATCTCAGTGCCTAACTACATATATATATATGTATATATGTGTGTGTGTGTGTGTGTGTGTGTGTGTGTGTGTGTGTGTTTGTTGCTCAACATCGTGAAAAGTCTACTCATCATCATGGGCGAGAGCGAACGATGCCACCGGGACAGGAAAAAAGAGGGGGTTGGCAACCGGAAACCGACCTCTCAGCCGCAAGAAGCCACCTCACCGAGAAAGCCACCGACCAAGGCACTAATAAGCAACCCCTTCAGGTACATCATTCAGGGTGGCGGTGAGGAGGAAGGATATAACCATCCCTGGCAACATGGCAACACCGCACGCAACATCTTCCGGTGAACTAGTCTCAAAACTGCCGGCACAAAAAGAGGGAAGGAAAGTGTGAGGGAACGACGACGAGGTGATCTCACCATACGCTAGTGGGTTAACGGGTTGAGGGAAGGGTGGAAAGCGAGCGGCCTGGTAGCAAGTGAGAAAGGGATGATTGTAAAATGAGAAAGGGGAAAGGGCTGTTTCAGATTCGGTATCCACCCACGACTACGGTCTAATCGCGAGTTATCATCGCTCTTGCGTATATGGCTCGAACGGTGTCGTCTATTTATATAGTATGTGTATGTGTATATTAGGGTGATTCGTTTCAGGGCAACTTTTTTTTTTGACCCATCGTGCCCGAAAACCTTTAGTTGGTACCCAAAAACGAAGTTTCGTGAAAGGGAGGTATTGTCAAAAAATATTTAGAGGTTGCGAATCAAAATTGAAGGTTTCCCATTTGATTGATTGAAAATTCATAGAGCCATGACCGTAAATTAAACCGTTTCAGCGGTAACATTGTTTCAAGTGAATATTGTATGAAAATATATAAATATATACGCCTAAGCTATTGGATATATTGAAAAAGTTCAAATGAGAACTTTGTAGAGAAAGTAATTTGCTACAAAAAAGTCTCATAAGTCGAGCCCGTAAATTCAACTCTATCTCAGGTATAAGTGTATGAAGTAAAATGAACAGATATTTTTTTGTTTTATTCAATCAAACGAACTCCATTTTCTATGAGATAGCATGTACAAAATTATCAGAAAAACCATTCAACAAATGTTACAAAGAATTCCCTATGCAAATAAATCAATAAAACAAAAACAAAATAGTACATTACGATACGAGTGCGATGAACTCGTGTGATTGCAGCATTCGCCTTCGGCTCATGCTGCAAACTCACACTCGTCGAGAAAAAGTTTCTCGCACGAGTATCGTACAAAATTTTATCGCACGAGTGCGTAAAGTGCCCGCTTCTCGCACGCACAGCGAAGCGAAGCGTGCGAGAAGTGGTCACTTTACGTACGGAGTGCAATAAAATCTATTTATTTTACATCATCCACCTATAGACGAGAAAGAGTTGAATTTACGGGCTTGGCTTGTGAGACTTTTTTGTAGAAAATTACTTTCTCTACAAAGTTCTCATTTGAAGTTTTTCGATATATCTAATAGCTCTGGCGTTACAGCCGTTTAAATAGATATTTTCATACACTATTCACTTGAAACAATGATAACGCTGAAACGGTTGAATTTGCGGACATGGCTCAATGAACTTTATTGTAGAGTATCGTATTTCCTATAAGAAACCACTTGGAAAATATCGCGATATCAAAATTCGCGGAATGGTAACACTAATAATGAGAATTTTTTTTTTCAATGTTAATCAAATGGAAAACCTTCAATTTTCATTCGCGACCTCTAAATATTTTTTGACAACACCCCCCCTTCACGAAACTTCGTTTTTGGGCACCAACTAAATGTTTTCGGGCACGATGGGTTAAAAAAAAAGTTGCCCTGAAATGAATCACTCTAGTGTATATATAGATATGTACACAAATGTGTATAAACCGCGAGCTCTTTTTGGTAATTCATCATTCTGACGGACGGGCGCCTCGGTTGCCCACATCCTGGCGTACCCCACAGAGTGCCGGAATTCGACGAGTACACTATAGTACATTGAGTATACGCACATATATATATTAGAGTGATTGAAAAAAGTAGATTTTTCTTAATTTTTTCCAATCGAGTAGCCTTTCCTTGAGGTAGTAGCCCACTGTGACGGGTTCAAAAAATCGATTTTTTTTTACATTTTTTCCAAGATAAACATCTTAAGAATATACTGTAAAAGTTTCAGACCGAAATTTAAAACATTTTTAAAGTTATAGCCAAAAGAAGAGAGCAATCGACTAATAAGTTAATATCGAAAATTACTAATTACTACGGTTTGGCAATCACCAGATAACTTTCAGGAAACGGAAGGATTGCTCTGTGCACCAGGCATAGCTGATTAATGCGAGTATAATTTTTTTATACAAAATCTGTTGTCAAAACTTTAAACGCGTTTTTCCCGAAACTGCGTTTTTGAAACTTCGGAGAAACACTGATTAAAAACTATTCAACCGATTTTGCTAAAAATTTTAACCGTTATTTTAGTCACACATAGCTAAATGCCTAATCTTTGAAACATTCAATTTTTTAATAATAAATTAACTTTTTTAAACAAATTATCAAAAGAAAAATTCGATTTCGAAGATCTTTTTGTTCACGAGTCCGCTATTTCGTTTTTTTTCTTAAGATATGCATATTATAGGTCATAGACTTAGAATTAAGCCTACAAAACAATAATCTCTTTGGATTTTTCATTTCAGATGACTAACGAAAGGCTGTGTGCTTCCCCGAAACATGTCAACTTTTTTTCGAAGACTACACTTTGACGTACAAAATCATAAACTAATTCGTGTAAAATTAAGTAAACAAACTTTTTTTTTGTACTCTTCAAGATACAAATAACAACATGTTAAAATTCCAAAACGATCGCATTTCATTTTGTTATTTAAAAAAATTAATGAAAAAACGTCGAAATTTCGTCGTCACCGTGTACTACTACCTTAAAAACAGACCCAGCGAAATACTTGTACGAATTTGTTTTAACCTAGAATGCATCGACGTTGAAATTTTGGCAATGAAGGCGTTTTTGAAAATTTCAAAATTCATTCATTCACTCATATATTCATTTTTGAGATATTCCTGAAGGTGAATTGAAGAAAACATTTTTTTTTATCTTCCATGTGAGCCCTGTCCATTTGCAAATCGACTTTGGCTGATCCATGACCGCGGAAGATGGTCAACTTTTTTTTCGTCATTCAGGTGTTCATCGCGAGTGTTTTAAATCGGAAATTTCCTGGGGATCACGAATATACTATGTGTAATCAGTAAATTCTGCATTGACCATGCTTAACAATACCAAAACTATTTTTGTCAGATTCGATCGATTTATTGCTTTTGCGGCCCTAAAATCTCTATTTCAGTGTCTGCTATACATACGAATGTCCATGTCGATGTAAACCTCTCTGTCCTATCCAATTATGCTAGTGGAATAAATTCTTTGATAGCTTCTAGTTTCATTCGTATTTTTGAATGCCGATTTTTATTTTTGAATTTGAATTATTCTTAAATCGTTAATTGTGCATTGTTGAAATTCAACAAAAAATTAGTCCCTGGACCCAATTAATTTAAGATTCGTTCGACCATTTTTTCAAGTCTCCTATTGAGGATTTGAGGCTCCAAATGTGCAGGAATCGATACTTAAAATTGATAAAATATATACTATATTCGGTGCGTTTCAACGATTCAAACTTCGTCATTGAAAAAAATCATACAGGTCTCCATTTTTTTTGTGACCAGTGCAATTGGAATATGCTTTTTGGAACCACCCTAATATATCTACACACGCAACATATTACACAGTCGCTGTACATAGATAAGCCATAACGTGCGCTGGTTCTCCATTAACTTCCGACTCAGTCTGTGAGTGCGAACTAATCGTACGTAAAATCTCTCTCATGAACCTTGGAATTTTTCTCAGCCCCATTATGCGGGTGATCAAACATCTGGTTGTTTGTTTTTTTTTCTCTCCCTGTCTTTTTGTCAGTTCCTACTATTTATCTCGTTATCGCTGGCCAAAACAGATGTGAGAAATAAAAGGCACACCTGCGACATCGATAACGTGCCTGACAATGTAATATATTCGATAGGGGATGGATCGATTCTTCCGAACGCTCTATAACCAGCCTTGAGCGCGTATATCGGCGGTTTCGGAATTGTCTGTCTCAAAGTCATAGATCTTGGTTTACCATCGGATACGTAATGGCGAATGGAGAGAACGGTGGAGCTGCCGAGAATTTATATAGCATCCGGGGTTAGAGGTTTTTCCGGATGCCCGGAAAATATATATATATATATATGGGGCATTCCATCCCAAATCGGACAGTTTGAAAAACTTTTTTTTTTATTTCCTCAATTTTTTAATATTTTCGAGTACCCATCAAAAGACCCTTCCTGTTAAATTTTGAGATTTTTTTTATTAAAAAAAGATATTAAATTAACAAAAAACCGCTCTTTTTTTGGTATTTTGGTCATAACTTCTTTAATAATGGTCCAAATTGAAAGTTTTTTTTTCAAAATTTTTCTTTTTTATAGTTTTTTCAGAAAGAAATACAACAAAAATATTTGACGTGTTTTTGAATGAGTTTTTTGAGTTTTCAACGTTAAATCGCGTTTTTAAAAGTGAATGTCATTTTTGATTTTTTTTTTAATTTTTTGTTTCAATTATCTATCTATTCAATAATTTTTAAGACTAGTCCAATCGTGGGATCTCAAAACTACTATTTTTTTTTATTTTTGAAAATTAAATTTTTTTTTTTTATAAATTATTATGAATATCAACTTTTGTTACTGTATAGTATTTTTTTAATCATTTTGAATTAATTTGGACACTTTTTCATTGTTAACAGATTTTTAAAATTAATTATTAATCGATGAGCAAATAACGACAGTTCAAGAATTGTATGAGTGGGCATTGAACCTAAATAGTCTACCGAATATTGCTGTCAAATTTTCACCTGCGAAACATTATTTAGATGCAAAAGGAAGATTTTATTTGCGATACAATACTGCGAAGTCAATCACAGGGGGACACAAAAATTTCATTCAATAATTCCAATGAGCAACGGAAACGTATTGGCAAAGGAATATTCTAATTCAGGAAATAATCGTATATATGTAAGGTTTCAAAAAAAAAAAACGTGAATAAATAAAAACTGTTGTTATTATTGTTCATAAACAGACTTAACGATTAATTATTAAGTTCAAGAACCCGTTAACAATAAAAAAGTGTCAAAATAAATCCTAAATATTGAAAAAAATACTATATAGTAACAAAAATTGGTATTCATAATAATTGGTTAAAAAAAAAATTTAATTTTCAAAAATCGAAAAATAATAGTAGTTATTGAGATCCCACGATCGGTCTAGTCTTAAAAATTGTTCAATAGATAGATGTTTAAAAAAAAAATTAGAAAAAAAAAGAAATGACATTCACTTTTAAAAACGCGATTTAACGTTGAAAACTCAAAAAACTCATTCAAAAACACGTTGAATATTTTTGTTGTGTTTTTTCTGAAAATGCCATAAAAAAAACAAAAATTTTGAAAAAAAACTTTCAATTTGGACCATTATTAAAGAAGTTATGACCAAAATACCAAAAAGAGAGCGGTTTTTTTGTTAATTCAATATCTTTTGAACGGGTAATCAAAAAAATTTCAAAATTCAACAGAAAGGATCTTTTGATGGGTACTCAAAAGTATAAAAACATTGAGGAGATAAAAAAAAAAGTTTTTCAAACTGTCCGATTTGGGATGGAATGCCCCATATATATATTGCCTGCCCCGAGCATCATGCATCGAGTCTCTTAAGGGCGATTCCTGTATATGTTATCCCTCTTCTCTCCTTTTTCTCTTTTAGAATCATGAAGGAACGATGTGAGCCCGGAAGAATCGTGGAATAGGGTCGAAGAGGTGAAACGTGGCAGGATGCCGCACCGCAGTGTGCGGAATCGCGCCCTTAACGTCCTCTGTATCGCCTCCTCTTGATGTTGGTGGTGTCGGGGAAGAAAATGGCGTGCAAGCTGTACGTGCGGTAATCTTTACCCAATCTTTCATTGCGGTTGGTGCACCAGACTGCGCTTGATTCTTGGTTCTCTCTCTCCTTCTCTCTCCATCTCTCTCCTTCTCGCTCTCCTTCTCTCCCTCCTTCTTTCTCTCCTTCTCTCTCTCCTTCTCTCTCTACGTCTCTCTCTCCTTCTCTATTTCTCTCTCTCCTTCTCTCTCTTCTTCTCTCGCTCTCCTTCTCCCTCCTTCTCCCTCTCGTTCTCTCTCTTCTGCTCTCCTCGCTATGACTCTGGCTCCTCCACCTCCGATGCTTGGCAGAGTCGTTCGGTTTCATGTGCAACCCCCTTAAGACTACCATCACAGAGCGACCAATCCACCCTTCGAACGCGCATGAATGCAAAAACATTGCCGTGACTCCTGGAAACGAAGAAAACGATGTCAGGGAGAGAGTCGGAGGATCAACGGCCATTATTTTCCTTGTATACCGTTTATGCACGTTTCACACTTGTACATGAGCTGAAGGCAACCGCGAAGGAGCGATAACGCAATATCGGCAAAGAGGAAAACTTGCAAAGCCGCGTGTGGCCTCTGACTTTTCGAAGCCACTTTCCACGCGCTTTTCGCTGCCACAAAATAGAAGAGAGGGGGAGTGGGACAGAGACGGAGAGAGTAACATCAGTAGCTTTAGACTTTACCGTAGAGCTTCGAAACACACGCCGACTTCTCCACAGCTCTCGCAACAGGGCTATTTATGGGCTCTGCGTGCAAGGCATACGTGCTCAGTCACTCTTACCTCCACCCTTACACAGCACGACACATTGCGAGTAGGTTGTGGTACATATGCTATATTATATATACATATATAAATGGATATGGGTCCTTCCATCCCAGATCAACCAGTATTCTGAATCGACCCCTTCCAATTTCGATGAAATTTGGTCAGAAGTTTTCTTTTATCATGAAACAAAGTTCCACCAAAGGAAAATGAGTTAAAATTTTTTCGAAAGTTATCCGAAATTCAAAATTTCACCATTTTTTTAATTTTTCAAGCTTGTTTTTTAAATATCTCGAAATCTATTATAGTTACCAAAAAAATCGTTCTAGTTTCGTCGCGAAGAATATACTTGAGACTACGGAAAAAAAATATTGCGAAATTTTTTTTTGAAAAATGATGAATTTTGAGAATTTTTGAATTTTTTTAAATCGTGAAAATCCATTATCAACATTAAATTTTTAGTTCATTTTTTTATATGTTACCTCTGAGTTAAAAGTAAAGTTGAGCAATCATGTAATTTTGACTGCTCAAAAATACAAAATTACATGATTGTTCAACTTTACTTAACTTAGAGGTAGAACAACAAGTTTTTATTCTTACCTCTAAGTTAAGTAAATTTGAGCAATCATGTGATTTTTACTGCTTACAATTACAAAATTACATGATTGCTCAACTTTACGTGACTCAGAGTTTCAACATTTTTTTTTTACCAAAATTCAAAAATTCATATTTTTGAAAAAAAAACTCAATTCTGTAAGTTAAGGGAAGTTGAGACCAATCATGGAGTTTTTACGGCTAAACATCACAAAATTACATGATTGCTAAACATTACTTATCTTGGAAGTAAAAAATAAAATTTGTTCACCAACATTCAAAAATTCATATTTTTGAAGAAAAAAAGACGCAAATCTGATAACTTCAGCATCTTTCAAGATCAGTACTACAAGGTATTATATTTAAAAAATGGAACAAAAAATTTCATGTTGATCGTGGATTTTCACGATTTTAAAAATTCTAAATTCTCCGAATTCATCATTTTTCAATTTTTTTTTTCAGAATTTTTTTTTCTCGTAGCTCCAAGTATACTCTTTAAGACGAACCGAGAACGATTTTTTCGTAACTATAATAGTTTTTGAAATATTTAAAAATAAAACTTGAAAAATTGAAAAAAAATGGTGTAATTTTGAATTTTGCATAACTTTCGAAAAAAATTTTTTAAATTTTTTTCCTTTGGTAGAGATTCGTTTTATGATGAAAGAAAACTTCGGACCAAATTTTATCGTAATTGACAGGGGTTGATTCCAACTATTGGTCAATTTGACATAGAATGACCCATATATATGTATATAGGGGTAAGTATTACCAACGCGCTCTAAGCGAACGTTGGAGATGCAAAGGAGCGTGAGGAGGGTTGACACGCGATCGGGTGCTCGACCACGCGAGTCCATACTCGACTCATATTCTCGCCTCTCTTGGCTTATACGTTTCAGCCTTTTTTACGCCTTAACCCTCTCGCTTGCACTCTCTGACTCACGCACACCCTCGCTATATGCCCACCAATGCCTGCAACGACAATCTTCATTAAAGTGACATATTTTTCAAGTGAAATGGTCAGTTTTTTTCATGAAAAAGCAATCTTTAATCAAGCACGTGCATCATCCTGCTTTGTAGACTTTTTTCACGGGTAATTAGCGCAACAAACGTCAAACAAGCCCAGAAAGAGAACCATGAAGATGGAAATTGTAGTTAATTATACCGTTATGAATGTTCCAGCAGAAATTATGGTACCTCGGGAAGACTCATATGTTGTGACCTGATTGGAAAAAAAAATGCGCATCTGAGGAATTTGCATATAGCTTCCTGATGGATGTCCATCGTTCGCCAAGCTTCCTTCATCGGTTGAATTTATGGACCAAACTTTAGGGCGCCTTGCTAAAGCATACCTTGCCCTGCTAATTGCTAAGGAGAGGACAATGAGGATCCAACGAGCTTTATGACCTCAAGGAGTCCTAAGGTCGTCCTGTGTAAAATCACCCGTCGTTTAATCTTGATAAAATTATCAGAGATAAGCGTTCAAAATGAATTTAAATTGTACCAGAATTAGTTGCTTTTTGTTTTCTGCTAGCTCGATGTCAAGGTCAAAGGTTAAGAAAAAACATATCTTCTTGATTTTATTTTTTCAAATATAATGTATAAATTATTCAATTCGAAATTTTAAACACATAAAAGAGAAATATTAAAACTATATTTTATAAAATTTTCAATGAAATTTTTTGGAAATTTAGTCGATGGGATCTGGTTATCGGAGACCCCTAAAAGAAAGTGAAGATAACTTATGATAGCTTTATCTAAAATTACGCAATACGTTTATTTCTGTTAGTGGATAAGTATAACTCAAGGTTAAACGAAGAATTTTTTAAAAAATTTACATTTCCGGCAAAGTTGTGTTGAAACAGTAAAATTTTTTGTATACAATTGACACTACTTTTAGCTCTGTAAAATTAGTTGTAATCGAAAAATCACTTCCAATCCTATTTTAAGAAGTGGACAAAATTTCAGTAAGATCAGTGCATTAGTTCTTGAAAAATCATCTGACTTCAAAAATAGTATTTCTGGAAAAACGTCCCTCTAGAAAGCTCTTCCTCTCTAAACAAAATGGTTAACAAAAATGGTTAAAATTCTATTAAATTACAAAATAAAAAAATGATTTTTGGAACTCTTAAAATCATGTAAACCCTTAAATGCTAATTGTAATCATAAATACGGAGGTACGAGCATTTCTTCGAGCTTCTCCGACTGACAATTACTTCAATGATGGTTTCCTCATAAAGGAAGCACAACGAACGATTTTTCACGACTTTTCCAAAATAAAATAAAAATCTTGGCACCTGAAAGTTCCATTTATAACGTGCACAACAATTGTAAATTCACTACCATCGCGATTCTTAATTTTACCTCCATCGCAATTCATACCTTTCGATACAATCCATTAGGAAATATCGATGAAATGTTATTGATCCTCGGATAAATTGCAGCAACGTGCTGGAACCTGAAAGATCTTCCACATTGCGATGAAACCTTGGCGAGAGTTATGTCATAGTGCGAAATGAAAAGTCTGGGAAGCGTGCACCGAGCAAGCAGCGAGCATTTCGAAAGACCCGGAGGGTGCTTCATGGGATATACAGGGTGTCGCAGAATACCTGGATCTCCGAGAATTGGCAGATTCGGGGTGATGTCCCGAAGATATCAGGTTGATACCAAGTTGATGTCAAGTTGATACCAAGTTGATGTCAAGTTGATGTCAAGTTGATATCAAGTTGATACCAAGTTAATATCAACTTGATACCAACTTGATATCAGGTTGACACCAAGTTGATGTCAAGTTGATATCAAGTTGATATCAGGTTGATATCAAGTTGATAACAAGTTGATACCACGTTGATACCAAGTTGATATATCAAGTTGATACCAAGTTCATATCAAGTTGAATCAAGTTGATATCAGGTTGATACCAAGTTGATACCCACTTGATATTAAGCTGATATTAGCCCTGGTTCAACGTACTTCAATCGTCTCGCATTCAAATTTGATTGCGAATTTTTTAGTTTTGCAAACGACAATGGATTCGGGACATCAACCCGAATCTGCCAATTCCCGGAGGTCCTTGTATTCTGAGACACCCTGTATACGAATTTCACCGTAAAAATCGAACACGTTAGGAGGATAGAAGTGTGAGCTGGAGAACGTGTTGGAGTTCAACAGGGTAAAGGGGCTGCCTGAGAGGCTTCCGCGTTTCTCGCTGAAGCTTTTTGCATTGCCTGGGGAGAGAGAGAGAGAGAGAGTCCAAGATACATAGAAAGTCCAGCGACGCAATCACGTCCAGATCGTGGATCATCCGCGAGACCGGTAACCACACAAGAGTCACTGGACTTTCGCGGTAGCGATATATCGTTGGCACCCCGTGCCTTCGTGGTTATTCATGGCAAATGCTTCGCAGCCTCCAGACTTTTACCGTGTTTTGTCGAACGCTCGCGGCAAACAGATCCTTTGCGCTCTCTCTAAAGAGTTCCTAGCTTTCACATCTCCGATCGTACCAGGATTAAGGGGAGGCTGGGGTACGATGGCCCCTTTAAAAATTTGGTTAAAAATACATATTACGTTTCTTGTCAAATTATCACAAATTTGATCGGTTGACTCATTTTTAGGCCGATCCGTGATAACTGCGACATAATGGATTAAAAAATTAGGTCAGATTTTTTTTTCGCTTTGCGTCAATTTATGATGAATTTGATGTTTTCATCCGTTTTAAGGCTGATGCACTACATCCGGGGTAAAATGGACCATAACAAAAAAATTAAAAAAAATTATTTTTAACAAAACTGAACAAGTTTCAAGAGAGAACAAAATGGTCTGGAAAAATTAAACATTTTTTTTGAGGTTAGAAAAAAAAGTGAAAAATATAGAAGTTACTGGCTGACCCGGCAAACGTTGTTCTGCCATATAAATTATTTTTTGATGCCAAATAAAAAAAACTACTCTGCTGAAGCTTTTTATGGAATAACTAGCACTTCCGCCCTCTTTATCAGTCGAACAAACGTGAACAATGCTCTATCGAATCTCTGAAATATTTGAGGCATGTACTTTTCAAGTGAGGATACCTCGTGAGCCATTTTTTCGACCTTCCTTCTTTTTTATTAACCCTCGACAAATTTATGATATTCCAAGTGGGATGAGAAAAGGTCGAGAGAATATCTTCTCATTCTCGTCATTCTATTCTCTATATACGCATGTATGATTCAGTAGAGACACTGCGGAAAATCGGGACCAGATGAAGCGAGGGAGAGGCCGGCTGATCTCGTATTCACGTTTCTATTCTTTCTTTTCCCATTTCGTTTGGGTAAACGATATACTACCTATATGCATATGAGGTATTCCCGCTCAACGGGACCACCGTTTAGACCGACCTTTTTCGATTTTCTTAAAACTCGAGTATGTTTTAGTGTTGCCTGAAAGTATATTGTACACCAATTTTCAGATCTCTAACTATGATACTCTTTGGAATACACCAAAAGTTATATTTCACACTTTTTGCGTATTCAGCGCTTCGGAGCTTTGGCACGGCGCGAAATAAAATCGAAAAAATTCTTTGACAATAGCTTTCGATCGGAAATTTCCTGCGCTTTTTGAAAAAAATATCAGCGATTCCGGAAAAAAACGAATTTATATAAATTTCGGCCAAAAACCGAAAAAATTGATTTACAAAAAAAAGAATAATTTAATTCGGCGGAACAATTTTTTTTCATATTTTGTATATATCTGAGAAGTCACGATATAAATTTCAAGCTGGAACTCACATCCGTTTAGTAATGCCAATTCTTTTAGTAGGATAAAAATTCTTAAATATCGTGTTTTTCGTATTCAACAGTTCTCTGATGTGTTATATAGCGTTTTTTAACGCATTTTGAATTTAGTAAATTTATTAAATTAATTAAATTAAATAAATTAAATTAATTAAATAATCAAATTTATTAAATTTTGAATTTAATAAATTTATAAAATGCGAAATTCGTTTTAAAAAAACTATATAATATATCAGAGAACTGTTGAATACGAAAAACACAATATTTAAGAATTTTTATCCTACTAAAAGACTTGGCATTAGTAAACGGATGTGAGTTCTAACTTGAAATTTATATCGTGACTTCTCAGATATATACGAAACATGAAAAAAATTGTCCCGCTGAATTAAATTATGCTCTTTTTTTGTAAATCAATTTTTTTCGGTTTTTTGCCGAAATTCAAATGAATTCGTTTTTTTTCGGAATTGCTGATATTTTTTTCGAAAAGCGCAGAAAATTTCCGATCGATGGTTATTGTCAAAGAATTTTTTCGATTTTATTTCGCGCCGTGCCAAAATTCCGAAGCGCTGAAATACGCAAAAAGTTTGAAAAATAACTTTTGGTGTATTCCAAAGAGTATTATAGTTAGAGATCTGAAAAATGGTGTTCAATATACTTTCAGGCAACACTAAAACATACTCGAGGTTCAAGAAAATCGAAAGAGGTCGGCCTAAAAAGGGGTCCCGTTGAGCGGGAATACCTCATATATATACATGCGAGTGTGAGTTCAGCTGGTTTTCAGGGATACATATATATCGGAATGGTTGAGCTTATTGCGACGGCGACGTCCCGAAGAATACGAGCTTTCGCAGTCTGGAAATCGCTTTATGGCAGAGGATAAGAGTGTATTCGCATCTTCTACGACCCGATATATATAGTTCACTTTCTTGGATGGTAAGAAATACTTTTCGCCCATTTTACGTCGAACTTGCTTTTTGGCGAAAAATTTCTCCCGACTTCGAGTCTCTTTTTTTTTGCCCCTTAAAGCCAACCTCTCGTTGTATTTTCACGGCAACTATATCTTTATCATCACCCACCTCTCTATCTTTCGACGATATATAAAAGATCGATGCTTCGTAACGAAACAGGACACCCCGCTGTATCAAGAAAATTTCGTTATAGATTTTACGATCGATTTCGCGAAAAGTAAAATTGGACGAAGTATCTGTCTGCCTTTTGCTCTATCCCTTTCTCTTTCTCTTCTCAATTCTCTTCCTCAATTTCTCCATCTTTCTCTGTTCTCAATCAACTTTTGCTACATGATCGGTTCGAATTCGCGATTGGATCTTTCCGGTTCGAATTTCAACTAAACTCTCCAGAACTCACCTCACGTATTCTCACAAACGTATTTCCGTGTACAAAACACTCCGACCATGTCCGTGCTCACCTAATATTCGCCACTTTCATGCATATTAGGAGTGGGTCGAAAATTCCCTTTTTTGAAATTATTTTAGCAATATCGAAAATATTGTTCATTATGCTGTGAAAAAAAAAATGTGCAGAGGGAAAAAATTTTGAGTCCATTTCTTGAGCTCGCCAAAGTTCAAAGTGTTAAAAAAAAATGTCTGGTCTTATTTTTATTGGAAATTCAATTGTCTACGAAAAAGATCCTCATATCAAATCATTTAGGATTGACAGTTTCTAACGATAAGATAATTATTGTTTTAGTGCAAAAACTCTATATTTTTATACTTTTTACGGGTAAAAAATAATTGAAAAACTTCTTATTTCATATGAAATTTAATTCTTTTCAAGATCCAGTCTCAAAATTCATATTTAAAAAAAAAATAAAACAATTTTACATTAAAAAATGGGTTTTTATTTTTTTTAAGTATAAAGTACCTCTTCGATCAATTTGAAATTTGGAGACATTATATGGGACAGTAAAACACAAAAAAAAAAAAATTTCATAATTGTACAGGAACGTTTTCCTGGAGAAAAAATAATTACCGAAAAAATTAACTGTTTTCATTAGTTGTTATGAAGATTATGAGCTGTTATTTTTTCTAAAAATAGCCTTTATATACCTTTGTAACGTGTCCAAATTTCTTTCGAATCGGTCTAGTTGTTCGTAAAAAAAAATTGTTCTTAGATGAAAATAAACTTAGATCGTCTTCCGGCACGTGTTATTTTTTATTTAAATAAAAATTGTAGTCGGCGTTTTTTCATTGAACGGAAGCTTTTTAGGGGGCGTCGCAAAAAATTTCATTTTCAACGAACCGTCTAGTATATATATAAATTTGTACGTTAATAGATTAAAATGAATTTTCAGAAAAAATTTTGAAATGTCGCCTTATTTCGGCTTAATATATATTTATAATATACTTCTTATATATTGAAAAATATATTCTTACATATACTTCATTTTTATTGGGGGGTCTTGAAAAAAAACATCCGTTAAATTTAAAAAAAAAATTCAATTTTTATGAAAAAAGTCCGAATAAAATTGCGATTATGGCTTCATTATGATCTTCGAAAAAATTGCGAATCATATTTTAAAGTTAGTCGACTCGGAATTCCCCGTACATTCATATGTATGTCGCGAATATTTCAATTCATGTATATAATAAGACTCGAAGTTTGTTTTTGTAGATAATCTAATAAAAAAAAAACGAAATGTAATTTTGTTTCTTCATAGGAAAAATATTTAGAAAGAAAAATGACCATTTTTGAGTAAATTGCAAATATCTTCGAAACTATCAATCCTACATGATTTCTTATAAGGACTTTTTTTGTAGAGAATTGAATTTTCAATAAAAACAAGCTGAGAAACGAATTTTTTCAGCCCTTTAAGTTTAAGATGTTGACTCAACATTTTTTCCCTTTGCACAGATTTTTTTTTGTAGCATAATGAACATCATTTTTGGTATTACGAAAAGAATTTCAAAAAAAGCGGATTTTCGGCCCACCCTAATGTACACCCATGCGCTTTTCATTTCAACCCTCGCTTTCCGAAAGTCTGCATAATCCCTTCTCCGTTTCAAGACTCTGGCCTTTTCGCTCTTCCCTCTCTCCTCCTCTCTTTCCGTCTCACTCTTTTCATCCCTTCTCTATATAATTCGATGTAGCGTGCCTGCAGCACCAACGGGCGGTTCGAGGGTTGTGGGTGTAGCGATACCAAGAGAGGCCGCAATTTCGTTTCGTAGTTACCAGGAAGGAAGCAGTAGAGCGCAGCGGAGGTTGCGCGTATGTGTATAGATATATTAATGCGGAATATATCGTATAGCTCGTGGTAAAATCAGCCCTAACCTCTTTCTCATTCTCCGCAAAAGCTCTCGCGAGTATACCCCTTCCCGTTTCAACCCTCTCTGCGCCTCGCTTTTTCCACCTCTCGTAACAGAATGATACGAGAGAAAGAGAGGGAGAGAGAGAGACGGCAAAGTGTGCAGAATCAAATTGTCGACGAGGTATTTTCATTTTTCCCTTCGTCAGAACTTGAGAGCGCAATTTCTCTCTTCATTCTTCCGCGTCTCCTCGAGCATTCGAGACTATCCGCAAAGGTCTGGAATAGCGATCGATTGTTCGGGGGTAGTTGCAAAAAGTGTCGAGGAATATTTTTCAAAAGAAATTAATGGATTGGCGAGATTATGGCTGCATGATTTACACGCAGAAGGAACTTGAACGAGGGCTTTCGGTTGATCGAAAATACAAATCGATATTCGCCGGTATATCCTTCAATCTGATGGAGCTCAGCGATGCATACACACGTCGCTAATGCTGTGCTGCAATCTGGACGCTGTTGTATGTGCAACCGTGAATTCGATCGAGCTATACGAACGCGGATAACGAGAGCACAAACTGAACAGCTGTAATCCATTTAAGAGAGATGGTCAGCTGTGTATTGGACGTGCGAATGTGTATGGTATAGATATGGGGTATTCCACGGGTAGCGGGACACACTGAGAAAAAAGATTGGTTAAAACAACTAAATCCATTTAGTTGAAAAAAATTTAGTTGATTCAATATTAATTTGTTTGAAATAATGAAACTATAATTAATTCAACAAATGGATTTAGTTAACCATAAGATAACCGAAATAAACCCAAAAAAGATTAGTTAAAACAACTAAATCCATTTAGTTGAAAAACATTTAGTTGATTCAATATTAATTTGTTTGAAATAATGAAACTATAATTAATTCAACAAATGGATTTAGTTAACCATAAGATAACCGAAATGAACCCAAAAAAGATTAGTTAAAACAACTAAATCCATTTAGTTGAAAAACATTTAGTTGATTCAATATTAATTTGTTTGAAATTATGAAACTATAATTAATTCAACAAATGGATTTAGTTAACCATAAGATAACCGAAATAAACCCAAAAAAGATTAGTTAAAACAACTTAATCCATTTAGTTGAAAAACATTTAGTTGATTCAATATTAATTTGTTTGAAATAATGAAACTATAATTAATTCAACAAATGGATTTAGTTAACCATAAGATAACCCAAATAAACCAAAGAAAGATTAGTTAAAACAACTAAATCCATTTAGTTGAAAAACATTTAGTTGATTCAATATTAATTTGTTTGAAATAATGAAACTATAATTAATTCAACAAATGAATTTGGTTAACCATAATATATGAGGTGAACGAAATTATTTGGTCAATTTTCAGATACAGTTTAGTCCAATTTACACATTACTGAGTTGCTGTACAAAAATATTTCGTTGATTTCTAGTATATTTTGACTAAATAAATTTAGCTGTAACAAAAAAACAATTCGTATTTTCAATCATACCATTTATTTGGTACAAAGATATTTATTCGATTGAATTGAGACTTTGCCCATTCAAGCAACGATCTAACCGATTTAACTAAAACACTGCATCTTTGTTGAATTACCAAAATGATCTCTTTGAATGTCCGGAAACAAATATTCGGTTGAGTCAAACAAATTTTTGCATTTTCAACAAAAAAATTTTCTCAGTGCAGGTTTTGGCCGCGGGTCGTGAAATTTGTCGTCCATCGATATATCTTATATAATATAAAAACATTTCCATGTAGTTATGGACCCCAATTGAGCCTCGATCTTAGTTGATTTCGAATCAAAAAATAAAAATATAAAATATTCAACGTACCTTTAATCAGGTGTGTCTTAAGTGTCAATACAGCAAAATTAAAATTTGACCGGTGCTTTTTAACTGGAAAAAGCTCTCTTTTCAATAAAACAAATTAAATATTAATCCGATATGTAAAAAAAAAATTGACAGCCAAAAGACTGAGAAAAAAACCGCTTTCATTTTTTTTCCAGCCCTTAAGGTCCACTGAATTTTATCAAAAGTTTTACTGAACATTGTTCAACATGGTAGAAACGTACGGTGATTTTTTCAGCTTGCCTTTATTTTTCGTTTACTCGCAATAAAATTAATAAGTTTTGTCTTGAACGAGTTCCAATCGAAAGGAAGCGTCGACTATTTACGGAGTAACTACACATTTAATTGCCAGCGAACAAAGAAAAAGGCAAGCTGAAAATGTTACCGAACGTTTCTCAGTGTTGAACTATGTTCAGTAAAATTTTTGATAAAATTCAGTAGATTCTGAGGGTTGAAAAAAAATAAAAACGGATTTTTTCTCCGTTTCTTGGCTATCAATTTTTCTTTACAAATCGGATTAATATTCCATTAGCTTTAATGAAAAGAGCGCTTTTTTCTAGTTAAAAAGCGCTGGTCAGATTGAATTTTTTCTGCATGGACGCTTAAGGAACACACAAATTAAAAGTAGGGGAGACCAGGGACAAAAGTAACAGGGTACAGTTGTAACATAGCGCATATCTCCCAAACTATAGTATAATGGGTCTTGCAGTTCCTCACATTTGGTTACTAGGCTAGGAGACATGCGCACTAATCAGACTCGACCAGAGAGGTGTATTGGTACTGTCATGTCAGGTCCAAAGTAAACTTTTGCGGCTTTCGATAAACACGAATATCTCGATTACTGTGCTACATATAGCCATTATTTTTTTTTTCATAAGGTTCCTTGGACATTTTTGTGTCAACTTTCGCGGTTTTTAAAGCTTCCAACTTGAGAAAATTAATCAAATTCTAACTTTGAAGTAGAAAAAACCATCTGGGGACAATTGTAACAATTTTCCCGGGGACGGTTGTAACAGTTTGTCGGCTGTCAGTTGTCACGATAATTTCACATCTAAACATTGAATCTAACGTCAAACGGACCTTTTTTTTTTTAACTTTCTGTGTGCAATAATGCCTCTGCAACGCATAAAAATCACGCAACGAGCCTGTGCCGACGTGTCAACGTACGAAGAAGCGTATGAGAAGATCAAAAATGGAAAATCTTTACAGGCAACCACGGCACGTAACTTTGGGTTACATGTCATGTTTCTTTGACAAGTTTGGTGTGTCTGAGACTTTATTCAATTATTTCATGATTATTATCAATTCGATACGACTATTTCCATGTGTTGAGATTTTATCATTGCGAACGTAATATATATCCATGTGATAATGTTTGATGTTGTAATAATATTATATAATATTGGTCACAATGAGAGATATAATTTCGTGTAAAAATCTTATGTTACAACTAGCCCCATCGATCGTTACAACTGTCCCCATTGACTGTTACAACTGCCCCGGGGTAGGGGACGGTTGTAACAATTTCTTACACTCTTTATAAAGCCCTATACTTTTTTTTAATTCTAGTTACAGACTTCAACATAGAACCATTTTGTAGACCATTAAATGCTCTATGCAGGGGTGTACGTGTCATTTACGTGAGCATTGTACTTCGGGCCCAGGAAAAGCCAAAATACAGATTGTTACAACTGTCCCCGATCTCCCTTTATTTTTCGATTAGGACTCCACAAAAACCAAGTCTCAGTTGGGGTTTATAACTTCATGGAAATGTTTTTATATGATTTAAGAAGACGATATATTGACGGACGAAAAATTTTGAGACCCAAGCCAAAACCTGTCTTTCTATGCATGGAATACCCAATATATCGTATATGTGTGTTTGCGTGTGTGTCAATTTGCAACAGGGGAGCGCCTAAAACAGGAATCGCAGTGCGATTCGATCGTAACGCAGCGCGATTCCCAGTGGACGAGAGATTTTCCCGAGCCCGCCCGAAAACGCTTTATATTCTCTACTGAAACATACACACACTCACACAGACACGGACAGACATATGTATAGTTTATATTTCCCAGTTCATTCGCATCCACCCGATTCAGCCTCTCATTGCCGAAAATCTCATATCCCCTAACGATCCCCGGAAATCCCTCGCTTCGTTTTCCTGCTCTATTCGACGAGGCACTGCGTATTTCCGAAATCCACGTCCATCCTTTTGCAATTTCGGTCGTTATACATTGAACGGATTTTTTCAACATTCACGAAAATTCAACGTATACCGATTTGCTGCAACACCCAAAATTTGCTGATTGAAAACGCGCGAGACTCTATTGGGAGTATGCTTTTTATTCCGATCCATCGATGTATCGATAATTTCCAATGAACGGATTATACTCGGTCGACCGATTGGAAAAAGCGTAGTTTCGTTTTTTTTTTTAAATCAGTGTGCAGATGTATTTTCGGAAAATTTGCTATTTTAGAGAATCATCTGAAGAGCATTTCGGTAATTTTTCGTCTAGAAATATGTATTTATATAATGGAGATATGAAAATATGTGTTAAATTATATGATACATAATTTTATATTATATTAGATGATTTATGATATAATTATTAATATATGATTTAATATTTATCTAATGGAACTAGAGGAGATTTACGAGAAGCACTTCTGAAAAAGGTCCTTTGGGATAATTCATGATCATTTAGATCCAAATAATCGAAGATAAATATGCACCAAATAAATTTTTGTAATATTTGGTAGTTCATCTTTCGGTTATAATAAAATAAATTTCTGTAATTACAGTTTTGGATAAATCGGCGGATGTCTGAAGTGAGACATCCGCCGCATTTACGAAAACAAAATTGGTTTATTTAATTCACGAATAAGAATAGCCAATTTTTTTTTTTTTATTGAGCTAACTTTTTTTAATTAATATGAATTGAAAAAACCAATTCATGATTGAACATCAGGGTTGCCAGCATTTGAGAGGGTCAAAGATAGTAGAAAAGTGACTTGTCTTTCACAGAAATAGTGACATAATAGTGATTGTTTCGTCTAAATAGTATTTGCCCTCTGAAATTGAGCAAAAATGTTTGTGATAATTCATAAAAATTTTGATTTTTTGAAAAAACGTTTGGTAGGTTCGTATATAGGGGGACAAAATACATCAATGTAAGGTTTGAAAGAAGAAAAAAATTTTTTTTTTTTCATTATGGCCAAAATTTAATCTGCCCAGTAAAATAGGTGTAATTTTTTTTCTACTGGAAATTTTTGCTCTAGACTGCGCTCATTCTCTTCGTAATCATTGAAGGTTCAGAATCTTGGTTGGTCCATCCGATTCCGATGATTTTTCCATTTTTGGCAGATTTTTACAGTTCGACCATCGACTTTTGCAAATTTTTTAAGGGTGGAAACCCATATAAATGGTCGAAGATGACGAGGAATTTTGGGATTTTTTCCAACGCAACTACTGGGCCAATCGTTTTCAACTTTGGAGGCTATTTTATTGTACATTCGAAGACTTAAAAAACATTTAAAAAATTTTTTTTTGCCCGAAACTGTAAACGCGATTTACTCGAAACTACATTTTCGCAATTTGCGGCAGCGATAAAAAAAAACTATTCATCCGATTCATTTCAACCAAATATTTTTAGACACATAATTGCAAATCTTCGTCGACAAACCTCCATTAAAAAAAAAAATAATTTAACAATCATTTTTTGCATAAAAATGTTCGGTAAAAATTCGATCTTTTTTCTCTGAGTGCCGCCATTATTACAATATTCAACTTTTGAACCTTTTTCTTGGTTTATCGATAACGTACTTTCATATAGAAAGTAATGGTTTCTGATCTTTTCGTTTCGGATGAAAAACAAAAAAACTACAGCTGCCGCAATTCGACATCGTGGGAAAAATTCGTTCAGCAACGATTGGTTGCAGGCTGCTGATGAATACTTTTTTCGATTAAAAAAAAATGTTTTTCAAGTCTTTGAATGTAAAATAAAATAGCCTCCAAAGTTGAAAAGGATTGGTCCAGTAGTTGCGTTGGAAAAAAATCCCGAAATTTCTCGTCATCTTCGACCATTTATATGAGTTTCCCCCCTTAAGGGATACTCAAAATTTTGGATCTGGACTGCGCTCATTCTCTTTGTAATCGTTGAAGGTTCAAATCCCGGCTTTGTTCATCCAATTCTTATGATTTTTCGAAATTTTTCCCCTATTATAACCGGCACCTCTATTTAAAGCACTTCTGAGCTGTGAAATAGTGACCAAATTTCAAAAATAGTGAGAAAAGTGGCACGATTCTAAAATAGTGACCAATAACTGGCAACCCTGTACAATATTACCCGAAAATGGATCCTGACAATGGATAATAATTACAAGGTACTATTTTAAAAAAAAATGTCGATAAGGCCCGAAATATAAACATTGAAATCGTGAGAATTTGCTCATTGCTTTCTCGTTATAGAGCTTGCGATTTAGGTCTGCATGTGCAGGATATAAACTCGGATTCCACCGACGAATCGACCAAATTAGACTTCCGTCACGGCTTGCGACAACTAATTGCGTTGAATTAAAAAAAAAAACACCAGAAATAAAAAAATCGCTTTAATCCGATTAAAAGTGCAATTTATCGTGCTGAAATGTTCCCAAAATACGCTATAATCCACTATCCACTGAATAGTCCTCCTCATCCGATTTGCAATTTTCAACGCGAACCTCCGCTGTTTCCGTCACTGACCAACGATACGCGCATTCTCTCTGCGGCAACTGAAATAAACGTCGATGCATCTCCATTAAATGCATCAATGAGCGAATTTCTGATTGCAGCAGATCGAAATAACGTCCGAGAGCCGGAAGCTCTGGAAGTAAAGCTGGAAACCGATGCCGAGGTATGGAATAATGACGTTACGAGAATGTAACGCGCATTTCGGGAATAATTAGCGTTGAATGCACAGAGTGAGTACATTTCTACAATAAAAGCGTAGAATCAGTGAAATTATAATTCTTATTCGAGGCGCAATTTTAAACTTCATTTGTAACGTCAATTGGTGCTTCAACGTTGTTTTTCATAGAACGGTCATAGAGGAGAAAAAGGGCGAGACAGAAATAAAGGAGGCGAAAAAAAGCTGGCTGTGCTGGAGAAAAAAGTGTGAGACAGCTTTTTGCTCGCGAGGGATCTTCCGCGGAGACTTTGCACGAAGCTTTAGGAGCCATTTCACGGGGCACTGGGCTTTACCGGTGAAGAGCCTTCGTACACATTCAAACACACACACACACACACACATATGAGGCATTCCGCGTCAACACGACCAACCCATTTTTTGAAATCGCCAAAAATCGCATACAAATTTTTAGAAAGTAGTTCCAACTATCAAGAAAATTTGTGATTTTTTCAGATTTTTAAATTACATTTTTTAGTCGGAAAAAAATACAAAAAATATGTTCGTTCCATTTTGTAACTCGAAAATTATTCATCATACGAAAAAAAAGTACAACATGAAATTTAGGATTTTCAACGTGCTTTTCACTGAAATTTTTTACAAACTCCTCCGAAAGCTCTCTATGCCATTTTCGGAGCAAATAATGTTTTGATATTTTTTTTTTCTCAAAACTGACATCTTCGATTCGTCTGTAGTTTTAACAGTTTTTTACTCGATACATTTGCAGACTACAAAAAAATTGGCGTAGTGGAGAATCCATTATTTCAAATGCATTTTTATTGATACAATCTATCATTATAGAGTGATTCAACGAGATAGTGTGGATATTGATATTTTATCATTATTAATCGTAGACAGAGAAAAATAATAAAATAATCTCGTTTTGATACTGCGAAGAAGATTCCAGGAACAAAGCAGTATCATTGCTTCATTCCTAAAAATCTTGCCCAATTCGAACTAAGAAATTACTTATTCGCCATAGAAAATTCGGTGTATCCAAAGAGGGTAAATTAATTGTTTTTTGCAATCGAGAGACGTGAGTAGCCTTTGACTCTAATTTGAATAGACTTTATCGGTGTACATGGGTCCATTGATAAAGTGTAATAAAATGCACAAAAAGATATTTGGAAAAATAAAAATGAAAAAAGTTAAAGAAAATGAAAAAGTACAAAAAATAAACAAAAATGCGGGCTTTAGAAAATATCTATAGATAGTCTCAACCCTGTTAATGCACAGAGAAATTTGTGTATTCATTTGGGATGAAAAACGCATGGGAAGGAATTCTCCACTAAGCAAATTTTTTTATAGTCTGTAAATATATCAAGTAAAAAACTGTTTGAACTACAGACAAATCGAAGATGTCAAATCTGGAAAAAAAATATCAAAACATTATTTGCTCCGAAAATGGCAGATAGAACTTTTGGAGGAGTTCGTAAAAAATTTCAGTGAAAAGTACGTTAAAAATCCTAAATTTAATGTTGTACTTTTTTTTTCGTACGATGAATAATTTTCGAGTTACGAAATGGAACAAGAAAATTTTTTGTATTTTTTTTCGGCTAAAATATGTAATATAAAAATCTGAAAAAAATCACGAATTTTCTTGACAGTTAGAACTACTCTATAAAAATTTGTATGCGATTTTTGGTGATTTCAAGAAATGGGGTGGCCAACTTGACGTGGAATGCCTCATATATAAATATAAGTAGCTGTACACCACGAACTGGGAAAACCCTAAGAAGCCTTATCAAATAGAGCACTGCTGATGCTGCTGCCGCTTCCAGGCAGCGGAAGGAGTCGGGGCTCTCTTTTCCGCGTCCCAGCAAAGTGCATGTAATGCCACCGATGGGTCTGTACTGCACGCATCGCGCTTCCGTACATCGGGATCTCGTTCCCTCTGAAAGAAGACGGTTCAACACGTACGAATAACATATAATGGTGTGCTATTCAGCGAGAAAAAAATTATTAAGAAAAATAAATAATTCAGAACAGTTTCGAATACTGGTTTCCAAGAGAATTGAAAAACAAAGCATGGGAATTTTGAGCTTCAATGTACTTTTTTTTTTCAACTTTGAGCGATTTTTTCGTCCAAAGTTATTCTGTTTTTCGTGAAAAAAGAGGAAAATTGAAAAATCCCGTATAACACGAAAACAAATAGGATTCATGAAAAATTTCAGGATAGCAAAAAGTTGCGTCTGCTTTTGTTGAGTTCAGAAGAATTTTTTCAGATTTTTTTTCCAAATTTTTTTTCTCCTTATTTTCTGGGTCGGGATCATTCAATTACCATAACTCAAGAACTATGGGATTATTGATAAAATTTCAAGAGGGGTAAATATATCATTTTACTATTTTCAACACATTGGCATTTTCATCAAATTTTTACTATCAAGTGTTTATTTCAAGAACGTCGTTCTTATCATTCTAATAGTTTCCCTAAAAAAAATTCTCGAAAATTTTCTTTTTTTCCGCTTTCAGGTGTATACTCCCCCTTAAGCTGAAGCATTAATAATGCATCATCAGTGAAGGATATGTAACTCAAATTCCCTCTGTTATTAAAAAAAATTAAGCCTTATAAGGAGGAACTCAATTATCGATGGAATTGATCAGCGTTTGATACTTTGATGTAATTAACTGCAAGAGGAAGCATTTCCGCTCGGTATCGCTGTGATTGTAGGCACGTTTGTGTGCCGTTCGAGAACGATGATTCTCCAATAGTGACGCATACATAAACGCACACAGTCGCGACAATCAGCCAGCAGCGGTAACCAGTAGCAAAGGGATTGACTTACCGTGTCACGCGGAGGGAACTTTGACCCGGAGCACGCGAAAGCCTAATTATCGGGGGTGACGCGCGTCATCCGTCGCTCTTGTATACATATGGGGCGTTCCATCCCAAATCAGACAGTTTGAAAAACTTTTTTTTTTATTTCCTCATTTTTTAAATATTTTTTAGTACCCATCAAAATACCTTTCCTGTTAAATTTTTAGATTTTTTTGATTACCCGTTCAAAATATATTGAATTGACAAAAAAATCTTTCTTTTTTTGGTATTTTGGTCATAGCTTCTTTAATAATGGTCCAAATTAAAAGTTTTTTTTCAAAATTTTTGTTTTTTATGGCGTTTTCAGAAAAAAATAGAACAAAAACGTTCGACGCGTTTTTGAATGAGTTTTTTTAGTTTTAAACTTTAAATCGCGTTTTTCAAAGTGTCATTTTTTATTTATTTTTTGCTTTAAACATCTATCTAATCAACAATTTTTAAGACTAGTCCGATCGTGGGATTTCAATAACTACTATTTTTTTCGATTTTTGAAAATTAAAATTTTTTAAAATAAATTATTATGAATAGCAATTTTCATTACTGTATAGTATTTTTTTTATCATTTTGAATTAATTTTGAAACTTTTTCAGTGTTAACAGATTTTTAAAAGTAATAATTAATCGATAAGAAAATAACAACAGTTCAAGAATTGTATGAGTGGGCATTAAACCTAAATAGTCTAACGAATTTTGCTGTCAAATTTTCACCTAAGAAACATTATTTAGATGCAAAAGAAAGACTTTATTTGCGATACAATACTGCGAAGTCAATCACAGGGAGACACAAAAATTTCATTCAATATTTCAATGAGCAACGGGAACGTATTGGCAAAAGAAATATTCTAATTCAGGAAATAATCGTATATGTAAGGTTTTCAAAAAAATACGTGAATAAATAAAAACTGTTGTTGTCATTGTTCATAAACAGACTTAACGACTAATTATTAATTTTAAGAACCTGTTGACAATAAAAAAGTGTCCAAATAAATTTTAAATATTGAAAAAAATACTATACAGTAACAAAAATTGGTATTCATAATAATTTATAAAAAAATAAAATTTTAATTTTCAAAAAAAAAAAATCGTAGTTATGGAAATCCCACGATCGGACTAGTCTTAAAAATTGTTGAATAGACAGATGTTTAAAGCAAAAAATTAAAAAAATAAATAACAAGTGACACTCACTTTTAAAAACACGATTTAAAGTTTAAAACTAAAAAAGCTCAATCAAAAACTCGTCGAATATTTTTGTTGTATTTTTTTCTGAAAAAGCCATAAAAGACAAAAATAAAAAAATCTTTTAATTTGGATCATTATCAAGGAAGTTATGACCAAAATACCAAAAAAAAAGAGCGGTTTTTTTGTTAATTTAATATCTTTCGAACGAGTAATCGAAGAAATCTCAAAATTCAACCGGACGGGTCTTTTGATGGGTGCTAAAAAATATTTAAAAAAATTGAGGAAATAAAAAAAACAAGTTTTTCAAACTGTCCGATTTGGGATGGAACGCCCCACATATATGATGGACACGTGTATAACCAACGTACAAACGTAAGCTAACAAAGCGTTGTGTGCGTGTGTGGAAACGCACGACCTGTTTTCGTACATGGGAATAATACATGTATAGAGTATGTACGAAACGTTATAGAAACTTGGGGAGGATTCTTGGTGCATCGGAGGTTCACCCGAGGGCACGTCGGATCACCTGAGCCGATATTAATTAGCGTGTGCTGGGTTACAATGCTTCGTTAAGGAGTAAAAGGACCGCGCGCGCGTTTCTGTCTATCGGTGTGCGTTTGTCACTCCTTCAGAGTGTGCGATGATGCACTCAATTCACGAGTGTGTTTCCGCATGACTTTGCCCTCGGGGTTCTCGTATAGTCAAAGAAATGAACGAAAAAACCACGTTGAATGAACGAAACGCAGACTGTGAAAGGTAAAATGGAAGTGTTCCAGTTCCACCCTCTCAAATTTGACAGGGAGAATCGGGGCCATCTCCGATTCTTCATGGCAGCTCCCTCTTCTTCTTTTTCCATCCCCATGGAGCCATAGTTCGATGAGGTCATTGAAGTAGGTTGATTGGAGAGTTTTTAGAAAGTTCGAGGCCGCAAATCGCGGAAGATAACGAGAGACGGGACAAAGAGAGAAAGGGATTGTCGAGGGGACGATATCATGAGGATAAGAGTTAATCAAGGTATATGTACCGATCATCAGTGAGGGGAATTATAGGCTCATCGATATTCTGTCGAATGGATCGTTATTTGCTTCGATGATCAACTTCGTTGGGAAAAATCAGTGAGACTTCCTGCCGAAAGGACTCGACCAAAATCTGATGACCTTCAGATTTTGATCTTCTATTTGGTTGTCATCAAGCTTTTTAGGCTTGAACAAATCATTGAGAATGTAGGAAGGAATGGCTTTTTGGAATACTTTCTTTTTCATCTTTCTGTTCAGCCAATCAATCAAGGAGAACCGTATGATTGATGGTCTATCTATTAAGATTGGTGAAGTATCACGAATTCCAAAAGATATTGAAGATCTTGATGACTAGGAAAGCAGAGTGAGACAATCAGGTCAATGATTAGTTCGAGTTTTTATTCGACTTTTGAGAAATTCACATAAAATTTCCGAAAAGATTCGACCAAAAATCTGACAACGTCTTCAGATTTTGATCTTCTATTTGGTAGTCATCAAGCTTTTTGGGCTTGAACAAATCATTGAGAATCTAGGAAGAAATGGTTTTTTGGAATACTTTCTTTTTCATCTTTCTGTTCAGCCAATCAATCAAGGAGACCTGTATGATTGATGATCTATCCGCTTTAAGATTGGTGAAGTATAACGAATTCTAAAAGATATTGAAGATCTTGATGACTGGGAAAGCAGAGTGGGATAATCAGGTCAAAGATCAGTTCCATTTTTCATTTAACTTTTGGGAAATTCATGTAAAACATTGGCAATCGCGATCAGACCTAATTATGTCGTAATTATATTCCAGGATTGAAATATTTATGATTATAATGTAATCAAGTGGCTCGTTTCTACTCAACGTTACAGCACCTTATCAGAGTGAAAGGTTTTCCTTCTCAAGCTCGTTTCAGGTTTTTTTTATTTTTATTTTCTTATTTTTTCCTCCCAACTAACGAAGCCGATTTTTCTCCGCAATATTTTACTCGCTTAAATAATCTTTTATTAATCATGTAAAAATACAAAAATATATATTTAGTCTCTTTTGACAGGTTTTTGCTTCATTCGCATTTGGTTTATTTTTGCTTTTCAACTCGAACTTTAGTTTATTTTTATTTTCAGCTTCCTCGTTTATATGTTCTGTTTTGTTTGATTTTGTCGCAGCTTTCTTGTTTTTCGACTGAAATATCGGTGAGCAAAAAATATTGAACATTACATTCGTATTTTTAGGTTACATTTAAGTTATATTCTCTTTTTACTTTTCTTCTTATGTTTATTGCACGAAAATACAAATGAAAAATATATTTGACGATCTTGGAGTTATTTTTAAAAGAATAAAGGTAAGTTTATTCAGGAACTTACAGTTTTTGTTTGAATAAATCCGATTCACACGATTTGTCACATGTTAACTGTCTCGATGTTTTGATGGGTTTAATGACGCCATCTTGGAGAATTTGAGCGTTCAATAATTGGGACACACTGCATTTTCTATGTCCCAATGATCGAACACCGTATTTTTTAACAAATAATTATTTAAAAATTTTTTTTGAAAATTGTTATTTGTAAGAAATTTTCTGAGGAACCTGAAACGCCTTTGCTTTTTGAGATGCGACAGTTTTTGAATTTTTTATGCCCTTACCACGAGACGTCAAAACGGGTCTGCACCGTTGCTGATTCAACAATTTTTTTCTCTATTTAGTGAAGCTTTTTTTTGCACAAGTAAGGTAACATTTCGATAGCTAAAAGTTCCATATATGTAATGAAATTTTTATTAATTAGTAAGTGCATGCAGGTGAATGAGAATAATACAAATACAAGATAGTGTTCGATAACTAGGACCTGTTCAATAATTGGGACATTTACCTTATTTTTTTTTCTTTAATCGAACTGATTTCATTTTGATTAAGAAAAAAACAGGAAAGAAACAATACTTACTTTCGATGAAGTATAGAGATTGATAGATGGAAAAGGAACGAGAAAGTGATAGAGCAGAGTATAGGGAAGGGCGAGAGGTTTCTGATGGTCCCCCACATGATAAACCTCATTGTATATCGAGACTCTCGAAGCCAATAAAAAGCTAATGTAAGGCCGCACCCTCTGCGGTGCGATCCGTCGATAAATACGTCCGACGCAACTCAACTGATGTATAAAGGAACCCTCTGGCATGTACGTGCCGCTTTTTCACCCAGAAAGCTCCCATGCCATCGTCACTCTGGCACAAACGAGTGCCAAATACTGAATCTTCGCCTTCACCCTAAAAACGCTGTAATAAACGCTTGCGCTGTTACTCGTTTTGTGTTCGAGTCACGATACTCTCATTTTCGCCACATTTCTCACCCTCTGTATCGACAAAAAGATGAGTATCCAAAACGATGAATAATTTAGTATATTTTACACACTTTCCATCTTCATTATCTTGTCAAGATGATTGAACGTAATTCATGCTTACATAATAGATACACTTGAAATTTCGATCGTTCGGCTGAACAGAAAAATCGACAAGTGTATTTTTCTGATAGGAATTCGAAAATTCTGTAAATCTTTGTCGAAATGCTCGCAAAACTTATGAAAAGTGTACCAAAAATGGTAATGTTTCGCATACAACTCTGTGGAAAATTTAAATTAAAATACTTTTTTTTAAATTCTTCGTTTAACCTATACTTATCTTATATCAAATCAAATTTTTTTATTTCTAATTTAGATGGTTTTTTAGATGGATTGTGAATTTTTTTAAATAAAACTTTTATAAAATATAGTGTTTGAATTGTGCTCTTTAAAATGCTAACAATTTGTTATAAAATTATTTTATTATTATTTTTACAAAAAATAGAGAAAATGTTTTTTTATCGTTTAATCATGAGGTACACTCATCTACTAACAAATCAAAATTTTGTTTTTCTATTTTAAATGGTTTTTTATATAGATTTTGAAAATTTACAATAAAAATTTTACAATGTAGTGTTTAAATGTTGTTCTTCAAAATGTTAACATTTTTTTATAAAGTTATTTATTTATTACATTAAAAAAAACAGAGAAAATAAGCATTTTTACCGTTTAATCATGAGGTACACTTATCTACTAATAAATCAAAATTTTGTTTTTCTATTTTAGATGGTTTTTCAGCCGGATTTTCAAATTTTTGCAATGAAGATTTTAAAAATAGTGTTTGAATGTTGCTTTTTAAAATGCTAACAATTTTTTATAAAATTATTTATTTATTATATTAAAAAAAATAGAAAAAATATGCTTTCTTTATCCTTCGAAACCCACCTAACCCCTTAATTGATAAATTGAGTATAAATACAGTAAACACAGACTCGAAAGTATATGAATCAATGATGAGCATATTCAAATACTAGCGAAAATCATTGTTTGTTTATGATTTTCAAAATTTGTAGTTTCGCGGCTCCATTTTTTGGTACAAAGTGCCAAAATGATGATTTTTCTAAAGAAAACATTACAAACCTCAATTTTAGCATCTTGTACAAAAAAAAATAAAACCTTGAGCTACAGATGCAAAAAGTTACACGAAGAAAAAAAAATAAAAACGATATTGGCAAAAATATAAAACAATGATTTGCGAGAGTATCTCAATGTGCCTATTTCGGTACCGGATGAATTTTGTCTCCCTCCAGTGCTTATAAAAATCGAGTAGTTTAAAAAAAGTCAAATTTGGCCTCAAAACGTCGATTGATTGAAGGGATGAATGAGAGGATCGTTACTACTGAACACATATTTCTTTTTTGAATGATTTTTTTTTTAATTCGTTCTCTATTCTATTAAATTGTAAATCTATTGTAATTCTATTGTAAATTTTCATCTCTATCCAGTGATTATGAAAATAGGTTAGCTTGGAAAAAGTCACATTTGGCCTCAAAACGTCGATAAATTGACGAGATAAATGAGAGGATCGTTACTACTGCACACATATATTTTTTGAACAAAAAAAATCTTAAATTCGTTTCATGAAAAATTCATCGTTTGCCAGCAATTTGATTAAGATCTATGCATATATCCGTACATTCAGCGAGAACACAGACACACACATATGAAGCTGTGAAACGCTTGGACCGCGCTGAGCGCGAAGCTGTAATATCGCGCTAGCCAATTGCCAGCTGCCTCGAGAGCTATGACTTCCCGGGCTAGAGTTCTCCATTTACATAACTAATTGCGAACCTTTACGCCTGACGATCTATCACAATTATGCCGTGTGATACATTGCATCTAGTTGATTTATACTTCTCACCACTACGCTGTTGGCATTTTAGGGGGCCTCGAGAGAAGGGAACAGTGCGAGAAGAGCGCGTTTAACGGTTCTCCAACCCTCGCACTAACGTTATTCCGTTGATGCTGCTTATATTATGTAGTCTCAAATTGTACAACGAATATGTTCAACCACTCAAATCCACACATACTCAACAAGGCAGAAGGAGGAGGAGAGAAAGAGAGCGAGAGGGAGGGAGAGAGAGAGGGAGAGAGAGAGGGTGAGAGAGAGGGAGAGAGAAAGAGGGGAGAGAGAGTCATCAAACTGAGAATTGGCTCAGGATCCAGCTTGATTTTCCCCATTTGCTTTTGATCCCATTCGTCACGCACGAATCGTTTCCACCTACTTTTCTCGTTGCCATATTTCGACCTACCTAAGTATATTGTACACCAATTTTTAGATCTCTAACTATAATACTCTTTGGAATACACCAAAAGTTATATTTCAAACTTTTTGCGTATTCAGCGCTTCGGGGCTTTGGCACGGCGCGAAATAAAATCGAAAAAATTCTTTGACAATAGCTTTCGATCGGAAATTTCCTCCGCTTTTCGAAAAAAATATCATCGATTCCGAAAAAAAACGAATTCATTTGAATTTCGGCCAAAAACCGAAAAAATTGATTTACAAAAAAAGAGCATAATTTAATTCAGCGGGACAATTTTTTTCATGTTTCGTATATATCTGAGAAGTCACGATATAAATTTCAAGTTGTAACTCGCATCCGTTTACTAATGCCAAGTCTTTTAGTAGGATAAAAATTCTTAAATATTGTGTTTTTCGTATTCAACAGTTCTCTGATATATTATATAGTTTTTTTTAACGAATTTCGAAAATTTGATTTAATAAATTGAATTTAATTAATTCAATAAGTTTACTAAATTCAAAATTTGTTCGAAAAACGCTATATAATACATCAGGGAACTGTTGAACACGAAAAACACGATATTTAAGAATTTATATCCTACTAAAAGACTTGGCATTAGTAAACGGATGCGAGTTCCAACTTGAAATTTATATCGTGACTTCTCAGATATATACAAAACATGAAAAAAATTGTCCCGCTGAATTAAATTATGCTCTTTGTTTGTAAATCAATTTTTTCGGTTTTTGGCCGAAATTCAAATGAATTCGTTTTTTTCGGAATCGCTGATATTTTTTTCAAAAAGCCCAGGAAATTTCCGATCGAAAGCTATTGTCAAAGAATTTTTTCGATTTTATTTCGCGCCGTGCCAAAGCTCCGAAGCGCTGAAATACGCAAAAAGTTTGAAAAATAACTTTTGGTGTATTCCAAAGAGTATTATAGTTAGAGATCTGAAAAATGGTGTTCAATATACTTTCAGGCAACACTAAAACATACTCGAGGTTCAAGAAAATCGAAAGAGGTCGACCTAAAAGGGGGTCCCGTTGAGCGGGAATACCTCATATATATTAGACCGTGAATAACTTTTGGAGGAGTGAGTTTATCGAAAATTCATAAGAAAGCTTTTTTGTAGAGCGTTAAATTCCCTACAAGAATACGTATCGTTCATTTCTGTACATTGACTCGAAGCTGGGGTATAAAATTTCAAAGTTAAAATTTTCTTTTCCCTGTGTTATTTAAATGGGAAATAGAAATTCACGATGAGACGTATCTAAATATTTATATTAAGAGCTCTGCTTCAAACAGGCATCTTTTTTCACCTCCCCGAAAGTGTTTAATAGGTTATTTCGAAAAACAAAAAATAGTCGATTTTTTGAATGAGTCTAATATAGATCCATGCATAACGGTTGGTATAATAACGAGGTGCAGAGTCAATGCTCTCGAAGCAGGGTGCGTCACAGCATCGCAAGGAGAGAGTCGCCATTCTCCGATCCCTCAATTACGAGATAATTAACGCACACTCGGCGTTGCCCGGTAATCAGCGGCATGACCAGATAATGAGACCGCGTACCCGAGACCGAGAATCAATGAGTATCGACCGCCTCGATCCCGTACATTTTCACGATACCGATAGACCCATTTGTCTTTATGAGCTTCCAACAAAACGGAAAATGTTCAACGGGAGGGTCTGCATTTTTATTTCAATAAAAAAAAACTGAAAAAATTGAAAAAAAAATAACGAAAAAAAATTCGACGAAAATGTGAACGAAAAAAGCGGCATCTACGTACCTAAAAATAGGGGAAAATTCAAACTGGAAGGAAGAAAAATTGCGGCGTCGAATTTTATTTCTCAGTATGAATGTTTTTTTTTTCTTGCGCAAGTATGAGCTCGTTGAAAGGAATATTTCACGGGTGAACGAGGTAATACGGAGGACCCTGATTTATGTATCTGTTGCACGTATTTCAGCGCCCGCGCCCTCCAGCAAAAAAAAAAAGGAGCGCATTCAACCCTCTCGGTGTGTGCATTCCCCAGTGTGTCAATCACTCAGGCTCGTGTGTGCACGAAGATATGGGATTGTGAAGGCAAAGAGAATAGAAAAATAGATGGAGAGTACGGGGAGGAAAGTAAAAACGGAGCATTACAAACAAGCGGGAGAACACGAGATAATGAGAAAATAGATAATAGACATTGTATAGATATGGGTCATTCCATGTCAAATCGTCCAAGAGTTGGAATCGACCCCTCTCAATGTCGATGAAATTTGGTCAGAAGTTTTCGTTTTCAATAAAGCAAAGTTCTACCAAAGGAAAAGTAATTGAAATTTTTTTATCGAAAGTTATGCAAAATTCAAAATTTCACAATTTTTCAAATCTGTCAAGTTTATTTTTTAAATATCGTGAAAACTATTATAGTTACGAAAAATCGTTCTGAGTTAGTTTTAAAGAGTATACTTGGGACTACGAAAAAAAAAATTGCCGAAAAAAAAATTTGAAAAATGATGAATTTGGAGAATTTTGAATGTTCAAAAATCGTAAAAACCCCAGTTCCATATTTCATTTTTGGTTTACTTTTTTTAATATAACACCTTATACTGATCATTTTTAATCCGGTATAATACTCCTCTTTGCCAAGAAGAGCAAAAGGGCTCAAGCGAGGATCAACGTCCGAGAAGATTTTGCACATCTATAAACCGAAAAAAGTACAACGGACTGATGAATATGATGAACAGAAAGGACGAAGCTACGGTTAATGAACAGAAAAAAGATGCTAATAAATGAGTACACATTTTAGGTCTGGACACTTCGTTTTCCTTTGAGACAAATCACGAAATTTTTTTAAAAATATAAATTCATTTTTGTGCTTTCCAGATTTTTAAGATCTCTTCGGTGAAAAAAAGAGTTTGTTGAAATTAAAATAAATCTAAATCATTGGAGTAAAAATTCAATTGAAGGCCTTAAGGGTTAAGTACAGTGAATCTTAGATTTGCTTGAAAGTTTACACCTGGTAAAAAAAAATTTCTTGTCTTTCATCAATTCGATAATTTTTTGTTATATCTATGTCTCCAGTCTACAAAATATATAAATAATCGAGTTTCATAATAAAATATTGTTCCTAAAAATGTTTGTTGAAATCACTATAAAATTGATGATTAATATTCAACTGGTTTAATTTTTGTCCTTGGCAAAAAAAAATGATTGTTGTTGTTTTGAATATGAAATATTATTTTCAATAAATACACTCAACTTTGGCGTAGCTTTTTTAGAGAAAAATTTTAACTCATAGTGTTATACAAAAATATGTAAAGTTTGAAAAGAAAAATAGTTTCAGAATTGTGTCAGAATTGTATCATGGTTAAAAATTGAAATCCAAAGAAAAACAATTTTTTTTTCACGGATCTCAAAGAGCTATATAGCTTTTTTTCTTGGAGCTATTATCAGCCCCCAAAACATATACAAAATTTATATCAATCGGTTTAGCCAATCCTGAGAAATTTTGTTTCTTCCGTTTTTTTACATATTTTACTTTTTCTCAATAACCAATTAAGTTACGGATCTGACACTTGCAGGATCTTATTATCTTATTAGTAGCTACGTATCCTCTAAGTAGACCCTTAGAGCTTTTGAATTAAAATAAACATAAATTGTTAGAGTAAATCATTAGAATAAAAATTTGTACATTTAAAATTCGATCGACCCAGAAAATTTCATTATTTTTCAAAGATTCGCTGATAAAAAAATTGGAAAACATTCAAAACCTTTTTCTGTGTATAAAAATTGTCACTAAATTTATCTTGATAATCATAAACGGTTTTTGAACTATACAATATTAATATTTGGCATTCTCATTACTAACCCTTTTATCTGGACATTTTTCATAAAAATGATTTCTCGACGTTTTGAAACTCCTTTTCCGTCATTGATATTGCAAAAAATACAATTTTACACATAAAAAAAAGCTTCTTATGTGGTTCTTTCAAGCGGACAATTGATTGACGGCAGTTTCTATTACACGTATTATCCGTTGTTCGTCTCATTAGTCGACAACAGTATCACGTGTGTGGGTTTGAAAAAAAAAGTTCGAAACAAGGGGATCGTGTTCCACCGGTCAGGCGGATTCAATCGGAAAAAGTTTCTTTCGTCTACGAATTTGTACATCGCTCGATCGGTGGTATTAGGTGCAATAATCCTTACAACGACGAGGGTCGATGAGGGTGGCTTCATATACGGGAGGATGTCAAAAGTAACAGTGGATTGAAGATCGAGAACCGGAAGGGAAGAAGAATACGTGCGGAGCATCCAATTTTTGTTACTCCTCGCATTGCTTTTCCACTTGCTCTCATCTTAAGGCTACGAGAAAGAAGGATGGCTAGAAGAGGAGGGAGGGAAAACGAGGGGAAAGAGGAAAAAGACGTGAACCAAAAGTTTTGGCGCGATTGCTCGAAGGCGCGTAACTGCTAACCCGATCCCAAAGGGATTACGAGTAATCTACGGCAAAGCTCCGCACCTTCGTTTTCTCTCTTTCTACTTCTATCTCCTTGTCTCATCCATTCTCTCCTTCTATTTCTCTAGCTGCTACCTTCTCGCTTTTTTTCTCTTTCGCGTTTCAGTTTGCTCCTTAGGACCTCCAAAAAGGGCCATTTAAGGGGAAAATTCTTTGACAGAGTGTACAAGCTATTCTATACAGGGTGTCTTAGGGTTGAAAGTCAATACCGTGAGGGTAGATTCGTGACGTGATATCGAGTAGAAAAGTCCTTTGCCATTTTTTGATATTGTGAACCCTTGCATAGTTATTGAGTTTTTTTATCAGCCAATGAGATGCGCACATTTGGATGAGCCGTGCAGTGTGAGCAAAGCGAATGGGCGCATCTCATTGGCTGGTCTAAAAAATTAATAACAATTCAGGGGTTCAAAATATCAAAAAATGGCAAAGGACTTTTCTACTCGATATGACGTCACGAATCTACTATCATCGTGTTGACCTTCACCCCTGGGACAACCTGTGCGTTGTTCGAATGACCGTCCATGAACCAACGAGCAATTCGCTCACAAAAAAAGTGATACAAACTACTCAACCAAATCGATGATCGACGAATACGTTTTCTCTCACGCTCTTCTTCTCGTTCCTTCTCTTCTCTCATTCTTTAAAGCTTGTTCAGGCTTACTATCTCGATTACGAACGATGATTGGCAAAGTTTCGGGCATCACCTCGGAAACCAGTGAATTTTCAGCGAAAACAAGGGAGGAAGCGCCACAATCGTGATCGTGTGATCATGCAAAAAGAGGTAATAGTCTCTCGTCATCGGGTTTACGAGGAAGCTTTTTCCCCTCTCAATGAATGGCTGATCGACAGTGGAATCATGGGATAAAATCTGTGAAAGCATATGAACCGAGGAACGCAAAAAATAGTTTAAATTTTGGATAATTATAGAGAATTAACTTCGGCGTGGATATGAAGTAATAAAGAAGGTTGCGCTTTTACTTAAAGGTGGGGTATTATTAAATGGAATCGTCGAGTGTAATAAATAACGATTATTTAATGACACAGTCGCGCAGATACGTTTAAAATGTGTTTTTTTCAAAATGCTGTTTTTACATATGCATCCTCTTAAGACTCACACAACCGTGGACGCCTCATAGCAACGTATTCCAATCGTCGAAAGCATATTTTCATGCTCTACGCTCAACATTAGTCGAATAATCACCAACATTAAGTGGGCACTTTGATAAGTCGATAAAGTTTCTATATAATTGCAATCGGGAATCTAAAGACCGCTTTGGAGTACTTAACTCTGCGGCTTGGAGCGAATCGTATTATATATTGATATGTGTGTGTGGGTTTTGTGTTTGTGTCTGTGTGAGTCTCTCCATATCGGTGCTATGCATAATATACCTGCGGCGCTTTGGCAACTTTCCAGCTATAGAATGAAATAGATTTTTTTTTTGCCATTCGTATGTATAAGTGCAACCGCTTCTGTGGCAATGGCGTAATTGTATATCTATGCTCGTAATATACGATGTCGGCAATGATATATTCTCCTAATGACCCAAACCTTTTCGTTAACGCCTACGTACCAACTTTTTTCTTGTAATTATATTTTTTACATAATTGTACGGCGTGAAAATTCTTTATAGTACGGAAAAAGTGGCCTTGATGATCCCTACTAATTTTGAGGAATCTACTAGCGCTATTTAGCAAACAACGAATGCAGAAAATCAAAATTTCTCGCCTGTTCTGAGGTGCGAACATTTTTTTAATTTGAAATGCTTATTTCATCGTTGTTCTTAGTATTTGACTGTTATTGACGCATATTATAGTTTTTATGACGTTTAAGGTCAGAATTAGATATTCGAGGATCATTTTGGGTCATGGTGGGTTATTCTATCTAATGGGGCATCATTTTACCTCATGGGGAATCATTTCACATCATGGGGGTTCACTTTATCTCACGGGGATCATTTTACCTCGTGGGGGATTATTTTACCTCATGGGGGATCATTTTACCTCATGGCGGATTATTTCATCTCATGAGGGATCATTTTACCTCATGGGGGATCATTTTATCTCACAGAGGATCGTTTTACTTCATGGGGCATCGTTTTACCTCATGGGAGATAATTTTACCTCATGGGGGATCATTTTACCTCACAGAGGATCGGTTTACTTCATGGGGCATCATTTCACCTCATGGGAGATGATTTTACCTCACGGGGGATCATTTTACCTCATAGAGGATCGTTTTACTTCATGGGGCATCATTTCACCTCATAGGGGATGATTGTATCTCATAAGGTATCATTTTAACTTATGGGGGATCATTTTTATCTCATAGAGGATCATTTTGTCTCATTTGGGATAATTTTACTTCATGGCGGATCATTTCATCTCATATGGGATAATTTTACCTCATGGTGGATAATTTCACCTCAAGAGCATAATTTTACCTCATGGAGGATCATTTTTCTGGGCGGAGAGGATTGTTTTGCCCATACGTGTGTACAAAATTATTTCCTTGTAGAAGGTTGAACAAATTTTGGAAACTTTAAAGATAAAATAAGAATACTTATCACCATCGTGAAAATATCAGTCAAATAACTGTACAGTTTCACTCCATATTAAAGGAAAAAATTATACCTTAATTTTTCATATCGAAGAAGTACTTCTGTCTGAAGAGGATGATTTCAGACATTCCTCCCCGATACTGTATATTTATTTTTATAGAAATAAAAATAGAGATATTCGGCGGTAATTTTAAATCAGGACGATCGATACGTATTAAATTGGTACAAGAACGTATCAGTGGCCCATAAATGTTATATGATCATAAAATAAGTATCTAACCCATAAAACCATTGGATTCTATAAAGTTCAAATCATTTGTAGAATTTTGTTGACACAGGATTTTAAATCCTCTGACACCCCAATTTTTATATCACAAGCAAGAAGTATTATTAATAACGCATCAAAAAGTAATTGATCAAAAGATTGCAAGAAAATATATCACGAAACACAAAGTATTGTTCAGAAGAAGTCAGAGATTAATTTTTTCCCCATTCGAAGGATTATCTTTTCTCGAGTTTTTCCTTGTCTCAAAAAAAATATTTGAACAAATGGAAATAATAATTAAGGTACTAGTCTACTTTAGAAGGCAAACAAAATTCTTAAGATTTTTTTTCTCACCTCCTTTATCGGATGTGGCGATAAAACGGTTTTTCCAAAATTGTCCTATCCTTCGAAAGTATTTTTATTCTTTGAATTATTTATAAAAGATGCCAAAGTCGAAAACTGGCCAATTCATTCAAAAAAAAAAAATTTCTCAGTGTATTACCTTAAGGATATTGAGTCCTAAATCGCAAATGATGAGAGAATTCTGAAAATTTGGTATGTTTTTGGATGAATTATTTAAGAGGTCGTGTAAAAATTTCACGACGATTAGGAAGCTCGTTATCGAACAATTAACATTAACAAATTAAATTCAATTAAATGTAGTCTTATGGAAACTGATATAACTTTGCGATAAGTTTTTTTTTGACCTCTCAATTTTTTAATATCTACACTATATTGAAAGCAACGGAAACAAAACTAAGTTTATTGATAAATATTTTTATTTGTTTAAAAAATTGTTCTTAACAAAATGTCGATATTTTAATAACGAGCTTTCTAATCGTCGTGGAATTTTTACACGACCTCTTAAATACTTCATACAAAAACATACCAAATTTTCAGAATTTTCTCATCATTTTTCATTTTAACCCTTAAGGAGGTTGAAGTAATGATGATAGAATTCTGAAAATTTAATATGTTCTTACATGAAGTATTCAGGAGGTCGTGTAAAAATTTCACGACGATTAAGAAGCTATTTATTGAACAATTAACATTAAAAGATTTCATCCTTAAGAATATCTCGTGCTTCAAAAGTTTTTTCAGGTTTCATTCCTGAATGGAATTTTTTGTTTGACATTAAATGGACACTATATTTCAACACTTAAATTCTTTTCGAATCGTAAAACAAGTAAAGTCCTGTTCTGTCCAAGATGCAAGTGGAAAAGAAGGCGAGAGAGAAAATGAGAAAGGTAGAAGAGAAACAAAACATATGAAGGAAAAAATGACGTTCTTCCAGTGTGACACGGTGCTGGGATTAATGTCGGAATGACGTGCAATGTCGAAAGAGCAGGGTTGACTGTCGCGCGTTCCCCGCCCTGAAGAAGGAAGGGTGTCGGATGGGGGAGGGTGGTTGATATGTTCTCGCGAATGTTGTATGCATGTGGAATTGTGTGTTGAGTTTACTCGGGGCTCTGTACGGCTCGGTTGATGTACGCACACACGCCATTGTGTACCGAGTTCACTCTTCGGGCGAGAATAAAAAGACTCGCCGGAAACGTTGGGTCGTTCCCGATGGAGTGGTTGTTCAGGTCGCTCTATATTATATATGCATGTACATATGGGGCGTTCCATCCCAAATCGGACAGTTTGAAAAACTTTTTTTTTATTTCCTCAATTTTTTTATATTTTCCAGTACCCATCAAAAGACCCTTCCTGTTGAATTTTGAAATTTTTTTGATTACCCGTTCAAAATATATTGAATAAACAAAAAAACCGCTCTTTTTTTGGTATTTCGGTCATAACTTCTTTGATAATGGTCCAAATTGAAAGTTTATTTTTCAAAATTTTTGTTTTTTTATAGCCTTTTCAGAAAAGAATACAACAAAAATATTCAACGCGTTTTTGAATGAGTTTTTTGAGTTTTAAACTTTAAATCGCGTTTTTAAAAGTGTCATTTTTGGTTTTTTTTTAATTTTTTGTTTTAAACATCTATCTATTCAACAATTTTTAAGACTAGTTCGGTCGTGGGATTTCAATAACTATTATTTTTTTTTTGATTTTTGAAAATTGATTTTTTTTTCTTCATAAATTATTATGAATACTAATTTTTGTTACTGTATAGCATTTTTAAAAATAATTTTGAATTAATTTTGACACTTTTTCATTGTTAACAGATTTTTTAAATTAATAATTAATCGATGAGCAAATAACAACAGTTCAAGAATTGTATGAGTGGGCATTGAACCTAAATAGTGTAACGTATTGCTGTCAAATTTTCACCTGAGAAATATTATTTAGATGCAAAAGAAAGATTTTAGTTGCGATAGAATACTGCGAAGTCAATCACAGGGGGATGAAAAAATTTCAATCAATTATTCCAATGAGCAACGGAAACGTATTGGCAAAAGAATATTCTAATTCAGGAAATAATCGTTTATGTAAGGTTTTCAAAAAAATACGTGAATAAATAAAAACTGTTGTTATTGTTCATAAGCAGACTTAACGATTAATAATTAATTTTAAGAACCTGTTAACAATAAAAAAGTCTCAAAATAAACTCTAAATATTGAAAAAATCCTCTACAGTAACAAAAATTGGTATTCATAATAATTCATAAAAAAAAAATTTATTTTCAAAAAACGAAAAAAATAGTAGTTATGGAAATCCCACAATCGGACTAGTCTTAAAAATGGTTAAATAGATAGATGTTTAAAGCAAAAGATTAAAAAAAAAAAAAAAGTGACACTCACTTTTCAAAACGCGATTTAAAGTTTAAAACTTAAAAAACTGATTCAAAAACTTGTCGAATATTTTTGTTGTATTTTTTCTGAAAAGGCCATAAAAAACAAAATTAAACTTTTAATTTGGATCATTATCAAAGAAGTTATGACCAAAATACCAAAAAAAGAGCGGTTTTTTTGTTAATTTAAAATCTTTTGCACGGGTATTAAAAAAATCTCAAAATTTAACAGGAAGGGTGTTTTGATGGGTACTAAAAAATATAAAAAAATTGAGGAAGTAAAAAAAAAAGTTTTTCAAGCTGTCCGATTTGGGATAGAACGCCCCATATATATATATATTTAAAGAGAGAAAAAGAGAAAGAGAAATTGAGGGGGGCGTTGTGTGAGCGACGAGAGACAGAGACAAATGCGCGAGTTACAAAAAAAAGAGTGGAAAAAAAATCGAGTGCACGGGGGACAATACGAGATTTTGAGTGTGTGCAAGAATAGTTGTTATTGTTTGGGAGGGTGTGAGAATCGCGGTGTGGAATGGAATCAAAAGGGAGAAAGGAAAAGCGGGGTCAAAGTAGCATGCGAATCTCGGGGTATTTGGGCTTTGTCCAGTTCAACGTACATATATATGGGGCATTCCACGTCAAATCGACCACTTTTGACCCCGACCCTTTTCGATTTGGCTGAAACTTTTTTATCTTTTTCTATTCTACTCGATCAAAAACATTTTGCAGAATTTTTTCAATTTTTTTTACCCCACCGATAAAAAGTTGTAATTTTTCAAAAAAACTGGCTTTTTATTTTTCAAATACCTATAACTTTTCAAAAATTGACTTAACAGGATGTTTTTTTTAAACATTTTTTTTTTAAATGTACTTTTCAGAAAAGAAATAGAAAAAATATATTCAGATCGATGTTCAACGTTTTTTTTTTTTAATGTTTGATAGAAAACAAAATTTTCTCGATGATCGCCATTGTTAATTTTTGTTCTTTATTTTTATAGAAACGTTGACATTTTATGCAAATTATCTGAAATTTTCAGAGTAGGGACTTCTCGTTTTCAATTTTGTTTTCAATCGAAATTTTTTTTTTTTCAATTCAGCTCATTTCTCATAATACCACTCTGGGGATTTTTGAAGAAGTTGAGAGAAACTCAAAGTTGAAAAAAATAATAATAAATGTAATTCAAAGTGGTAATCATCGAAAAAATTTCAAAATTTTTCGAAAGAGTAAGAAAAAAAAAGAAGATAGATCTGAATAATTTTTTAATATTTTTTTTGAAAACTACATCTAAAAACAAAAAAAATGAAAAAAAAAATGTTATTTGGAAATTTTTGGACAAACAACAGACTTTTAAAAAAATTTAAATGATGGTTAATTTGTGATGGAATTCGTTTCATTTTTTTTTTCAACACTTCGCTTTTTTTGTTCAATCACCCAAAATCCATAGTTTATTAAATAATGTGATATACAATAGCGATAATTCCATCACAAATTAATCACTTAAAAATTTTTAAAAGCCTTTTGTCTGTCTAAAATTGAACTAAATAACAATTTCTCTTTTCATTTTCTTTGTTTTTAAATGTAGTTTTCAAAAAAAATGTAAACAAATTATTCAGAACTATCTTCTTTTTTTTTTACTTTTTCGAAAAACTTTGAAATTTTATCGATGATTACCACTTTAAATTTCATTCATCATTTTTTTTCCTACTTTGAGGTTCTCTCAACATCTTCAAAAATCCCCAAAGTCGTATTATAAGAAATAAGCTGAGTTGAAAATTAATAATTTTTTTCAATTAAAAAAAAAAAATAGAAAACGAAAAGTCCTCACTCTGAAAATTTCAGAGAACTTGCAGAAGATGTGAAAGTTTATATATATATAAAAAAAGAAAAAAAAAAGAAAAATGGCGATCATGGAGAAATTTTCGTTTTTTTTCCGAAAAAAAACGTTGATGATCAGTCTGAATTATTTTTTTCTAGTTTTTTCTGAAAAGTACATTCAAGAACAAAAATTTTGAAAAAAAACGTCTCGATAAATCAATTTTTGAAAAAGTTATAGATATTTGAAAAATAAAAAGCCAATTTTTTTGGAAAAATGATAAATTTTTATCAGTGGAGTAAAAAAATCTGAAAAAATCTAAAAAAATGCTTTTGATAGGATAGAAAAAGATAAAAAAGTTTCAGCCAAATCGAAAGGGGTCAGGGTTGAAAGTGATCGATTTGACATGGAATTACTCATATTTATCTAGTTATATGCAATGCTCATCCCTCCTGCAGGGGGCACTTCATTAGGGGGTGAGCAGCAGGTCTCGAGTATGATAAATCGTCGGCCATTAAGTCGATTTCGTGGTTATCCGCGAGAAGAACTCTTCTCTCTGGCCCCTCACTATCTTTCACACAAATACACACACTCACACAGACACAGAAAGAGGTTTTCTTTTTCTAGCTGAGTCGCAGCCCAATCTATCGTCGTGTCTCATGCAAAAAGTTAATTATCCTTCCTCGGTCCGGAGATGACCAGGAAGAGCTGCGACCGGCGATGAGAATTGAGAGCGCGTTACTCAGTTTGACTATATCTTCCACATCCTGTTTCACCTCGGCACCTTTTCTTCTCCTTTTCTCCTGGCTTCGACGAGGGACACGTTTCTTATCGCTGCAGAAATCTCCGCTGCTGCGATAAGGGTCACTCGAAATTGTTCGAGCTGCTGCGTCTGCACACCGACGATTCATTTTCACTCCCTTTTTCAACAACATTTCATTCCTTCTTACCTTTCCTCTCTGTCACGTACTCTTTATGATTTTCCCTCTTACATTGTGATGTGAAAACATTTGGGGAGGGTGGGGGTGAGTTTGAGTAAAACGTGTCCACAAAAATCGTTACACTGACGATGAGAAAACAATGTGCCAGGATTTGTTGACCGTTAGCAAATGTAAAGTTGAATATATGGCGAAATCAATTATATTTTAAGAGTTACCGTAAAATGGGGCTACTTTGATTTTGGGGGTTACTTTTTGTTGATTTTTGGGGCTACTTTGGACGAGCAGCAAAATACGGTAAAAACGTGTGCGCAGTGAACCCTCGTGACTTTGTGGGGTGAGAGGGGGTGTGGGGAGTGAGTAGAAGAGGAAAAAAGTCATTCATAAACCAGGTAAACAGATATGTGTAACAAATCAAGATGTCCGAACAATCGATGATGCCATTCGCACGAAGGGAATGAAGAAGGGCAAGAAGAACGACTCCAACGTCTGTTACATCTGTAAGGCCCGAATTTTAAGTCGCAAGTCCTACCCTAAGATCGAACTTTCCATGGAACTCAAGTTGCAACTTAAGATCGAACTTAAGTTCCAATTTAAGATGAATCGTAAGTTGAACTAAAGTGCCATTATAAGTTCATACTTAAGTTCAAACTCTAGTGCGAACTTCAGATCGATCTTAAGTTCAAATTGAAATTTGGTTTGAAGTTCGAACTTAAGATCCATCTTGAGCTTAAACTTAAGTTTGATCGTAATTAATTATTTTCACAACTAATTTAAAATAACACGGTTGAGGGAGGCGATGAAAGAAGGTTTAACTTAAGTTCATGCTCAAGATGGATCTCAAGGTCAAACCGCAAACCCAATTTAAGTTTGAACTTAAGATCGATTTGATGTTCGCATTAAAGTTTGAACACAAGTATAAACTTATAATGATACTTAAGTTCAAACTTAAGATTCATCTTAAATTTGAACTTAAGTTCGAACTAAAATTCAAATTTGAGTTCAATAGAAAGTTTGATCTAAAGTTTGAGCTTAAGAACTTAAAATTCGGACCTCGGTATTTAGTATTTTTATGTAAAATATTTCTTTAATAAAAATGACGAATTCATTGTCAAAAATCGTTATTTTTCATTTAACTTCATGTACAATGTATGAAGTATTATTGTTTTTTTATCAAAATTATGTCAAAGCTGCATTTACGATGTGCATCTTTGACATAAGTTGCATTTTAATGCCTCTCCAAAGTAGCCCCACACTCGGGGTTACTTTGGCTTTTTTTTCTAAATATATAAAATTGTGAGGGTCTAGTGGTGCTTGCTATTGTTATAAATTTTATAGCCAAAGGACACATTGTTCTGTTCGAGCAAGAAAAAAATTTAATTTTGGACGTTAAAAAAATGTTACGACCAAAATACTTCTGAAACACCAACAAAGTAGCCCCGTTTTACTAAAACTGCTTTCTCACTGTATAGTCCTTCGAGAGATGATACGAATAAGTGAAAAGGAAAAGAAAAGCGTTACAGTTCTTTGAGAAATTTTTTCTAATATTAGTGGGAAAGGTCGAGAAAAACATCACGGTCCTTCGAGACATTTGACGAATAATTGAGAAACTTTGGCAAAAAACGTCACGGTCCGCCGAGAAATTTTTGAGGATAAGAGAAAAGCGTTAAGGTCCTTCGGGAAATTTTGCGAACAAGTGGAAAGTGTCCGCGAGGAACTTTACACGGACCGCGCAACTTCTATAATCTAGTCTAGAACTATAAATCCGTCTGTGAGTCGTTTATCAAGTTTGAAATCATGAAAGTCTAAAAATTACATGTTTTATATTTCAGTCATCATGAACTTTAAGGTACTAGTTTACTTTAGAAGGCCAAAAAAGGCAAAATTTTCAGACTTTTTTTCTCAGTTTCTTTATTATCAAATATGGCTATAAAAAAAATTTCCACACCATTGTTTCATCCTTCGAAAATACGAAAAAAAAATTATTTTTCATTTTGATTCTTTGAATAATTTATAGAAGGTGCCAAAATCGAGTTTTCGAAAATGACTTGTCCCATGGCCGACAGTTAATCTCAGGATTGGCAAGTCTGAAACAAAAAAGATAAAAAAAGTATTTTCAAGAGGAAGGTTTTTTACAGAAGAATTTATTACGGTTAATGAAAAATCGATTAAAAAATTCAATTCTCGATTTTCATTTCAAACGTCCGCCATTTTTTAGTTTCAATCGATTTTTCATTAACGGTGGTCAATTCTTGTATAATAAACCTTCCTCTTTGAAATGCTTTTTTTTTCCGACTTGCCAATCCTGAGATTAACTGTCGGCCATTGGACAAGACATTTTCGACGTTGACGCCTTCTATAAATTATTCAGTCAAAATAAAAAAAAAACTTTTTTTTTGTATATTCGAAGAATGAAACAACGTTCTAATAACAGTTTTATAGCCATATCTGATGAAGAAGCTGAGACAAAAGTCTTAAAGATTTGCTTATTTTAGCCTTCTAAAGTAGACTAGTACCTTAAGTGTCTAAAAAATTATTCGTTAACAATGAAGGATAAGCTGAATTTGAACAGTATATTAATATGTTAATATTAATATCAAAAATAATAATATCAATTGTATTTTATAATTTCAATAATATTCCATTAATTTCAATAATCCAATAGTGAAATATGATATCAATAATATAACGTATTACATTCTAGTGACAAAAAAAGTTAATAGTAACAAATTTCTTCTCATTGAAGCTGTTTTTTTTGTCCGTTTAGACTCTTTTATGATTATCAAAAACATAAATATCGAAAAGTTATGAGTCATATTTCAATTATCATAAACTTCACGTGTCTAAAATGTGAGTTGAAAATGAAGGATAAGATGAAGCTGGATTATATAGTAATGTAAATATTAATGATAATGTCAATGATATTAAATCATTCCAATAATATTTCGTTAATTTTAATAATTCAATTATTAGTTAATAATATATTAATTCAAAGGCAATATTAACTTATCACATTTTAGTTACCAAAAATTGTAACACATCCGATTATATGAAAACTAAAATAAATTCTCTCAGTAAAGCTGTTTTCACTCAAATTTTGTTTGAGTTCTCGCACTGCGCTCACAATAGTTTTTCTCCTAGTTTCATCCAACGCTGCAAAGTTCCACTCACACAAAGACAAATATTTGAACGAACTAACTGCAGGTAAAACGCATAAGAATTTTATTCGTCCGACTGTTTCGCCTGTATATCGCGGTATTCAGGACAACGGTGGTTTTTATTTCACTCCACATCGTCCATTTTTTTTTTCGACCGACTGTGAATATTCGTGAATTTTCAACAATGAACAAAGAGTCATCGAGAGTAACTTGATTTTTGTGGGTGTGTGTGTGTTTTTTTTTTTTACAAAAAACCGGAACGAACGCTCGCCTGCTATTCAACGCGCACAGAGAATGAGGCGAACTATGGCAGGGGTGCAAAAGCAGCGAGGGAAAGGCAGTAAAAAACAAAAACGAATGAGAAAAAAGATTGCGAGAAAGAGGGGGAAAAAAGAGGAAGAGTGGTGAAATAGTGAGGGACTGAATGGATGAGGGCGCTAAGGGAGGGAAGCTGTAATTGCGTTTGTAACGTTTGGGACCAATAATGCCGAACGTATTCGTTTAACAGTGCAAACATATTCATGTATCGCGAGCAAACTTCGTCGATGCTGTTGGCCTCTCTGGAGAGACGATATTTGCCATGCTTCTCTCTACCTTTGATTTCATACCGTAAAAAAGAAAAAAAAGACGAAAACAACCTAAAAACAACCGTCTAACGAACAGAAAGAGCTGGAAAAAAAAGTTCATAGTAACGATGCCGAAGGCAATGCAAAAGAAACCTCTCAGAACTTGTGACTAATCTCTCTATGATCAAATTTGTAATTTATGTTTATGGTTCAAAATGAGAATTTTGGGATGAAAAGAAATCTTAAAGAAAAGGTAAGCATCGTCGATTTCTCTACAGTTTTTGAGACTATTCTGCAACCCGAAGTTATAAAGCAATATATGGAAAAAGAAATCATCATCTTCCTGAATTTAATGCGTTTGACGCCGAAGTACAATTTTAATCTCATTAATCCGAATTTTTACATTTAGATGGATAATTTTACATTTTTTAAAGCATTCGTTATTCATGGTGTTAATTTTATGGATAGTTTTTAAAATAAAATTTCTCATTTAGCGAATACGCGTTATACAAATCCAATCAATAAATTCATATTAACAGCGATTACGTGGACAGATGGATTGATTGATCAATGGATTTATGCATAGTTACGAAATAATTTCTGGCTATGTGCAGAGGAAAACTGGAGGTTCTTTTTCAAACTTTGTGATGTTTGAATAAATATTAATATTAGTATAATATATATGAATTAATTAATATATCATATTACATATGGGGTATTCCATGTCAAATCAACCGCTTTTAAACCCGACCCCTTTCGATTTGGATGAAATTTTGTTTTCTTTTTCTACCAAATTGAAAACATTTTTCAGGAAATTTTCAAATTTTGTTGTGCAACCTAAAAGAAAAAGCCTTTTTTTCAAAATGACTATAACTTCTTCAAAAATTGACTAATTGGGACGTTTTTTTTGGAAAATTTTCGTTTATGAATGTAATTTCCGAAAAAAAATACAAAAAAATTTCAAGATGTATGAAATTTGTCACTTTTTTGAGAAAAATCATCTTTTTATCGAAGTTCGCCATTTTGATTTATTTTTTACTCAAAAAATATTTTGATCAATACCAGAAAAAATGCCGCCTAATCGGGAGTGGCATTCCTTTTCCTTCTACTATTTTTTTTTAACGATTGAAAAAGAAAATTCTCAATTGGGCTTATTTCACAAAGTACCACGCTGGAAATTTTTGAGGATTTATAAAGGACTTCGGAATTTAAGAAATTGAGAAGAAATAAAAAATTGATAATAAAAGTGATAATCACCAAAATTTTTCTTTTTTTTTTCAAAAAAGTGAAAAAAAATAGAAGGAAAAGCAATGCCACTCCTGGTTGGGCGGATTTTTTCCCGGAATTGATCAAAGTATTTTTGAGTGGAAAAGAAAATTAAAAATGGTGAACTTCGATAAAAAAATGATTTTTCTTGAAAAAGTGAAAAATTTCATAGATTTTAATATCTTGAAATTTTTGTGTATTTTTTTTCGGAAAGTACATTTAAAAACGAAAATTTTCAAAAAAAAAAAATGTCCCAATTAGTCAATTTTTGAAAAAATTATAGTTATTTTTAAAAAAAGCTTTTTCTTTTGGGTTGGATAAAAAAAATTGAAAATTTCCTGAAAAATCTTTTTAATATTGAGTAGAAAAGGAAAACGAAATTTCAACCAAATCGAAAGGAGTCGGGTTTAATAGAGGTCGATTTGACATGGAATACCTCATATATACTATATTTTATATTATTATATTACGTTATATAATTAATATAATGTAATATTAGAATTAGTATTCAATATCCCAAATATGGAGATCTTTTTTAGATCTCCACTGCATGGAGATCTAAAAAAAATTAGAAATTTTGCAAATTGGAGATTTGCTCATGGATTCTTCGTTTAATAATCCTCCATAATATGATCTTCAGTATCTTTTCGTTGCTTTAATTATGTTCAATTATGATTACCTCTTTTTAAAAAAAACTTGAAAAACGACGAAAGGAATCAGGAGACTCGGGATAAATTTCTGTTTCACATGATTTTTTCACTTTTTTTTCAAAAATGCAAAAATTTTTAATCACTTTTCAGACCTCGTCATTCAGTGCATTTGTGTGCAAGAACTGAACCTTATCAACGAGTGTATCGGCGCAAAAAATTTGAAACTCAACTGCGGCCTTACTAATAACAGAAAAATACTAAATTTTGCGAAATTAACTATTGTTTTGCTTTTTCGATAAAATTTTCATTGAGTGAAGAGAGATAGCAATTTTTGAAGTTAATGCTTTTCTATTTTTTAATTCTTTAATTTTTTGGACTTTTTTTTTATTTCTTAAATTTATTGTAATTAATTTTTTTTTTTTATTGATGAAAAACTTAACTTACTAAAACGTAGCTCGTTTTTCGAGCAGCCAAAAAGTAGCACAGCCTCAATTGCTGGAGAAAAAAAACTTTTGTACCAAGTGCATAGAATATTTTCATGATGAGCTAACGGTTCATAGAGGTTTCATTGGGGCGAAAATATGGCGTTGTCATTCGATGAGTGATGCGTCAATGGGCGATTCATTTTGATCTGTGAAAAGAATTCCCCTATCGCGAGTTCCTCGCTGTGAGTCGACGCAAAATCTGTCACCATTGATCTAGGATCTAAGGTGATTCGAATGATTCGGCAGATGGTATATCGATAATTAAGGGATTTGAAAAGTTGCGCGTAAGAATCAAGACGCTTTCTCACGTCGCTAGATTAGGTCTGTCATTTCGTGAGTCTACATTTTTTTCCCTCACGTTCAAAGTATATATTATGTATGTATACATAAATATACTGTACATATTTATGTAAGTATGCTAATGACATAAATCGTACAGCTGCCACGATAGCGTGTTTTCGTTCGAGTGGTAATAATCGTCTTGAAGTCACGTTGCGGCCTCGAATTCTGGAGGAACGAGTCAGGGAGCACGTTTCTCGTTCTCTTTTGTATAAAAAATTTTCTTCTAATTCTTTTTTCAATCCACGGAACTGGGCCATAAATTCAAGAGGATCAGTTCGGCGGTTTAATTAAACTCTCCCGGTTACAGAAGAGAAAAAATGCGATTCCAGACTGAGCAACGATATATGGGGAGTTCTTTCTCAACCGGGCCACTTTGCTTCTCACCCTTTCAAATTTTTCTCAAAATCTGCCAGTTTGAAATATTAGTCAAAAGGAACGTCTGTGATTTTTTTAAAGATTTTTTAGGCGTCCGTTCAGGATTTTCAATTTTTCATTACGAACACTGTAACTGAAAAGATATTCATCAAATAAAAAAAAACATGGAAATAACAACTTTTTTATTTTTCCCACTTTATCGAAAAAAATTAAAATCATAATTTTTTTGCATTGAGAAAATTGATATTTTGCAAAAAAATTAGAATACAATTTTTTTAAACCTAATAACACACTTTCGATTTCGGTACAAATTTTACAGGATTTTTGTCATTGGGTAAAGAGTATGCGAAAAAAAATTCAGAATGGCACCTGCAATGGTTACGATGAAAAAAAATAAAAACCCTGCGAAATCTATGTGCGGTTATGAGATTTCGCAGTGTTTTTATTTTTTTTCGTCGTAACCATTGCAGATGCTGTTCTGAAATTTTTTTCGCAGACTCATTACCCAATGACAGACATCCTGTAAAATTTGTACCAAAATCGAAAGTATGTTATTAGGTTTAAAAAAAATGTATTCTCATTTTTTGCCAAATTTCAATTTTCTCAATGCAGAAAAATTATGATTTCAATTTTTTTCGATAAAGTGGAAAAAATAAATAAGTTTTTATACTTATGTTTTTTTTTGTTCGATGAATATTTTTTGAGATACAGTGTTCGTAATGAAAAATTGAAAATCTTGAACGGAGGCCTAAAAAAATCTTTAAAAAATCACAGACGTTCCTTTTGACTGATATTTCAAAATGGCAGATTTTGAAAAAAATTGGGTAGGGTGAAAAAAAAGTGGCCCGGTTAAAAAAGAACTCCCCATATACTTTTCTTTATCCACTATTCTGCCCTCTTGCGATCGAAAAACGACTCGCATTTGTATCTTCGAAAAACGCAAACTCGAAACGCACAACTGGCTTTCAATGTCCAATTTTTTTTGTTCAATTGGACGCCCGGGGCTTCATTTCGTTTGCACATATTGTAATATGTAACGACAGTGCTCGTTATTGCATTCACATATCCACTAAAAAACATACGCGGACACAGCTTTATTCATCATTATTTCCATATCAATACAGACCGAAAGGAAATACCGAAATGCACTCTCGATACTCGACTATTGTGCCCATAACTGTCGTTTGACAACGAATCTCGTTTTTTTCCTCTCTCCGGGCTTTTTTCCCAATCTCCTCGCACATTTACCTATCCGCGAGTTTTAATTAAAATAAACACTCGGTGCTTTTCATTTCCATGGTCGAACTGCCGAAACCTCTTTCGTTACGCACCACGCATACATCGCCAATTGTACAATATTCATCCATGATCAACGGTACATATGGGGCGTTCCATCCCAAATCGGAAAGTTTGAAAAACTTTTTTTTTATTTCCTCAAATTTCTTATTTTTTTCGTACCCATCAAAAGACTCTTGCTGGTAAATTTTAAGATTTTTTTTATTCCTCGTTGAAAAGACCAAAAAACCGCTCTTTTTCGGTATTTTTGGTCATAACTTCTTTAATAATGATCCAAATTAATTTTTTTTTTTAATTTTTGTTTTTAATGGCTTTTTCAGAAAAAAAATACAACAGAATTATTCGACATGTTTTTAAGGGAGTTTTTGGAGTTTTAAACTTTCATTCGCGTTTTTAAAAGTTATTATATGTTTTTATTTTTATTTTTTTTTGTTTTAAACATCTATTTATTCAAAAACTTTTAAGACTAGAACGATCGTGGGATTTCTATAATTACTATTTCTTTTCGATTTTTGAAAATAATTTTTTTTTTCATTAATTACTATGAATATCAATTTTCGTTACTGTAGAGTATTTTTTTTTCATTATTTAGAATTTATTTTGACACTTTTTTATAAAACTTTTTAAATAAAAAAAAAATTAGTTTTTAAAAATCGAAAACAAATAGTAGTTATGGAAATCCCACGATCGGACTATTCTTAAAAGATGTCGAATAGATAGATGTTTAAAACAAAAAATTGAAAAAAATCAAAATATACACTAACTTTTAAAAACGCGATTTACAGTTTAAAACTCAAAAAACTCATTTAAAAACACATAGAATATTTTTGTTGTATTTTTTTCTGAAAAGGCCATAAAAAAACAAAAATTGAAAAAAAAACTTTTAATTTGGACCATTATTAAAGAACTTATGAACAAAATATTTAATAATTCAATAATTTAATATTTTTTTGTTAATTTAATCTTTTGAACGGATAATAAAAAAAATCTCAAAATTTACGAGCAAGGGTCTTTTGATGGGTACTAAAAAATATAAAAAAATTGAGAAAATAAAAAATAGTTTTTCAAACTGTCCGATTGGGGATGGAACGCCCTATATATATTAGACGGATTCAAAAAAAGCGACTATTTTTTTTTCGGAATCCCCTATTAAATACTTTTGGGAGGTGAAAAAAGATTCCTGTTAATAGCAGAAATCTTGATATTAATATTTATCGTTAGCGGTCTCTCATCGCATATTTCTATTTTTTATTTAAATAACACAGGAAAAATTTGTTTCAAACTTTGAAATTTTATACATCGGCTTCGAGTCAATGTGCAATGAAATGAAAAATACATATTCTTATAGGGAATTGAATGCTCTACAAAAAAGAGCTCTTATAATTTTTCGATAAGCTCACTCCTTCAAAGGTTATTCAAGGTTAAAGTTGCATTTAGAGCAAATTTAACTTTTTTTTTGTTTCCGGCAAAATGTTAAAACTTTTTACGCAAATTCTCCATTGCTATGATATTATATTATTTTCATGTTGCATATATCAAATATAGGCGGAGATCCAGTAATTTTTCTTTGAAAATTACATTTGTTAATTTTTAATGAAAAATAAATGTTCGGAATTTCAAGAATATGATTTTTCTTGTATTTCCTCATCTGCTTCAAACTGTTATAAAATATTTACAATTAGGATGCAAAATGTTCGAAAGAACGATCAAAATGATTATTTTTCGCTATTGAATAAATTGTCTTGCTTTCGCTATTTTTTTGGGAATGTTTAATATTTTGACACATTTACAACTCTATCACTTATTTCTTTACTCCTTTCTCCATACTTATTTCTCCACTTATTCATCTGTCACTTGAACAGTTCCCCCAATTGAAAAGCCTACCAGATTACAAGTGTCCAGCTTCTCAACTCAGCCGGTCACTTACCGACGTTGGAGCGGCCTCCATTGAAAGAGCACAGTCGTCCCGAAGTCGGTAAGTAGGGGATCGCCGGATTAAATTCTTGATTCGCGGTAGAGATGATATTCGAAAGAGTTATTATTTGGTGGAGATTTATTCTGGTAAGCTTGTTGCTAATGACATTAAGGTACGGTTTTATTGTGATGGTGATGTACTTCCCTGGTATAAAAATAAATGGTATAGCTATAATGTGCTATTTCGATTGCCAAAAAGGAACAACGCGATACGGCGGTGAAATTTGCGCTGGGCTAGAGCTTAATTCACGGTAATTGGAAAATAATATGCCGAGCTAAGCGGCGTATCCGAACACTTTATACCTATAAAATGGGATACATGAAGTATATGTTTCAACTATGGTAGGAGAATTATACCGAAGGACGGTGGCATCCTCAAGGATCCTCGACATTTACGAGGGACTGAGTGGCCCACAAGTGCATGCTCAGTTGTTGAGTAATACGTTTACCACCGCGGAATACGAATAATTAACATAAACCATCTGGTTTTGCCGGCCTGGACCGGTTCTCATGACATCGACACGGCATCGAGAATACCGCATCCACTTAATCACTTTATATACTTATGTTTATTTATGTTTATCCCGTTCCTCATAATTTATGTGATCTGGTTGTACATATATTTTTCGGCACATATTCGACGATTCTTTCATACTGATAAGTATCCGTTGACGTTAAATTAAATTTCTATAAGTTTACGAGTTGCTGAAAAGTCGAGTGACTAAACGTAGTCCTCGGCGCTATCAACTCTTGCCGAGTTTCGCGTGTATACTCTGAGTTACGAGATCCACTATATTATTCGTATATAGTATATATCTATAGATATATATACATAAGCTTATGAATGTACGCCGTGCAATAGAAGTAAGCTTTTGCTAGGTAAAATTAATGCTCGTTTCTGCTCTTAATTCAAATTCAGTTTAACGAATTCAAGAGAAGGACCCGAAAAGTTTGTTAATTTTGATCAAGCCACGGTACTACATCTTCCGGTAAAATACAATATTCACGTAGATCCGCATTGCATCTATTAAGGGGGTTGAAAATTGCACCGGAATTGCAGATTTTATTGCTCAGAGGGCTTTTTGTGAGTTGGAAAAGGAAATCGAAAATTCTTGTGTAAGAAGAGGGTTAAATAATTTTTATTTGATTGCTGTCCAAAGTAAGAATCTATGACAATTACTATTTCAGCGATAATTACTATTTCCTTTTTTTACAATTCGGCTTTTTTTCGAAATTCGCATTTTTTTTGAAGTTTGGTTATTTTTTTTCGGTGAAGTATTTTTTTCAAAAATTTATGCAGTGATCAAATTATTACTATGCAATGGTAAAGCTCAAGTAAAAGATTTTTATTCAGAGCTTGTATATGGGGTATTCCCGCTGAAATTTTCACGTCCAAACCCGGACCCTCTTGAATAATTGTGAAAAAAAAAATTTCGAAAAGTATTATTGAATGATAAATAAGAAATGATTTTTGATTGTTATTATCGATAACTGTTTTTCTTTCTCGTTCTGAAATCCGGCTTCATTTTCAGCTACTGACATTAAATTATTCAATAATTTCGACAATGCAAATATTTATTTAGGTTTTCATCATAAACATCCATTGCAATTACAGTCTCTTATTTTTTACTAGTATTTAAGGGTGTGCGAATATTCGAATTTACGAATTGTTCGAGATCAATCGAATAGAATAATTCGAATCGAGTTTCGAATCGAATAATTCGAACTATTCGAATCATTCGATTCATCTTGAATAATTCGTAAATGCGAATATTCGCACACCCCTAAAAAAATCGTGCAGATTATAAATTCGCAGATGGCTTCTCTCCACCATCGTTCTAGTAAAAGGTGAAAATTAGGAAACCTGTTCATAGGGTAAAAGCCGGATAGTGGCCCCCGGGGGATAGTTGCTCTGGTTTTTAATACACTATATTAGAGATGCCCCTATAGCGTTAGCGCTTTTCTGTAATTATTAATATGCCCTCGTACCCCTCAGTACCCAAAATACATAGGACAGGGCCCACAAGTTTCGTATGTGTGAGCGAAAATCTTCCGCGGTGAGACCTCGACGAGCGTTGTACTAATATTGGTTACTAATTTTCATTGAATAAATAGTGTTGTGGTTGAGGATTCAGTCAACTATTTGTTTCTTCGCATGCACTAGAGTTTCAACTACACGCTCTGATACGGTATATTGTTAAATAGCTTTTATTTATTTTTTTAATAAAAAGGGCAAGTATCCGCATCGAAAAGGATAGTCGCCCCAAATTCGGCAACATGACAAAACGGCAATATGACAAAAACCCAGACATAGTCCTTGCTATACCGAGGTTAGTTTAGCACTAGCGTTTAAAGAACTGGATAAGAAAGAAAAACGGTTAATTAGAGGTATTTAAAAAAATAATGAAATTATTAATTACAAAATAATAAAATTGATAATAAAATATCTAAATAAAAAAATGAAATTAAAAAAATATAATAAAATAAAATAATCTGGAACTTAGTATTAATTATAAACTTCTTCCAAGTATTTTCGACATGAGGCGACTATCCGCCACGTTGGGCAACTATCCCTCTTTGAAGAGGTCAAATGAAACGGGATTTACTCGAAAACAATATTAATTGGGTTTACAAAAATAGTGCACAATGAAAGATAAAAGACTGATGTTTTAATATACACGAAGCATATTGTCAGTAAATACTTAATTTTTAAGTAATAGAGCTTTTTCCTTAAGTGTGGCAACTATCCGGCTTTTACCCCAAAGATAATTAGGTAGGGGATAAAAAAATGGGTCAAATTCGATTATAATTGGACATGAAAAAATTGATGATTGGTATGAAATTTTTTCCTACAGCATATCGTTAGCATTGAAAAGTCCAGAGTCGATTTCACGTGCTCGGATCGTATTACCCAATTTTCTCCCTACAGGTCACGTGAATACACGCGAGTGTATTCTTAATCCACGTACACACGATATCCGCCAATGAACATTTTGTACATGGTTAACATGAACGAGAATGTGCCTCATACTTATATCTACATATACCTGCATTATATCTACATATATGCATTAATATCAGGGTGGTCCTTACTCAGGGCTCGGGTGAATTTCTTATCAGACGCCCCTCAAACCAACTTCAAATAATTCAAAAACAATACCCTAATTTGTTCAGATTTTTATCTAGACTCTAATTCCTCATTTGAAACACACGTGTTTTGGCTATATTTTCAGGACCCATTTTATTCCAAGTGTAATAACTTTCAAAAAAATCTTCAACTGCAAGATTTTAGTATTCATTGGTGCTACTATTTGACTAGACGAATTGCAATTCGTCTAGATTGACCCGTATGATGTGAATTTTTTCTCAAATAGTAGCACCAATGAACACTAAAATCTTCCAGTTACATATTTTTATAAATATGATAACACTTGGAATAAAATATATCCTGAAAAAATTATAGTATTGTTTTTGAATTATTTGGAGTCGATTTGGGAGATCGTTTGATACAAAATTCGTCCGTGCTCTAAATAAGGACCACCTTAACAAATATTCGCACACATAGCATATCTATATATAGGGAATAAAGTAAGTAAGAACATTGTAACTCACTTGGCTTATCCAGATCGGATATCTTCACCTCCGAGTACACTGCGGCAACCCCCAACACCACCGACACCATTGTCGCGATACTCCACCACATTTTGCCCCGGTACCTTTTTCAACGACCCCTCGCGCGCACAACCCCCGTATGCAACTCCTCTCTGCCGAGAGCCCCGCGGCGTCAGCTTGCATACAACAACCCCCGGCGCACACAAACACTGTCCCAAACAATATATATATATATGTATATGTATATATATAAATATATGGATATATGTGTATATATCTAGATATATCGATATATATATATATATATGCATATACAATATACCCCACTGTTCACAGTGACACGAGAGGGGGTAGCAACCCCCTGTACGTTCCGGTTCTTCGCTCCGGTTCTCCCTCAGTCTCTCTCTCTCTCTCTCTCTCTCTCTAAACCTCGAGCCACCCTTCGCTCTGTTTCTCTTTCGTGTAATAGCGTCACTAGTCCCGCTCAGTCGTTCATACCGAGGTGCGATGAACCCTCACTAATTGCTGCATCACACACACACACACACACACACCCTCGGCCACAGACACACACCCCCACACGAACAAGGAAAAATCTTTTGCCAAGAGGGTTGTGCCGTGGTTCACCCCTTCGGGCTTCTCTTTTCTTGTTTTTCCACGGTTTTCCACCCTCTGCCACGCGCGCCTACACTCGCTTCTCCACGGAATGAGACAGGGAGACGTTGAGAAGAGAGTTGTAAAAATAAACAAAGGCGACGGATGGATGGGGGATGAAAAAAAAGAGGAAGGAACGAAAAATCAGAGGCAGTGATAGATATATATATATAAATATATAGAGGCGCAGTTGGGAATGAAACGAAATAATTGTGAGGGGTTGATGGAGGAAGAGGATAAGGAGGAGAAGAGAAAAACGTTCCTCAGATATCCAAGTGCGGCGTTTCACACGGATCTCCAACAACGGGATTCGCACCTCGAGATTTCAAGATTTTTTTTTCTTTTTTGGTCGGGGTTGACGACTCGCCAGTTTCGGGGGATGACCGCCAGGTGGATTTATTTGTCCAGCGTTTTTTCTCGCGAGCGAAACTCTGTTATTATTTTTTTTTTCCTCTTTTTTCGGGGTCGTTAAGCAACGCGACACATTCGAACTGCCGTTTTATGGGGATTTTTTACGAGTATCTCGATATCTCGTTATAGTCGATGCGCGTATCGGTTCGTAAATAATAGTTTAATTCGCTTTAATAAACGTCCGATCCGCCCTCTCACCCTTCGCCACCGGTTCGACGTTTCGACCGAATTCACCAGGTTTTTTTTCTTTTTCAGCCTCGTTTCAGCTTTTTTTTTCGAGCACTCTCGACGTTCACGACCGCGTCACGTGTACATGCGAATTTATTGGAACAGAGATTGAACCAATTGATCGACACACTGCGACGATACCTTCTACATATAACACACTCATAAATATATGTATATATATATTATATACTCGTATTCATCCGGATTTCTATTCAGTGTATCGCCGCTGATTTTTTATTTGCTCCAATTTTTCGTGAATGTAAACCCGATTGTGCGCTCTCGATTCCCCTTTATCCGCATATTTCCGGCGAACGATACGTGATCAAGGAATTATAAAACAGACCGTGATTCAGAATTTCAGCTGATTTTCATCGACTCTCGAGAAGCTCGCTTTTTTTTCGCAGCGATTGAGGATTTTTATTCGGGCGTTTCGTCGATGAGGCTTCGGCTATTGAATTTACATCGAGCGATGCACCAATCCTTCAATCACAACTGGTTGAAAGCTTCAGGGTTCTCTTTTTTTTTTTGTTTTTCAATCCCTTGTTTTGATGCGAATTTCGTTGGCAGTTTAATCGGCCGATTTTGTTCGGTACACGAATTATCGATTGCTGAATGATTTATCGTTCAGATATACGTTTATACGAATGAATATAATTGACTGAATTGAGGCAGTTTTGGAGACAAGTTTTTGCATAGTTCGATTTCGATTATCGAGGCGATTCTGGCAGTGAATTCGTCAATTGGCAGTGGAACGATTGCTTTTCAGTGAAACCGGACAATTGAATCTATGCAGGAAAGTATGAGTGTTTCACGAAGCCAGAGAGAAGCAAAGGTGAGGGATGTGTGCACGAACACGCAAACACGAGGTCGAAACGAAATTGTATACGTTTGTCGTTGCGCCGTTTAATTATCGGGCGTCGATGCAATTAAATCGCAACGTTTCCCAATTTACGTCCCTCCTTCTCTCTCACAAACGATCGCCGTTCATTCGATACCGCGATTTGGTCGTGTTACCATCACGATTTGCCTCGTATTGGCATCGAATACCCGCAAACAATTTTATCAGCGCTTTAAATTATACAAATTTCTATATAACCGCGTCGATTTGATATCCTACGAATAAATTGAGCTGCAATTCGCAGGGGTGACTTCCGTTTCATCGAGATTGATCTTCCCTCTTTAATTTGACCTTGATCGGCAGCGAAAAATTGGGGACTTAGGGCTTCTTTTTTGGAGGTTCACTCCTTCGACCGAATATTTTGGGTCTCGTTGATCCTTTCGAAGATCCTTGCACCTAAAATGCAAATTCGACGCTAGCGCATTTTTCCTGGGAAATTATTCTCCCTCCATTTTCCAACGTCAATAGAACGAAGCCTGAAGTAAGATTGGGTTCAATATTGCCACCTCGATTGATCACTATCGTCGATCAGTCGCAGAATCACGTGAATCTGCATTTCCAATTTGCAGGATACGGGTCGCTTCCTCCACCCAAATAGCAAAATTTTCTGGTCCACGATGAACATATGTATACGTTTGTAGTACTGTTATTATTATTTGATTGAAATTCAGCCAAAAGCGTTGTCATACGGGCAGTGATGGACGCCTCCGTTTCCAATATCGATCGATCGCGATCGGCCGTAGAAAAAAAAGAAAAAAAAGTAAGTCCTCAATCGACGGAATTTCTATGATCGAAATCCTCGTGTCTCCGAGTTGAATTTTTTTTTCTCATGTCGCAATTTTTCACTGTTCATTGATAAACATTCCTCCGTATCATCGTCGAAAATTCCGACGAATTTGCATATTGTCTCTCAATTAAATCATTGTCACAAGAATGTACGGCATCAAATGTATCCATGTATATGTCTTTATATATTTGTGTGTAATTTTTCGCTCCGTATGAACGGAGAGAATTATGGTGTCTCCTTGATTATCCGATAACTTTGTCGATTCAGTGACGAAAGTCGATAGAATGAAGGAAAATGAAGAAAATAAAAGTGGAACTCTTGCGGATCGACAGCGAGAGCGCTCGTACCGACGTCGAGTTCTGACCCGTCGCGGCGCGGTACTGAATTTCAGAAGCCATTGAATAGCGCGAGAGGTTCTCTGCAGAGAGAGAGAGAGAGAGAGAGAGAGAGAGAGAACCGGCTCGCGCGCCCCGCTTCGGCAATACTCGTGACTGGGTTCGTTGATACTCGGGAGGCGCGCGCTCTCTGCTCTGAGCTATGATTTATCGCGCTAAGTCGCGGTTATAGTCCCACGCGAGCGCGAGAGGGAAGAAGAGGATACGAGACAATGAGAGACGGAGAGAGAGAGAGAGAGGATTGAATAGATGGATAGAGGGAGAGATAGAGTCGGGAGACAACCGTACCGATCTCTGGGAGACGGCTAATGAGTCGCCGGCAATCGGACCATGAGGAAGGTAAGATTACGTAGATTATAGGGAATATATATATGTATATCATTAGCCGCGTACGTACAGGCGAGACACGTGAGAAATCGATCAGGGAAATCGAGAGAAGCCTCCAGGAATCTCAAGTTCCGATCAACATCATCCCCTGCAACCCTCATCACTCTCTCTCGGTCTCTCTCTCTCTCTCTCTCTCTCTCTCTCTCTCTCTCTCTCTCTCTTTCTCTCTTTCTCTATCTCGGGTTCCCACTGCCAAATGCACGATAGATAGGAGATTAGACTATATTAGGCACCCAGTTGCAATCGAACCATCGGGGCAGAGATGCATCACCGGAGAAACCCCACGGACGTGACTCGATTATTGTTCGATCTTTGTACAACGATATATGCGGATAATATATCTACCGATATCATGCACGAGCGGCTAATATTTCAGGATTCCGAAGAATCGTCATTGAGCTACGAGCGTTATTAAATTTTAGACGTTTCGGCGATTTTAACGTCGATCCTGCTCACTCAATTTAAGGATTTTGAGTCCCCATAAAATCTTTTAATGTTAATTGTTCAATAAATAGCTTCTTAATCGTCGTGAAATTTTTACACGACCTCCTGAATACTTCATGTAAGAACATATTAAATTTTCAGAATTCTATCATCATTACTTCAACCTCCTTAAGGGTTAGAATGAAAAATGATGAGAAAATTCTGAATATTTGGTATGTTTTTTTATGAAGTATTTAAGAGGTCGTGTAAAAATTTCACGACGATTGGGAAGCTCGTTATTAAATTAACATTCTGTCAAGAACAATATTTTAAACAAATAAAAAAAATATTTATCAATAAACTTCGTTTTGTTTCCGTTGCTTTCGATATAGTGTAGATATTAAAAAATTGAGAGTTAAAAAAAAAAACTTATCGCAAAGTTATGTCAGTTTCCATAAGACTACATTTAATTTAATTTTTTAATGGTAATTGTTCGATAACGAGCTTCCTAATCGTCGTGAAATTTTTACACGACCTCTTAAATAATTTATCCAAAAACATAGCAAATTTTCAGAATTTTCTCATCATTTGCGATTTGGGACTCAACATCCTTAAGGCTGTATTATGGTCGATAAAAAAAAATATTTTTACCATTTTTTTTAGTACAATATATTTACTTACATTTTGATAAAAAACAAAAAATCGAGAGAAAAAAAAAATTAAATATGTTATATACTGGTAAAGTTGGGGCTTAAGGTACTAGTCTACTTTAAAAGGCCAAAAAAACAAGTTTTTAAGATTTTTTCTCTTAGCTCCTTTATCAGATATGACTATAAAACTGCTCTTACAACATTGTTTCATGCTTCGAAAGTATAAATCAAAAATTTATTTTTTATTTCAATTCTTTGAATAATTTATAGAAGGCGCGAAAATCGAACATACCTTGTCCCATGGCCGATAGTTAATCTCAGGATTGTCAAGTCTGAAACAAAAAAATAAAAAAGTATTTTAAAGAGGAAGGTTTCTTATACAAGAAATCTACTACCGTTAAGGAAAAATCGGTAAAAAAAAATGGCGGATGTTTGAAATGAAAGAGAAAATTTATTTTTTCATAAGTTATTTTAAAACATGCGCAACTTTTTTTTAAATCGATTTTTCATTATCGGTGGTAGATAAATATGCTTGCGCAGTTTGGATTCTCAAGTTAAAGAAAAAGTTTAGTTAACTGAAATTATAAATTTGACTATTCGAAAATGGCGTCAAACTTTAATTCAGAAATTATACTATTAAGAAATTTTGATTTTTTTTTTCGTTGGCTCAAATGATGGATAAGATATTCAAAAGTTTAAAATTGAAAACTATGTTTTTTTAACTTTGCGTACAGCGTGTACCTCGCTCAATTCTTATCCGATTGATTCGAAATTGTAATTTCAGCTTCTTATAGACAAATAATTGCATTGACAATAATCAATTTCAAATCGACTTTTTACAAAGAGGAAAGATAAAAATCAAAATTAATACCAATCTGTGAATTAAAAGAAAGTCTTGGGTACTTCCACAGAAAAATAAGTAAGGAAAACTTTTTTTAACTTTTTTTTCTATTTTTATTTCAAAACATGTTCAAGTTACCTGCTGCAACGACGTCATTTTTTACTTCAAATATAGATAAAAAATATATTTTTATGCACCTTATTACATACAGAATAAAATCTTAAAATATGATTTTGATTAATTGCTTGGTAATTAAAAAAAAAAAACCCCAAAAGACCTTCGTTTTTCAGGGCGCCTCGATAAACCCTGTGCAAACTACTATTCACTCCATCTAGCTCTCAGGTCTGTTTTCTTTTTGCGGTTGGAATTGTATGAACCTGACTTTCGAAAAATGGGAGATTAAAAAAAAATCTTCGATCAATTATCGTTTCGTGTGAGGAGAAAAAAAACACACACATTCCTAATCAAGATGAGTTGTATTCGCGTGTCAAGTGCGACGCAAGAGAGACGAGAACTATTTGATCTCTCGATTGTGTTTTCGTGGAAAAATGCGTTTGAAGAGCGAATTTCACCTCCGATGCGAGATCTCTCTTTTCGTCTGTGATGCTGAGCTTGCGAGACTCGCGCACATTCTCTCGATGCCGATCACTTCCGCGATAACCTCGCTGAGCTTGCAATTGCCATCCCAAGAGTGGGTACTCTCGATTTTGTGTGTCATATATCCTATAACATTGACTCTTTATTTATACATACATATTAGGGTGGTCCTTATTTAAGGCTCGGACAAATTTTTTATCAGACGCCCCCCAAATCGACTCCAAATAATTTAAAAACAATACTCTAATTTTTTCAGATTTTTATCTAGACCCTAACCTCTCCTGAAAGAGGGTAGATCTCTCCATTTAAAATACACGTGTTTCGGCCATATTCTCAGGATATATTTTATTCTAAGTGTAATAATTTTTAAAAAAATCTGTAACTGCAAGATTTTAGTGTTCATTGGTGCTACTATTTGAGAAAAAATTCACTTTATCAAACGGGTCAATCTAGACAAATCGCAATTCGTCTAGATTGACCCGTATCAGAGTTTTAGCCGAATGGCAATTGATCTAGATTGACCCGTATGATAATGTGAATTTTTCCTCAAATAGTAGCACTAATGAACACTAAAATCTTGCAGTTACAGATTTTTTTGAAAATTGTTACACTCAGAATAAAATATATCCTGAAAATATGGCCGAAACGCGTGTATTTCGAATGGAGAAATCTACCCTCTGTTCGGGAGGGGTTGAAGTCTAGATAAAAATCTGAAAAAATTAGTGTATTGTTTTTGAATTATTTTGAGTCGATTTGAGGGGTGACCGATAAAAAATTCGTCCAAGCCTTAAATAAGGACCACCCTGATACATATTTATATACCGATGTGCAAGCTTATATTCGCTCCATCTAGCTCCGGTGCTAGACGGAGAATTTAACAGACTTTTATCACTGTATATGTGTACAGATTGTCGCCGAGATTTTCGATCTTCCTGAATCAGCAATTATTGCGTCGAATCAACGACGGTCCCACTCGATCGTGTGAAAGCTTTGGCACTGGTCAAGTCTCGTTTCTCTATATGCTTGTCGAAAATCTCTGGTATATGTTCCGTTTATATATATATATATATATATATATATGGGGCATTCCACGTCAAATCACGTGTTCATCGGCCTGACCCCCTCGGATTTTGATGTCCAATGAATTGTGGGTTTCGATTGGCCCAAAATATGACCTCAAATTTTTAGAAATTTTTATTTCATTGTTTAGGGGTTGCCCGAGCGAAAAATCATTAAATTGAGGGAAAACACAAAGAGGGGCCTTTTTTAAATTATTGAATTTTTTTCAAAGAAACTAGGGCCCAAAACAGAAATTTTCGTCATAGTTCGATAATGGGACAAAAATAATTACTATTTTTTTTTTAAATTATAATTACTATTTTTAAAATTTTTGAAAAAATCATCTGGTTTTTTCGAGGTCGTCGAGGCTAATAAATATTCGAAAAAGTTGTCGTTTCACTCTTTAACCAAGAAAAAAAATGAAGAAAATATTTTTGTCGCTGTTATTCTCACTACAAGAAACAATTAAAATAAAAAATTATAAAAATAAATAAATTAAAATACAAAAAAAAAATAGTAATTATTTTTGTCCCATTATCGAACTATGACGAAAATTTCTGTTTTGGGTCCTAGTTTCTGTGAAAAAGATTTCAATAATTTAAAAAAGGCCCCTCTTTGTGTTTTCCCTCAAATTAATGATTTTTCTCTCGGGCAACACCTAAAAAAAGAAATAAAAATTTCAAAAAATTTGAGGTCATATTTTGGGCCAAACAAAACGCACAATTCATTGGACATCAAAATCCGAGGGCGTCAGGCCGATGACCGCGTGATTTGATGTGGAATGCCCCATATACACACACACACATACACATAATATATAATACTTGTTTTAGGCAGAGAGTGCGAACGACGACGTTATAAAGATCGATCGTTTCCGAAGGACCGGGTGCGTGTTCGAGATAAGGTCCGACTTCGAGAACTCTCGGCCCGTTTCCGATCGAGATAAACTTCTCTCTCTCTCTCTCTCTCTCTCTCTTCTATATAAATAATATATAGATGTATATATGTATAATATGTTGCCCCATACTTTATCCTGGTTACCATTCCTAGTCTTTATCGCTCATCGCTTGCAAATCATTTGCTAATCCTCAGAGACGCGTGTCCTCACCACCGCAGCTTTCTCTCCAATCGTGGAAAAGCTCTCAAGCGACAAACACAATTCACACGTATACAAAGCGATACGCTATGGAAATGAGCCAAGGGTTACGCATCTATAGCCAATTGTATAATTGCACGGAAAAAAACGACTTAGTTGGTTCAACCAACCAGCTTAGTGCTCTGAGCGCCAGAAGAAAATTAATTAGATCAACTAGATAGTTGCTCGGGTCAACTAACCAACCTTATTTATTAGTTACCACAACTAAGTCGATTAGTTGTGCTAACTAAAAAATTGGTTTGGTTAGTTGACTCAACCAACTATCTAGTTGATCCAACTAATTTTCTTCTGGCGCTCAGAGCACTAAGTTGGTTGGTTGAACCAACTAAGTCGTTTTTTCCGTGTGTTGGGTAGTTGTGAAGTCATTCAAATTTGATAGTATTTTGCGAGTTAGTTTGGATATTGTAATTGAAGGGGTGGAATTATCTCCTAAAGCCTGTAGAATTTCTAATGAATTCTGTGTAATAATCAATTTTCATTTTCGACCATAACAAAGTTCGCAAAAATTGGAAAGGAAAATGGCTTTGCGAGAATTCGTCATACCGATCTTGATTATGCATAATTAATCAATTTTTTAGCTATGACAAACGTGAATACTTCTGACGACATCAGCAATATCAATCAATTATGGCATCGACGAATTATTTCAAGAGTCTACAAGCCAATTTGAAGCTGTGTATTATCCAGATTTAGGGTTGCAATGTAGTACGAGTGATCCTCGAGCTTTCTCGATGAATCGGCAAATGTAAGCGCTGACATTTCGATCGTGTAATCGGAGAGTGACGTCGTGTTGGGTCTGGGAATCGGTATCAAGCGGTGTGTCTGTGCTCTTACCGACACGAATCATCACATTGGAATATCAGTTAACCCTCGTCGCAACCACGTCATACAAGTTTGTTCGCGGATCAGCCGCGATATTCAACACTGAACACAGAAGTGCATTCATGAATTCCCGCTATGTTGGCGATCGAAATCCGACACGGGCGCTTTTCTCTTCCTACATGCTTCTCTCTTACTCTCCCTCTTCCTCATTCTCTTTCCCTCTTTCTGTTTCTGGCCATACATCACGTGGTACATCATCGACAACGTCGACTGTGCAGACTCTCTGCTAAACCGAACAAAGTTGTTCGACCATTTTGTTAACCCATTTTGTTAACGTGTCTCTCTTTTGTCCGGGTATTTTGCATGGATGTACCAACTTTTCAATGGATCGAAGAATATCTGGCTCCAATTACCGCCTGTTTTCGGTTTATCGATTTTATTTTTCATACTCAATACTTTTAATACTTTCTCATGCCCTTTTCGTTCTTCTTCATACTCAATTTTTCATACTTAATGCTAACTTTCCGTGGTCACACTTATCTGGGTCGATCTGACCTTGTCCATTTTTGAACAAGTATTGTGATCAAACTATCGGTCGGAAAAATCTCAAACAATTACAGAACATCCTTCAAACATTCCAGTTAATGTATTAAAAATTAGTTTATAAAAAATCAAATGTTTATATATTGTAAAAAATTCATAAAGAAGAAATAAGAAAAGTTATCGTGGGGTCGTTTTGACCCCGGGTGATCACGGAAGGTTAATACTCGTACTTAATAATAATTTATACTTTATACTTAATTATCATGACAAAGTTATGACAAAGTATGAAATTATTGAGAACGACATGAATTTATTGTCGAAGTGCTTCGTGAACATTTCAACGCTACTAGACAGTTTTTCTTTTGAAAATCTTCATTACAAAATTAAAAAATAAAATTGGGAATTAAATGGAAAATAGACGTGAAGAGAATTCGTCGATCTGTTATTATTCGTTTAAATAGATAAATAAGTAAATAAATAGATAAATAAATAAATAAATAGGTCGATTAACAAACGAATGCTAAATTGATAAAATCAATTTACGTCTTACAAGACTTGACGTTATTTTTTCAATTTTGAATCAAGATTTTTCAATAATGCAAAGCAAATCCGACAAAAATAACGCTATGCAAAGGCGTCCCATTTCTAGTAAAGGAATGGCACATCCATTTTCTTAACTGTATTTAAAGTTTGTTTCGTCAATCGTCGTAAATTTTTTTGTCGTTTCTCCCTGTAACTGCTTAAAATATCGATTTGACGGTCTCAAAGGTGAAATAACCTCATTGATAAAACCTAATCATTCCAGATATGCAATTGAATAATAAAACAACTTTTGATTACCAATAAAAAAAAGATATCCCCTTTTATCTAGGATTTAACTTGATTAAAGTGAGCTCTTTTCATGTGATGGTGGATAAACGAGATTCTACTTCATTTATAATATACACATGGCTTATAGGATAATAAGGTTATTTAACTAACTCGTTGAACATAACCACAAGCTTCTTCACATCGAGGGCTCGTTTGAAAAAAATTGCTCAGGGATTGACACAATCTTCAGTTTTCTGCACGGAAAAAACGCCTCAGTTGGTTCAACCAAAAATTTTAGTGCTCTGAGCGCCAGACGAGGAATTGTTTGCATCAACTAGATAGTTCTTTGAGTCAACTAACCAACCCCCGATTTCATAGTTACCACAACTAAGTCGTTTAAGGGACTTAGTTGATCCCACTAACTATCTAGTTGATCCAACCCAACCACTCAGTGCTCTGAGCGCCAGAAGAGAAGTTGGCTAGATGAACTAAACAGTTAGTTTGATCAACTAGTTATTTAGACTACTTAGTTGTGGTAACTAACCATTTAGTTGATCCAACCAACGATCTAGTCGATCCAACCGATTTCTCTACTGGCGCTCAGAGCACGAAACGGTTGGTTGACTCAACTAAGTCGTTTTTTCCGTGCGCTAAGCTGTTTGGTTGAACCAACTAAGTCGCTTTTCCGTGCGACGTAAAATGCAAACCCCAAGAAATGTTGAGATATCTCGAACGTTCTAAAAACATTTGCTTAGCCGAATTTCAACATCAGCAGTCGTAAAAAGAATCCTTCAGACTTCCGCTAGTGCAGCATTAATTCTAAAAAGAGAGCAAAAAGTCGGATAAAGAGCATCACGAACATCCCCTTTTTTCAACCACCTAAAACTACATGTCTAGTGAGTTCTGTGGTCGGTTGCGGCTCTCACAAACGCGTGGGGGATTGAGGGTCGCTGGTAAAGGGGATGCTGCAGCAGAGGGTGTGTGTGGAAAGGAATGGACCGTTCAGAAATTTACGCCGGTGTTTGCGCGAGATAGACGTCGGTGGTAGTCACTTGGAAGCGCCAGAAGGGTGGTTATTGCCATTACGGGTAGCGTTTCTCGTAGATATACTCGAATGCGCACGAAAACACAAAAACAAGCGGAGTTTATATGTGCGCATCGCAACGTTTCACATTGGAGAAACGCGAACTTTCGTCCAGAGGAACCCGGGGTGAAAACCCACACACACCCCCGATGAGAACCGTGAATGTGTTATGGCGAGAGAGTTGGGAGGAGGATATTTTGCAGAGACTCAACGCGTCGGCAACGATAACTATTCTCCGGGGGTAGTTCACGACCCGAGGGTTGAGAGTCTGGCACACGGGGAATCCGCAGGGTTTTTAACCCCCTCGCGCTAAGCTCGTATTTCACATGGTCAGTTTGTGTGCGTCTGTCTGTGCAGAGCCTCCTCCCCATCAGTCCTCAAGAACGCGAAACCTCTTAACGAAAGCTACGCTACCGGAAGAACTTCCATTTTTCTCTTTCGCTCCATTTTCCATTACACACATATAGTAATATGAATTGCTCCGAGTATGAGTGTTCGAGGCGATGCTTGTATCACGCCGTACATCGGCAGCAATTTAAGTCGCAATCATCTGGGAATTATCGCGAGAAACGTCCAGCAAAATAAAGCCACCCCCTCGATTCTCATCCCTCTTCACTTCGTTCCTGGCGATATCTCTAAATCGATATCCGTGTACATATCTCCCCATCATTCCTTCGCTCACGGTCTAACTTTTCTTTAGATTTCGAAGAACAATATCCACTCGCCAATCGCGATTACATACGGGACTTACAAGGGCTGTGAACGGGGGAGAAAGCTGATGGAGCTCTCAGACCGACTGGAGGCAAGAAACTCGGGATTGAAGTAAACGAAACAGAGATTATCGGGATATAGACAATAAGATCCTTGATGAATTATGGTGCAGGATATTAGGGTAGTTGCGGGGAAAAGAAAAACGATTTTTCCATTCCCTTCTCCTCAAGATTCCAGTGCCTTTGCCCTGAAAGATGAATCTGGTGGAAGATTCGGGCTGAGCACAATTTTCTTAAGGCGGTATTCTGATCTAGAATTTTGAAAAAAAAAAACAATTTTTTTTGCATATTCTTAAAGATTAGAACTTTAAGAATATATCCACGAAAAAAAAATTTTGAATTCCAATAATTTACAGAGTTATGGCTATTTTAGTGACGTAGCAACTACGCCAGAGCAAATTTGATTAAAGACGTTTTTCTCAAAACTACTTTCCTCAACACGGCCGACGTGATATCTCAAGTTTTACTCAACCGATTTACCTGAAATGTTTTGCCAATTTTCAATATACATATAACTCTCTATCGCTCCTATTACTTTTGTGTCAAAATTATTATCTTTACTATTGTAAAAAAATTAAAAACTATGTAAAAAAGAGTCGAAAAACGCCTTTTTTTGTTCAGACAGCCGCCATTTTTTAATTTTTTTTTAAATTTTTCAAAATAATTCCAAGTGGGTCACACTGGGTCAATTTAACCTGACCGACTTTTTGGATGGTTAAAAAAAAAAAGTATCTATCCGATTGACTTAAAAAAAAATATAGGAATTATTTTAAAACATTATATGAAACAATTGTTTTTTTTTTTTAAATATTGACATGGATAAAAACGATGAAAAAAAAGACTTTCAAAAATTCGGTTTTTTAGTTAAAAAATTGTAACTCTTTCTGTTTTAAAGACTCTTTGGAAAAATTTCTACCGGATACTGTGAATATATGGTACTTTAAGAAAAAAAATACTTTAAATGCATGCGTTCAAAAAAAAGTATTTATTCTCGATTTTTTTTGTATATTATCAAAATAACAACAAATATGTTGTAAAAAAAAGAATGGCAAAAATATATTTTTTTTTATCAAGCTCGACAAAACGCTCAAAATGTATGCCTCCAGACCAGAATGCCAAGTTGGAAAAGGACGTTTTGGGGAATCACCAAATCGATACATAAAAAATGTTAGTTTTCGAGGTAACAAACTTTTGCGGGAGTGTATAATTATGATTTCCCAATTAAAAATACAATTTTCTCGCAAGTCTGAATGATCCCTTGAGAAATGTTGAAGGTAGAGTCACTTGAGATTCAAGGGAGGTATAAGCAGATCGGGAACAGCGATAAGTAGCTCGGTATAGTTGAAAAACAATGACACGCCCCTTCGAAGATGTTGCAAATAATCATTAATCAACACACACGCAATTTCTGTGGATTCGTAACTTTCTCATGATTTTATGGGTACACACGTAATGTACAAAATAAATATATGAGGAGTTCTTTTTCAACCGGGCCACTTTTTTTCACCCTCTCCAATTTTTTTCAAAATCTGCCAGTTTGAAATATTAGTCAAAAGGAACGTCTGTGATTTTTTAAAGATTTTTAAAGATTTTTTTAGGCGTCCGTTCAGGATTTTCAATTTTTCATTACGAACACTCTATCTCAAAAAATATTTATCAAACAAAAAAAACATAGGAATAAAAACTTATTTATTTTTTCCACTTTATCGAAAAAAATTTAAATCATAATTTTTCTGCATTGAGAAAATGGGAATTTTGCAAAAAAATAAGAATAACTTTTTTTTTAACCTAACAACACACTTTTGATTTCGGTACAAATTTTACAGGATGTCTGTCATTAGGTAAAGAGTCTGCGAACAAAAATTTCAGAATGGCACCTGCAATGGTTACGATGAAAAAAAATAAAAACCCTGCGAAATCTTTATGCGGTTATGAGATTTCGCAGCGTTTTTATTTTTTTTCATCGAAACCATTGCAGGTGCCATTCTGACAATTTTTTCGCAGACTCTTTACCCAATGATAGACATTCTGTAAAATTTGTACCGCAATCGAAAGTGTGTTATTAGGTTTAAAAAAATGTTATTCTTATTTTTTTGCCAAATTTCAATTTTCTCAATGCAGAAAAATCAATGATTTTAAGTTTTTTCGATAAAGTGGAAAAAATAAAAAAGTTTTTATTCTTATGTTTTTTTTTGTTCAATGAATATTTTTTGAGTTACAGTGTTCATAATGAAAAATTGAAAATCCTGAACGGACGCCTAAAAAAATCTAAAAAAAATCACAAACATTCCTCTTGATTGATATTTCAAACTGGCAGATTTTGAACGAAATTGGAGAGGGTGAGAGAAAAAAGTGGCCTGGTTGAAAAAAAACTCCTCATATGCGTATATGAAGGTATCAAAACGCAAGTGGCATGCGCCGAATATTCCGCAAGTCGCGCGCATCTCCAACAATGTGCAAGAAAGTGAGAAATAAAGAAGAGAGAGAGAGAGAAAGCGAAAAGACGGAAAGATGGAAATCAGTGTCTATACAGGTATAGTGTGGCTAATACTCGGAACGAGCATGGGAACGTCGTTGGTTCGAACAAACTTGCATTATGCAGATTGGGTTCGCGGTGTCTGACGAGCGAAACGACGTTCTCGTGAGTCGCTCTCTGCCATTTTAATGAAAAGCCGCGCTCGCGAACGATTCAGGGCTTTCGCGAAAGCTACACAGCATACGCGCGGGAACAAGTGCCGTTAAAGTGCGAATGAAGGAAATAATAGAGGTATAACATGATTGCAAAGGACTGTGCAAATGAAATTGAAGATAAAGAGGAGAGAAAAAAAGGAAAAGGAAAAAACGTTCGGACGAGCATTGGGGATGAACTTTGCGGAAATTTATTCGTCTCGCGATTTCTCGCCTTACAGCAGAGCTATACGAAGTTTGTGGTTTTTTTTAGCCTCCGGGGAATCCGCGAAACCATCGATTCATCAGCGATTACGAGAGTAAACCATTGAATAACACGTTGAAATCCGTGGAGAAAGTTGTAAAAAAAACAGCGAGATAATGCAGTACAAATATAACGATGGGTATTTAATTGACTCGTAAAAAGAGTTTATCTTTGAATTTTCTTGCTCATCGAGTTTCGAGTGCCTCGTTAATTTGTAACGATAAATTATAGCCTCTTGTTTCTCATTAAGCGTCGAGATTGCATGTTTTTTTTTTGTATTGCTGACAGAAAAATATCGGATTTTTAAAAATCCGATACAACTGTTATTACAACATTCTTTCATCCTTTGAAAGTACAAACCAAAAATTTATTTTTCATTTCGATTTTTTGAATAATTTATGGTAAGCGCCAAAGTCGAAAAAGTATTGCCCCATGGCCGACAGTTAATTTCAGGATTGGCACGTCTGAAACAAAAAAATAAAAAAGCATTTCAAAGAGGTTGTTTCTTAATCAACAATTTACCACCGTTCATGAAAAATCGAAGAAAATGGCGGATATTGGGAATGAAAATGGAAAATTGAATTCTTCACAATTTATTTCAGACATCCGCCATTATTTTTATCGATTTTTTATTAACAGTGGTAAATTGTTGTGTAAAAACCTTCCTCTTTAAAATGCTTTTTCGTTTCTTGGTTTCAGACTTGCCAATGTTGAGATTAACTGTCGGCCATGAGACAAGGCACTTTCAACTTTGGTGCTTTCTATAAATTATTCAAAGGGTGAAAATAAAAAATACATTGTTTTTTGTACTTTCAAAGGATGAAACAATGTTGTAATAACAGTTTTATAGCCACGTCTGATGAAGGAGCTGAGAAAAAATTAAAACTTAAGGTAATCGTCCGATGGTAATAAAATCCAACTTTAAGGTGTGACTTTTTTCAAATTTGTACTTTAAAAATTTAATTTAATTGAGTTAATAATTTGAGATTCCTAAAGCACGAGTTGATGTTATCGACTTCATTCCGATAGAAAAAAGAAAGCTTGAATAATCACACATTTTATTCGGGTTTCAATGAGAATATGCAACCTTTTGCACTTTCAGACGTGTTTTTTACCCACTAAAATCCAAGTTTTAGGCTGCAAAAAATTCATGCACACTCATGAAACAATTGTGAATCCGTAACCATTGGAAAAAAGAAGGGTCGTCGTCCCACAGAAGGAGGAAAAAAATAAAAGTTCGGAGTAGCATAACCTAGCATAACGAAAGTCAAAGCAATTACCGTTTATCGTTATTTATAAATTGTTTATATAAAAAAGATTGTCTGTCGAAAAATAACATTTCCTTTTTTATATTTTATTACAAAATTCAGATCGTCTCAATTTTATGGAATTTAGACAGCCATCTTAATTTAATTACCATTTTTATTATTCTTCGTTTCATTCTTTATTATTTACTATCTTTATTATTTTATAACCATCTTATTTATTAACCTCCTAATTTAATTAGTTTCAGATGGTGTTAAGTACACTGAGAAAAAATTTGTGTTGAAAATGCAAAAATTTGTTTGCCTCAACCAAATATTTGTTTCCGGACGTTCAACGAGATCATTTTGGTAATTCAACAAAGATACAGTGGAAGTTTTAGTTAAATCGGTTAAATCGTTGCTTGAATGGGCAAAGTTTCAGTTCAATCAAATTGATATCCTTGTACCGAATAAATTGTGCGATTGAAAATACGAATTATTTTTTTGCTACAGCTAAATTTATTTAGTTAAAATATACTAGAAATCAACGAAATATTTCTGTACAGTAACTCAGTAACGTGTAAATTGGACTAAACTGTGTCTGGAAATTGACCAAATAATTTCGTTCACCTCATATCTTATGGTTAACCAAATCCATTTGGTGAATTATTTATAGTTTCATTATTTCAAACAAATTAATATTGAATCAACTAAATTTTTTTCAACTAAATGGATTTAGTTGTTTTAACTGAACTTTTTTCTCAGTGTAATTAAATAATAAGTTTCTTGAACAATTCTGCGCTTCGGTTGACCAAATTATGATTCAGCGAAAAATTGTTGAATTGTACCAACTAAATATTCGTTTGAACGCATTTGACTTCCAATTTAGTTAATTCCAACATTTTTTTTTTCTCAATGTAAGACAAGCACACAGGCAATTTTTCAAAATACATTTCAGACACACAATCGACTGCATCATCAAGACTTTAGCATCAAGACATTGTCACCTATTGTTCTATACAAACCAACCCTGTCTCATGACCCGTTTCCATCTTCACTATTCTAAGACACTTGTGTCCACAAATGGTTTTGGTAGATTATACAGAAGAGTGAAGGAAGAAGAAGAGAGAAGGATACATGGATCTGTGTGTCTCTCTGTCTATGTAGGTTTGGGAATCGTAGCACCTGTTTTCGCGTGTCTTACATGTCTTGGGCTAAATCCGAAATATGGATGCGTCAAGTGAGGTGAAACGATGTCGAGGGAATCGAGACTGAAGAGGCTTTCCTCTTGCAGGAGGGATCGAAAAGAGCTTTGCGCATGGGTTATGTATACAAGAGGGATGACGAAGGAATGGGTCGGAGGGAGGGGCGGGAGGGGTTCAAGGAGTTCTTGCTAAGGGTGGTTCACTAAAGCGAGGCGAACGTTGATTTCGCGGGATCTCTCGGCAAAGTGCAGAACGGCGATCGTGAACCAAGAGTGAGAGAGAGGGAAAGCAGGAGAGAGAGAGAGGGACGCTTAACATATACTAGCTCTTGGGATCAAGCAGGTCAAGCGAACACGCTTGTTAGAAATAGCGAGGATGAGGGAGAGAGGAAGCCTTATCGGTCTCAGCTAAGGTGTTGTAATTTGATTGGAATGTCCGTAATCTCGGGCAGAGAATCCTCATTCCTTTGCCCCTCCCCCCCCCCCCTCACCAGCCACGTCCCCCCTCTCGCTAGCACTGTCTTCAACTCTACAATCTCATACCTATATATTTACCGGACTTTAGCCCATTTCTCGGCGTCTTATTGGATAGTTCGTTCCGTTGAAAACTCTTGGAAACTATATCTCTATGTGCATGCTATCATATATATGGACCTCGATGTCTCGTGGGTCTCTTTCTGAGACACTTGAGGCGCGAGTTCTCTCTCGCTAAGCGGCTTTTGGTCTGGTGAGATTTCCAACATCGGGCTTATATATATAATATGTATAGATATATGTATAATATGTATTATCCCTGGACTAACCATATAATATAATCCCGTCGTTTATTTATTTTAACAAAATTTTCTCCAGCCAATATCGCGCGACGATTCAGTGATTATCCCGCATTTTATATTTTTATAAATACGTTTAGATCGAATGATTAATATTCGTTGAGAACAAATGTCGTTCTGATGATTCATTCGAATGAAATTTTACTTTTCCATGTCTGGACGAAGCGAAGCTTGGATTTATTACAAAGAAATATTGGAAAAAATGAAAAGGTATAAATATGACGCAAAATATTTTTATAATGCTTTTTTTTTACAACATATTTATCAATATTTTGATAATAAACAAAAAAATCGAGAAAAAATGAAGATTAAATAAGTTATGAGCTGGTAAAGTTGGGGCTAAAAAAAGGGGTGAGCTAGCTGACACGATTGCAACCCTTCCAGTCGACCAATACAAAATTTAAAAAGAGATTCTTAATTATTAAGAATGTTGTTATAGCCCCTACCTCAGAGAAAAGGGACAAAAAAAAAATGCGCAAAATGGCGGCTATCTGAATAAAAAAAAGCATTTATCGCTTCTTTTTTATAGTTTTTAATTTTTTTACCATACACTGAAAAAAAAATTCGTGAATGAACAAAATCTGCAGTCAAATACGTTCAACTAGATATTTATTTAGTCTAACTAAATAATTAGTTTTTTGAACAATTCTGCGCTTCGGTTGACTAAAATATTATTCAGACAAAAAAATGTTGAATGGTACTAACCAAATTATCTAGTTGAATGTATTTGACTGCAGATTTTGATCATTCACATATTTTTTTTTTCAGTGTAGTAAGCAAAAAAATTTGATACAAGAGTGGTAGGAGCAGTAGAGAGTTATACATTGAAGATTGGTGAAATTTTTTAGTAAATCGGTTGATTCGAACTTGAGATATCATGTCAGCCATGTTCAGAAAAGTAGTCTTGAGAAAAAACGTCTATAGCCCGATTTGCTCAAGTAGCTATAACTCCGTAAATTTATGAAATTTAAAAATTTCTTTTTGAAGAATTTGTAAAAAAAAAATTGCATTTTCAAAAATTCTCAACCAGAATATCCTTTTAAAGTTACGTTCTGACGTGATGGGCGTAGTTGCTGCATCACTAGAATAGCTATAACTCCATAAATTAATGGAATTTCAAAATTTCCTTTTGGGGATATATTCTCAAAGGTCTAAACTTGATGAATATGCAAAAAAATGATTTTTTTAAAATTCTAGACCAAAATACTTCCTTAAAGTTACGCTCCGACGTGACGATCATAGTTGCTACGTCACTAAAATAGCTATAACCTCCGTAAATTTATGGAATTTAAAAAATTTCTTTCGAGGGTATATTATTAAAGGTCTAAACCTTAAGAACATGCAAACAAAATTGATCTTTCAAGTATCTAGACCAGAATACCGCCTTAATTACAGTAACTCGAGGAATTTCTGTAGTTTCTAGTGAGCCAAAAAAATTGTAACTCTAAATATTTCAATTGATTTTAAAAATTCAAAAATAATTCAGTGTGTGTGAGATCTACATTTGATATTTCGTAATTGGCTCAATCACGTTTTAGATTGGAGTTTTAATGTTTATGGACACTCTTACCATATTTTCAGTTACAGTTGAATGTTTGTGTAGTTACTATATTTTAAATTCAAATTGTTATAAAGTAAACGGTTTCTAATTTCAACCAAATTTTTGATAGAATGTATAGCAATGTATCCCAAAATAGCACGTTATTTTTTTTTACATCCTATTTGATGAAATCATAGTTTTTACTATAATATGGAACGCTATGAAAAACCGAACGTAGCCCTACTTTCGATTTTTTTTTAGAGGCATCGCAATGGCTTTTTCTATTTGCTATTTGACTCACACATGAAAAATCCATAAATAGTATCGATTTTAAGCCAGTCTAATATTTAGTATAAATCTCCATAACCAATTTCAGCTAATCAGCAAATTTTTTGCTAAATTTTTCACGATTGTTCAACACATTTTTTATTGCCAACAGTCGGATCCATTGTCAGGGATATAAAGGGAAAGAAATGAGAGACATACAGTTAAAAAGTGTCTCGTTGATGGAATAGAAAAACAAAAAAAAAAGGGCTTGCGCTATGACGCAAGGGAGGAAAGTAACGATACTTCGCCAATGTGGCATCGGATTTTCATTAGCGAACGGTCGCTTGGTATCCGCTCCAGTTGCTTCGTACGAAACTCGATCATCTCTTGTCAGCCGTTCATCAGCACAAGGATAGATAGGCACTGCGAGATCCAAGGGCGGAGAGGGGGGGGGGAGAGATGGAAAAGTTCGGGTGGGGGGTACGAAAAATAAAGAACTTTGTGTCTTTATAAAAATGGTCGCGCATCGTTGGCAAAAATAGCCGATGGGGAAACAGCGAACAGAGAGAAAGAGGAAAAGGCATTTTTATTAACCTCCAGGACCAAACTTTTGCTCGCGACATTGTTTTTTATCGCTTCAATCACTCTCTGAATCGTTCATCAAGCATTTTATCGTTGTGATTTTGAAAAATGAAAACATTAACAAACCGGGAACCACAGTTTTTGCCGTGATAACTTTTTAACTCGCAGTCACACACATTTTTTGATAGGTCGTGAAAAAAAGTAATCCGTGAAGGTAAAAAGAGAAACGAGGGTCTGCCGAATAGTTTCCATCGTGTGTCAATCGATCAATTTATCGTGGAATCCGAGCACAAAAATAAATTTCTCGAAATTCAATTCGTATCGGTTTTATCTTACAAATAATTATCGATATTCGTTAAACCCAACATGAACAAAAATATGAATTTGTTAAAAATACTGAGAGTCTATGTATCATTCAAATTTCCAGATGAAAAGGCACCGTAAAAAATTCGTAACTTTTTTATTTTCTTCAAAGTATATATTTTTAAAAGTGTGTAAATAAAATATTAAGTTAAAATTCATAAAATTGACTAAATTATAGTAACTTTAGTGAGAGCATGTAGTACTAACAAAACCTTCAAACCTGTTTTTTTCGATATTGTATCTCAGCGACTACTCGAAAACTTTAGAGATGATTTTGAATGTAAAAAAAAATATTTCCAATCGCAGTGACTAAGTCTGTAGTCAATTAAATGATATTAATAATCACTATTTCTAAAGGCTGTTTGAATAAAAAAGAGCCTTAAAAATAAAAAAATTGCTATTGGTCGCCATTTTGTAGATAATCAATACAAAAATGCTGAGCCCAATGATAGCTGTATTCGTATAAACATTGAAATGTTTTTTCAGATAACCCTTCCCCAAGATATCAATGATACAATGGAGAGGCTATTTTTTTATCTAAAAAAATTATTTTCAACGTTAAAAATGTTTTTCTTTGTGATAGTCCATTTTACTCCTGATGCATTGACCTTAAAATGAATGAATACATCAAACTCATCATAATTTAAAAAAAAAACAAATTTCTAACCTTATTTTTTAGGGTGGTCCATTATGTCCCAGGTCTAAAATGAGCCATTACATCAAATTTATGATAATTGGACAAGAAATTAAAAAAAATTTTGCTACGTAATTTTTTAGGTCGTGCCCCACCTTATTCTATAATATTTATATCCCGGTTAATTTTCAAGATTTTTCAATACAAATTGCTGTGAAAGGAGTCCAATATATGTTTAATTGAGTCTGTGAGAAAAATTCTCTAACATTTACAGTTTTTCACCCCTCACAGTGGCGCAAATATTTGGAGTAAATAATGGTGCATTTTAATAGATTTTTGACTCTTTAATCTATTTCATATTTTTTTTATTGCCCTTGAACGATCAAAATGTAAGTACTTCTTTGAGCAACCCCTTCGTCAAGTACCACCGGTCTCTTCGCACCCCTAAACGCTTTTTCAACGGCTCCGCATACTCGAATGATTCGCAAAAAGCCCCCTTTGTCGTTGTCGAAGCATGAAAGTATGCCACAATGGAAAACGCACGAGAAGCCATATGTACACGCTAACGTGAACACGCCTATCAACTGGCATCGTAATTCCGCGGTTCTCGCAACATTATTACTCTCATTCATCAGATAAAAGCGTAATTAAAGAGTTCGCCGCTGCCACACACGAGCTCCCCATAGTGTTCTGTAACACGAAGTGTTAAACAGCGACCGCCAGATAACTGCCAAGTGTGCGTCCATCCATGTACGAGTTCTATTCGTGTAGGGGGAAGTTCCTCAGTACCGGACACTTAAGGTTATTCATCAATAAAACTATTATATATATAGGAACTTCGATTTTTTATATTTTTTTTTCACAAACTTTGGAGTATTCTTTGGTGTGTTAATGATAGTACAGATTAAAAAAAAAAGTAAAACCAAGAAAAATATATTTCTGAATTTAATAGTTAAAATGGCTGAGTCCGAAAAGTGGCACCTAGTACCGGACACTATAAATATTATTTTAAAAAATGGATTAAAAATGGTTAAATTTTGCAATGATCGCAAATATATTCATCGGAACACTCTGGAATATCTGCGCACGCCTCGTGAGCCCATTGCTTACAATTGCCACACTGGGTCCAGTCATTATTGTCATCGAGGCTTTTTTTCATATTTTCCGCGGGCCATTTTCCTTTCGTCATTATTTTTAACTGATTTGTCATAGTGAAATAATACCACCATAACAAAAACAACATGTTTTACATAAATATTTCGATAACAAAAAAAAATGGCGTCCGGTACTGGAAAAAAGTCGAGTGTCCGGTACCAGGGACTCAACATGCAAGATTAAATAACAAAATGCGTTGCCATTTCACAAGCGTTTTGAAATTTAACCTTCATTATTTGAAAGAATACTTACCAAAAAGCATCTCACGCTAAAAAACGGAGCCGCAAAACCCCTATTTTTTAAACAATGAATGTGTGAAAATTACGGCTGACACGGAATATTAATCGGCTCAAACGAAAATCAGCTCTCGACAACGCGCGCATGCGCACTGTGGCTAGCTCTCTAGCGCCACCGCTACCACTGTGGCCACTGTTCGAATTACGCACGAGAACTATTGTCGTTGCTCTCTAGTTTGGCTCTAGTTTGGTCAATTCAACGGACGTCTCAGGATTTCCAAATTGATCTCTGATTTTTTACATTATTAAACCTCGACTAATGAGAAGATGGAATTTTTTCTCAATTCCTTTTTTCATCCAAGCTTTATTATTAAACGAATAAATCATTCAATGCTAATAATATTTTCATATCTTAACTACGGCGAAAAGTTTCCTGACAGACATTCAAAAAAGGTCTGCAACGTTTTTTTTCATGTCATTTCGCCGGAAGCCGACGTAAACTAATTTAACAAACGGCATTTTAAAGGGAAATAATTGGGCTTTATTTCCTGTTGCTGAAATTATTTTTACAATTTGCTTTTAGATTTGGATTCTATTTTGAAAACAACTGTTTTTTGCCTTTTTCCCCTCTTTTCAGGTGCACCCATCTTCCAGAGGAATTTTTTGAAATATATTTTTACGATTGGGTTCATAAAGAGGAAATTTTGAGCTTCAATTTCCTTTTTTCTTTAACTTTAAGCGATTTTTCTTCCAAAGTTACACTGTTTTCGTGAAAAAAGAGAGAATTTGAAAAATCCCGTATAATACGAAAACAGATAGGATTCATGAAAAACTTCGAGATAACAAAAAGTTGCGTCTTTTTTCGTTGAGTTCAGAGGAATTGAAAAAAAAATTCCCATTTTTTGAGTCGGAGCTCAGATCACTCAATTACCATAACTCGAGAACTATGGGATTATTGATAAAATTTCAGGAGGGAAAAATATTTTATTTTACCATTTTCAACACATTAGCATTTTTCACATTTTTTTCCCAATTTTTTTTTTCCTATTTTCGGTCGGAAACAAAAATTTTGAAGAAAAGAATCTGAAAAAATGCCTCTGACCTCAACAAAAACAGACGTGACTTTTTGCTTTCTTGAAGTTTTTCATGAATCCTCTTTGTTTTCGTGTTATACAGAATTTTTCAAAATTCCTCCTTTTTCACAAAAAACAGAATATCTTTGGAAAAAAAATCGCTCAAAGTATTTAAAAAAAAAGAAATTAAAGGTCAAACTTTTTTTTCTTCAAGTACCATTTATTGAGAGTATCGTATAGAAATTTTTCAAAAAAATCTTTAAAACTGAAAGAGTTACAATTTTTTAAGTAAAAGACCGGATATTTGAAAATCTTTTTTTTTCATGATTTTTGTTCCATGTAAATATTTCATAAAAAACACAATTGTTTCATATACTGAAATTTTCAAAAATAATTCCTATATTTTTTAAGTCAATCGGATAGATACTTTTTTTTGACGACCATCCAAAAGTCGGTCGGGTCAAATTGACCCAGTGTGACCAATTTGGAATTATTTTGAGGTGTGACTAGCGGGGGTTAATTTGTGAATAAAAAAAAAGACAATGTTGTTTTTTTTTAAACTTCGAAACCCATGAAGCAGTTTGAATCCCATTAAATCTCAATAAAAATTCCACAACATTTTTTTTATTCACCGCGAATCGTTTTATCCTGATTTTAAAAATTTTTCTGGTCCTGACAGTAATTCCGATATCGGTATAAATCCAATGGCATTCTGAGAATCTGCCGATGACGCGCCAATTAAAAATCGCGGGGCTCGATCGACCGAAAGTTATGCGAAATATCGACCCTTTGATATCAGTTTTTGGACATTTTTAAAAAATTGATCGAATATAGCAGACGTTTATTTTGCAACTTTCTCAACCGTGATAACATTGAAAGTGATAAGCACTTTCCCATTGATCACGATCCTCGAAAAACATATTTAATCATCAAAAAAACGAGATGTTTCAGTTTTTTCACTGGCAAATATCGGTAACTCCTCGAAACGAGTAGGTAAAAAAAATTGATAACCTTTTCCAGGTATTATAACCGTTCAGATCAATATCGCGAGACGAGAAATTGAGAAAAAAATTAATGGATCATTCTCGCTTGCATTTCCCTTTACAGCGATTCCACGAAAATGTAAATTGGAAAAGAATTTCATCATATTTTCGCTGAGATTTCTGTCGAATTCGATTTTTCGTATTTTTCCAAATTCTTGCCTGACAAAGTTAATTCTCTGACCTCGGGGCATTCTTATGGGGTCCATTTTGCCCCTAGTCCACTATTCACGTATTTGATAGTAGCAATGAAATCCCGGAGCAAAAGAGGAATAGTGCACATGGCCCCCGAGCACAGCGAGCTTCCCCCCCCCCCGCCCCTAAACCCCTGGTCGATTTAACCCTTCCCCCGACCTCTTTTGTCGCGAACCCGAGCTCAACCAGAGCAACCGGGCAAATTGTAAAACGTGACGCAGATTACGCTCAATAGCGGGTGGCGTAATAATAAATTATCATCGACAGCCGATGTTAAACATTGTCCAACGGAAGCCCATGTGTGCAACCAGCCCAGGCAAATTCATTTCCTCACCCCCGACTCCGTTTCAACCCCTTCCTTTCTCTCTCTCTCTATCTCAATGGTTGCCAGAATCTCTCATGGTCTCTGTCGATCGGCTTTGCAAAATGCATGAGACTTCCTCTAACTATATTATGCGTTTTGACCGTGTGTCTACATAGGAAAATCGAAAAATATGATCTGCGATGGTAAATCCGTGCAGGGTTGTCAAATATTAAATAATTAAAAATTAAATAGATCATCTCTGTAAAGCGTAGAATAGTTGATTTTAATTACCATCAAAATAGACTGATGAAATGCATTAAAATTGTAAAGAACATTTAAAAAACTCTGCCAAAATGATAGTGAATAAATTTCAGAAAATTCTAAGCAACATTTTAACTTTAGAGCTTTGAAAAGCAAGAGTCTCATTGAGAAAAAAAGTGAACAAAAATATCCTTCTTGTATAATTTTTGGATCGTTTTAATATATATTATTAAAATTATATTCATATTAAAATATTAAATACTAAATATTATAAATATTATATGGTGTATATTATACTATGGTTATTATTAAATATTATCCCTTCGCGATCACCTCGGGTCAAAATGACTCCAAACTCAACCTCAATAATAATAATAATAATAATAATAATAATAATAATAATAATAATGATAATGATAATATGCTAAAATAAATCTCTTTTTTGAAACGCCTACTATGCAACTATTTATTCCCTTACAGTAGAAACGCCTACTATGCAACTATTTATTCCCTTACAGTATCATGCCTAAAAAATATCACGCTAAAATTTTTGTCTTCAGAATCCTTCAATTTTTTTCATAAATTTGATTGATTGAAGCAAAAAAACCGTTCGATAGATCAAATTGAAACTTCACAGGGTTTTTGTGGGTACATTGAACTGTAAAAGTCACGTTCAACATTAGTCGTTTTGTCAATATTTTTAATTTAGCCGTTGATTTTTGAAAAAATCATAAATAGCTGTTTTTCTTCTGTTTTTTCAAATTCATGGCAAGGATAGACATTTTTTTTTTTTTTTCAAAAAACCATCATCAATCCTTGTACAGCATTAATTCCAGTTTTTGAAACCCCCCTCATTTTCGGTGCGATCATTAATTGGTTGCTGAGATATCAATGGTCAAACACAAAAGGATCCTTTTTCATTAAAAGTCCGATATCTCAGCGAAAAATAGTCGCATCGAGATCTCGAAAAAGCAAATTGAAGCTAAATAAACAAGCTATCCGGTCAATGCAATAGTTTAGCTGGCAAAGTTTTTCCCGAGTAACTGCAGCCGAAAAAACAGTACCAAAAATCTGCCACATTTTTTTTTCTCACTATTTCTTGGGACTGCGTAATACCTGTGCTTCGATTTTTTTTCTCTAAAATATCTTAAGACTAGAAACTTGAAGCTTCAAAATGCTTTTTTTAGACCCCGATACGACCATTTTTTACTAAATTACAGCATTGTTAAAAACCACTAAAAATTGAGGAAATTTGTTTGATCCCTTCATTTTTTCCAGTAGTGTACTTTATTCCCCATTATTAACCCATTTGGTTAGCCACAACTAAGCAGCTTTGAGGGAAGTGGAATTCGTCTCATCCGCATTTTCAAAAATATTTTCTGCGCCCCACAGTCCTGTTTCGTTGTTCACGATGAATGCGCGAAGGTGGCGCTATCGGCACAATATCGGCCTGACAAAAAACATCTGCGCAAACATCGAAATACCAAGAGAGAGAGAGAGAGAGAGAGAGAGAGAGAGAGAGAGAGAGGGAGGGAGAGAGAGAGAAAGAGAGAGAGACAGAGGGGAAACATCACGGCGCATTTGTACCTGCGCTCCTCTTGACCCTTCTAACCCCTTCGACCTCGACGAAGCGCGGAAATATCGGAGGTCGTGACGCTTCCACACGCGACAGCGCAGTTGGGGGTTAAAATTGTACGCGCAGACTATCCTCACTCCCCGCTAGTTGGATGGGCTAGACAGTTATAGCAGCGGTAGTAATTGGTCGTGGTAGCAGCGAGTACACATTGGCCTGCATTCACACTGCGACGCTTTTCCGTGCGTCCATGACGCCGGTATTGGTCAACATGATTCTTGTTCAGATTTTCCACGTGTCCATAACGCATATATATGCATATCAATATATATCTATATGGGGCATTCCATGCGAAATTTATACATACTTATTGCAAAAGGTGTCCATGATTTTTTTCAAATTTTTTTGTTCAGCCAATGACGAGATACAATTTTTTTTTTTAATTTTGCTGATTTTTGAAAATGAGAAGTGTTTGAATGAATTTTCCGAAAATTTTATGTAATAATCTATTCAAAGCAAATTAGACGGATTTTTTTTATTTTGAAGTTAAAACAAGATTTTTTTAATTGTTTGTGTGCTTCGATTTTTTCGAGATTTTCGATTCATGAAAAAATAGTAACCATCGTTTTCTCTTTACCCGACCGGGATTAACATTTGTGTTTTAGGCACTAATATTTTTGAGATTTTTTTGAAAAAAATCAAAGGACAAACAATTTCAAAAATCGTGTTTTAGCTTCAAAATGAAAAAAAATCAATCGAATTATCTAAATGATTTGTTACATACGATTTTCAGAAATTTCAATGAAAAACACACAATTTGAAGAAAAAAACTTTCAACTCGGAGTAATTTTCGCCAAGTTATGGCTATTTGGAAATTATATCGGCAAAATTCGTATCTTATGATTGGCAGGACAAAAAAAATTGAAAAAAATCAGGGATACCTTTTGCATTAAGTATAAAAAGATAGCCAAATATTATTTAAATCATGGTAACAAAATTTGACAGTAGGACGAGTTGGCATGGAATGCCCCATATGCAGGATAAACCACACACGCAATTCCAATGCTTCGTCGAGTCGTCAAAATTTCATACGCCATATAAATTCTCATGTATAGCTGGATCTCACTCTCATCGCTTATCCGATAGTCAAACCTTTCCACCTCTTCCCCACTCGTTACTTTCACGCTCACATCGCAAACGTTCTTTTTCGCCGAACATTCAAATTGAACTGTAAATATACGAATTCGACGTAAAAATTAATTAAATCCACAAAAGCTCGCAGTCCATTCGCTCACATATCCCTCGTGTGCTTTTGCCATATAGTATACTTCCGGTTGTCAAATATAATAGACAAGCTTGGGGTAGATGTAATAGGAAAAAATCGGGCATATTAGAAATTTTTTTCGTGGTTTACACATTCATTCAATTTTCAGAATCTTTTTCATCGCCTTTCAGAAACTTTCAAATTTTACTAACTCCACGAATAGTTATTTTGTTATTAAATACTAATTTTCATAGTTGTGTAATATATTAGTGCAACGAAATTGAGGACGATGAAAATATCAGATATCACCCTTCAGAAAATATTTTTTTTAATGACTTTGACCATTTTTTTTAACACTGAAACTCTCGAGTGATTTTTTTAAACTTTAATATTTATCATTCTTGTCACTCGATGGATTTGGGCAAAAAAGAGACATTAATAATTACAAAATTTCAAAAACTAGACCGCTCACAAGAATTATTGGAAATTTCGATATTTATTTAAATATCGTGACAATTCAATTCTTTTTATTTCAATGGATTTATATAATTTCTCATATTTTTACATATGTGGTTCTGTAAAAATTTAAAATACATGAACGAAAATAAAAATTAAAAAAAGTTTTTTAATTAAAAAAAGCTTCAAGCTTTCATGTTAATTATTCTATCAGACGATAGATTCGTGCAAAGAAAAACATGAATAGCTACAAAATTACAAAAGTTAGAGTTTGTACAATAATTATTGGAAATTTCAATATTTTTTTTAACATCGTGCTAAGTCGTCTTTTTATTTCTATAATTTTATGATTTTTCATATTCTTACGTGCTTGTATATAAGACATTCCACAACGATTCGACCTGGGTCTGACCCTTCACTTCTCCGATTTTGTCCGCGATTTTTTATGGTTTTTTAGTATCTCTGAAAAGCACTAAGGATTTTCATCAGATTTTTTTGGGGTGGTTTGACTTGACTATAATTTTAGGAGCGAATTATTTTTAGCCCAAATTCAAAAATTTCAAAACAATCACAACGAGATCCTTTTTTTTGTATGAAAAATTTCAAGCGTTGAGCCAAAGTAGAATTTTTAAAAAGGCTTTTTGAAAAAAATAGACAGAGAAACCTCAATTGAGTGGGCCCTTATCCAAACAATTTTTTAAACACCTTCAATTCATACAAAAATGTTCGGATACAGCCAACTCATTTCAGGGTTCTCATTCGATTTGAAATTTTTTTTTTAGAAAAAGCTTATTATAAACAGAAGGAAATCTCTACCCACTTTGGCTCAACGCTTGAAATTTTTCATATGAAAAACGGGATGTTTGTGATCTTTTCAGATTTTTACTTTTAGGCTAAAAGTTATTTGTTTATAAAATTAGAATTAATTCACATCGCTCCAAAAAATCTGTAAAAAAATCCTAAGTGCTCTTCAGCGGTACTACGAAACCATAAAAAATTTCGGACAAAATCGGAGAGGCGAAAAGTGAGACCCAGGTTCAATCTGCGTGGAGTGCCCCATATGTTTGTGAGTAAGCGGATGAAAAATAAATATTTGTCAAAAAGCCATGTATCGTTTACTGCTCTTTTTCATTTCTCCACTTTTCCAAAATATGTACAAAAAATCTGTCACTGAATTTATATCAAATTTTCGAAAAAAAAAAACAAAACCAATCGAACGATAACCACAGATACAAATCACGTGTTCAGCATCGAGAGAGAACGGGGAAATGATGAGATTACAAAAAGATAACGTTAATAGTCTGGTACACGCGAGCTTTACGACGGGAAATCGGAAAAACGAGAAAGATAAAGCGCTTGATGCGTCTGCGTGGGCGAAAATATAAATTTCACACGAAAAGAGGCGAAATTTCTATAAAATCGAGTTTCGCGTAACTCACTCCTCTCCATCGGTTTGCCCATCGAAAAAATATTTCGGTGCGTCGGTTATGTCGAATTTGCCAATTAACCTGATAAAAAATACGAGGTCAGAGCAGCTCGATCATCCGAGGTTACATTTAACTTTCGAAATCCACGGATTTGTAATGTATGCATGTAATGTTATGATATTCATGTTTTTCATAAATTCTTCTATCAAGAGTCGCGACGGCGTGTCTCGACGTCAATTAATTAAAATTACAAAGGTAAAAAAACTCAGCCAAAAAAATCGCTCGAATATGTCGGAGACGTGTGTTAATCGAAATTTCAATTATTTTTTACAGGAAAATGTAACGTCGAATAAAGAATCTTGATAACTTATTTTTTGAAGCCTGGCGAAGACTCTGAGAATCGTCAAAAAATTGAGAGGCAAAATATTCAGAGATCTAATTAATAATAATAATAATAATAATAATAATAATAATAATAATAATAATAATAATAATAATAATAATAATAATAATTTGGTATTGTAAATGATGAATCCATTTTTATTTCTATAAAATGTATTTGGGAAAATTAATGCTGTTATATCTGCGAATGTAATTAGCCGACATCGTTTCATATTTTTTATTTATGAACCATGAACTATGGCGTTGAATCTTTTATTTTCAGGGCTCGTTTAATTAAAACGATCACGAGAGAATTCCCATCAAGAAAGAGGGAATCATTTATTTGCGTCCTTCCCATTTGGAAGGGCCATCGATTAAGGATGTTGAGTCCCAAATCGCAAATGATGAGGAAATTCTGAAAATTTGGTATGTTTTTGGATGAATTATTTGAGAGGTCGTGTAAAAATTTCACGCCGATTTAGAAGCTCGTTATCGAACAATTAACATTAACAAATTAAATTAAATTAAATGTAGTCTTATGCAAACTGATGTAACCTTGCGATAAGTTTTTTTTTGACCTCTCATTTTTGTAATATCTACACTATATTGAAAGCAACGGAAACAAAACGAAGTTTATTGATGAATATTTTTTTTATTCGTTTAAAAAATTGTTTTTAACAAAATGTTAATATGTTAATAACGAGCTTCATAATCATCATGAAATTTTTACATGACCTCTTAAATACTTCATACAAAAATATACCAAATTTTCAGAATTTTCTTATCATTTTCCATTCAAACCCTTAAGGAGGTTGAAGTAATGATGATAGAATTCTGAAAATTTAATATGTTTTTACATGAAAAATTCAGGAGGTCGTGTAAAAATTTCACGACGATTAAGACGCTATTTATTGAACAATTAACATTAAAAAATTTCATAGGGACTCAACATCCTTAAAAATTATGATTCTCATGAGTTTTGAGAATTACTCTTTTCTTGATATTTTTGGCATGGCGATTTTGAGAGATGTGAGAGCATCTCAACATCAAGTCTCAAAAAATAAAGAGCTAATAGAATTTTGCCGACATGTAGGATAAAATTGATTTTACGTGAATTTTGTAAGTTATTTTCACACTATTTCAGATCAAAGATTCAACAATAAACTTTTGTTTTCTACCCGGAATTGAAAAAAGGCACGAAGAAGTTGCATGACTTACGAGATTTTTCTAAACGTCTGAATTTTCAGCAGAATTTCTTGTTTACCATAAATTAACAATTTGTTGCTTCAAGATGAAAAAACAACCGATTTCGTTCGCATTACTTTAGCATCAGCTTCGTTCAATAAAAGACTCCATTTTTTCTCTATACTCATCATATTATTAGCGAATTAGCGAAATTGCACCTGAAAGTTTAATAATTCAAAGAGAGAGAGAGAGAGAGAGAGAGAGAGAGAACAATGGGGCAAAATTTTATTCGAGTTAAAAAGGAGTTAAATTATAAGGGACATTTAATAAATGAATTGTAATAATTTTCTGAATTTCAGTAATTGACTTCTCATACAATAAACAGGTAATCCAATAGAAATAAAGATTATGACGAAAAAAATGGGGGCTACTTATTCCATAATTCCATCATAATAATTGGATTATTCCGGCTCATGATAAAATCAGCCATTTAACTAAAAAAAAAAGTCAATTACAAATTATTCCCGGGAAATCGATAATGAATAACGTACAAAAAATATAAATTTCTATAGAAATTAATTGTTAAAAGAATGATTATACATGCTTCAAATCGACTGGGAAACAAATAAAACGAGATTTCTTCAACAATTAATTATTCATAGTTATTTTTTTTATTAAAATAAGAGGTACATGCTCGACCTTTTCCATGCATCAGTTGCCATTTTGCATAATCTGTTGTGCTCGTTAAAGACCAGAGATTCGTATCTACTCCGAAGATGATACACAAATTTAAATCACATCATGTTGATACGACAATTTTACGAGAACTCGAATTTAAATCAGTGCTAAAGTCATTGTCCGTTCGTCGAATTGAACTCCATGATTTGCCAATTTGTACGATTCCTCCCATGTACATTGAAACCCATTATCTATCCCGCTGGGATAAGGCTGAATCGAGGATATTCCAAGAAGAGAATGTCAGAATGAATGTAAATTACATGCGATCGTAAAGACTGTCGCTAAATCCGCGCAAGTAACGATGCATCTTACGATGCTACAAATATGGGGCAAAATGGACCCCATAAGAAGATAACGCAATTAGGATGCTATTCATAGTCCAAACTCATTGCTTTTTATCTAAAGAGGGACAAAATGGGGACAGCTCTAATTGTTTTTTATCGAAAATTGAAATAAACGAAGAAAAACGTTGAAACACGATTTCCTTCTCTTCTCACATCACTTTAATATCTATATCTTGCAATTTAATTTTTGGGGAAATTTAATTTCAATCGTAGTTGCATTATCAAATATTTTCTTTACGATTGTGGAGGTGGCAATTTTGCCCCTGGTACCTCATTTTGTTTTTGCCCTCGAGTTATCGAAATAATTTAGTAAAATTAAGTTAGCACAACACTATTAAAGTACGTTGTGTTTTTTTTTCGAATACGAGGAGAATGACAATTTTTTTTCAACTTTTTATAGGCAATCGTCATGAAAATGTCGAAATCAAGAGCTGATTTTGCGTGGGAGAGTCTATTTTGGTATATTTACGCCAAATATAATAATAATTCTTTAATTTTTTTATTATTTGAATTTTTAGTTCCCTCCAATTATTTTTGATGATGTCCACCATTTTGCCTTTAGGTGTAAGACCACTCTAGGATTTCGAAAAAAACATTTTTTTTGCTTAAACAATACTTTAGAGTCATAGCAACAATTTCCAATTAGTCTTGTGGTAAAAAAAAATACTAAGGGGTTCGATTTTCAAACTTATCAAACTTAAAATGATCAAACTTAGGCCTTTTTAGCTGACTCTACAGTGGTGTTACCCTTTCAGTGTCCATTTTGCTTGCTCCCTTCCCATATATAAATATTAGGGTGATTCGTTTCAGGGCAACTTTTTTTCTGACCCATCGTGCCCGAAAACCTTTCATTGGTGCCCAAAAACGACGTTTGGTGAAAGGGGGGTGTTGTCAAAAAATATTTAGAGGTCGGGAATCAAAATTGAAGGTATCCCATTTTATTAACATTGAAAAAAAAAATTCCCATTATTAGTGTTACCATTCCGCGAATTTTGATATCGCGATATTTTCCAAGTGAATTCTCATAGAAAATATAATCCTCTACAATAAAGTTTCTTGAGCCATGTCCGTAAATTTAACCGTTTCAGCGGCATCATTATTTCAAGTGAATATTGTATGAAAATATCCATTCGAACGGCTGCAACGCCTAAGCTATTTGAAATATCGAAAAAATTCAAATGAGAACTTTGTAGAGAAAGTAATTTGCTACAAAAAAGTCTCTTAAGCCGAGCCCGTAGATTCAACTCCTTCTCAGCTATAGGTGGATGAAGTAAAATAAATAGATTTTTTTGTTTGTTTTATTGATTTATTTGCAAAGGGAATTCTTTGTGACATTTGTTGAATGGTTTTTCTGATGATTTTTTACATACTATCTCATAGAAAATGGAGTTCGTTTGATTGAATAAAACAATAAAAAATCGATTTATTTCACTTCATACCCAATACCTGAGAAAGAGTTGAATTTACGGGCTCGGTTTATCAGACTTTTTTATAGCAAATTACTTTCTCTACAAAGTTCTCATTAGAATTTTTTCGATATATTCAATAGCTTAGGCGTTACAGCCGTTTGAATAGATATTTTCATACAATATTCACTTGAAATAATTATACCGCTAAAACGGTTGAATTTACGGACACGGCTCTATGAACTTTATTGTAGAGTATCATATTTCCTATAAGAACGCCCTTAGAATATATCGCGATATCAAAATTCACGGAATGGTAACACTAATAATGAGAATTTTTTTTTCAATGCCAATCAAATAGGAAACCTTCAATTTTGATTCGCGACCTCTAAATATTTTTCGACAACACCCCCCTTTCACGTAACTTCGTTTTTGGGTACCAACTAAAGGTTTTCAGGCACGATGGGTCAAAAAAAAAAAGTTGCCCTGAAATGAATCACCCTAATATATATACACACCATATGCAGCGTATAGACAAATATAGCAGCGTATAATTTCTCGTAATCGCAAATAACAATTATGACCATAACTAAGACGCACTTGGTAGGCAAATGAGGTCAACTCGACTCTCGTGCAATTCTCAGCAAGTTCAGGAGCTTTTTCACCCTCTCTCTGCCATTAAATCTCCAACTCTCTAACCTCATCTCTTTCCCTTTGTCCTTTCCCCGATCGCCCCAGACCTGAGCCCGAAACGAGGAATACTGAGAGGGGGTGATGATTGAACGGTAAGGTTATAATTCCATGAGTGGGAAAGCAGGCACAGAAATCTATAGAGATGTGCATCATGTACACAACACTGTATTTATGATGGTTAACACACACATATACACATATACACATATATATATGATATATATGATATATATGATATAATAGAAGAGAAATAGAGATGGAAGGGAAGGGAGATACAGAGAAAGGGGCAGAATTGCAGCAGTGCAACGGAGGAGCAGCCACGAGTGTATCTCTTCCACTCGGGGAGGCTTCCGCCAGCGATAGCCCGTAACGGAAGTGGAAAGTTTCCTTCCGGGATTATGGAGAAGAGAGAGAGAGAGAGAGAGAGAGAGAGAGAAAAAGAGGGCATGTGCAGTGCGCTAGACATTGAGAGAGCAAACCAGTCTGGTTGTGCTTTCCTCGTGTTTCCCTCCATCCCTTAAGAGGACGCATTACACCCATATACGTACACACAGACACCAATTTACATTTACTGTTACATTACACATACGCAGATACCATAGTTTCCGTTGCGTTCGCGTTAAATCTACCGGCTGTGATCTCGCAGGCGACGAATTTTGCGCGCGGTCTCGCAAACGAAAGCCGGATTACCCCGCGATGGCGAATCATAATGAGTATTCGGCGTCCACCCTCACGGACTCTCAAACTCCCTTAATCACGAGGGCAAACAGTCGTTTTTTTCCTCAAAATTGTATATTTTTTGGTTTAAATTCGTCGGCGAAGCTTTCAGAGAAGCTTTTGTTTTCGCGATGATCCTTAATTATTTGTGGAGTATCTGGTTATAGTGTAATGAGTTAATTAATAGAATTTGGGGAGTTGATGTTCAATTATTGAGAGTGGCGGTGTCGATGGAAAAGCTCTTGAGTTTTAAGGGGGGAACGCCACTGTGACGGGTCAAGAAAATCAATTTTGTTTCCATTTTCTTAAAATATATATATTAAAAAATATGTAAACAATTTTTTGACTCAAAATCTCAAAAATTTACTGAGATATACCCAAAGGAAGAGCAGGTAACTATATATGGGGTATTCCATGCGTGAGGAGACAGGTTTTGGCCGCGGATTTCATAATTTTTCGTCCGTCAATATATAGTTTTCTTATATCATATAAAAACATTTCTATGTAGTTATGAACCCCAATTAAGACTTGGTTTTTGTTCAGTCCTAATCGTAAAATAAATTAAAAAAAAATTACATACCTTTAATTGCGTGTCCCTCAAGTGTCAATACAGCAAAAATTGAATCTGGCCGGTGCTTTTTAACCGGAAAAAAGCGCTCTCTTCAAAGAAGCTAATGGAATATTAATCCGATTTGTAAAGAAAAATTTATAGCCAAAAAACGGAGAAAAAGCCGTTTACATTTTTTTTCGACCTCTAGGGTCTACTGAATTTTATCAAAAATTTTACTGAACATAGTTCAATACGTGAGAAACTTTCGGTAAAATTTTCAGCTTGCCTTCTTTCTTTGCTCGCTGGCAATTAAATGTGTAGTTACTCCGTAAATAGTCGACGCTTCCTTTCCATCGGAACTCGTTCAAGACAAAACTTATTAATTTTCTTGCCAGAGAACAAAAAAAAGGCAAGCTGAAAAAATTACCGTACGTTTCTACCATGTTAAAAAATGTTCGGTAAAATTTTTGATAAAATTCAGTAGACCCTAAGGGCCGAAAAAAAATAAAAACGTTTTTTTCCTCAGTTTTTTCGCTGTCAATTTTTTTGTACATATCAGATTAATATTCCATTTGCTTTATTAAAAAGAGAGCTTTATTCAGTTAAAAAGTAATGGTCAAATTTTAATTTTGCTGTATTGACACTTAAGAGACTGTACACAATTAAAGGTACGTTGAATATTTTATTTTTCGATTTTAATTTTTTTAATCGCATTGGTTGAGGTTGTGCGTAACAGATTTTAAAAAATTTGAAAATTCACATCTCCTAAGACCTTTTAAAAATAAAAGAATGGTCAAATGAAGAAAAAAAATCAAATCAGCGCTATTTTGTGAAAAAAATTATTTTAAAAAAGCGGCTACGTTTAGCGATAGTCACTGTTGCGTAGAGTAAAACAAAAATTGGTTTTTTTTTTATTTCAGGTGATTTTTTTATTATGTCATTGTAGTTCATGATAATAACTTTGTCAATTTTTAATATTTTTCAATAAAAGTTAGTATGGATATAGTTAAACGTGTACTTAATAAATGGCTTTTTGTCTGATCCTCAAATAATCATCCCTTCTTAAAAAAAAAATCCGAAAATCGGGTATTCTTAGCCCCGTCACAGTGACATTTCCCCTTAATACAAATAGATCCTCAAATATCTGTAGTTTGTCTGGTAGTCATGTGATGAGTTAATGAATGGAATTAAGCGAGTTGATGTTCAATTATTGAGAGTGGTGGTGACGACGGAAAAGCTTTTGAGTTTTAATGCATGTCAGAGCACGACAGAGACTCGTATCGATAAAATTGAGTTACTATATGGCAAATTTATTCATTATATTTCGAGATAATTTTGTCTCGTCGTTCTCACGTTCTCTCACGATTCGTTTTTGCACTTTTCCTAGCTGACCTTTTTTTCCAAGCCTTTTCCTGGGTTATCAAACGTCCAATTTCCTTAATTGCAAATAATAATTGAGTGACGAATTTAATGATAAAAGGAGAATGCTGTGCAAACAACGATAATTAACGGACTCGATACATTTTTGGTGATGATTTATTATTCGTCACTTTCATTGTTCACTTCGCTGATATGCATATTAAGTATTCCGTGGCGAGACTTTTGGGATTTTATTAATTTTTTTTTTGTTTACGATTGTACTCAAACTCGCAAGCATTCGTAGATACTAAATTTTTTGCCATCTGCGCTAGTTGAAAAATAATACACACACATCTTATTGTTAATAAAAGTATCGATTCCAAATTTGGAAAAAATTTTTAAACCGCGGCATTTAAAAAAAATTGCATAGCCTTGTGAAAAAGTATTGCAGAAGCCTTGTAAACAGGATTGTAAATGAATTTCAAAAGCTTTCAAAAATTATAACAATTTCGAAGTCATAACAGACTGATTTTATTTTCACATGATTTACTAGACATGATTTACAATAGTATCTAGTTTTTAGTCAAGTCAGTTAAATCTATTTTTGGTATTAAACTATTTTCTCAATTACATGATACAAGCAAATTTTTCAGAATTTTTCCAAAATTATCACATAGCAATTTTTCATAGAAAATGGCAGATGATTTTCCAGTTTTGTCAATAGGGCGATTCCTTCATTCCAAAATAGGACAACATATTTCTACATCACTGCAATTAGTCCGACAAAACTTAAATATTTCCGATTGCCTCGCAATTCATACATACACATATCGTGAAATCGTTATATCGAAGAGGAAACGAGAACAAAATGAAAAATGCAATTTCATTCTCCATCTCGATACTTTCGTTTCTCAATGGAACCCACTTTGCAGTCGATTCTGTAGAAGACCAGCACATCTGGCACATAAAATGGGATAGTCGATTATTTCCTCATCGAACGAGTCATTTGATAACGTACCCTTCAGCGTCCCTGGATGCTCATTTATCCGTTCCCGGTGAATCAATAGTTCCCAATAAAATGAATCTCGATCGTCCATACGCATATGGAGCTGTCCACGTCAATTCACCTAGCCTCCAGACCACAAAATTTTTGATTCGCTTCGTAATTTTTTATGTTGTTATTCTTGCTCTGAAACATTTTTCTGAATTTTTGCAGATTTTTTGGAACAACCGTTTCTGAGTTATGATTTTTTTTTAAATCGAAAAAACGGACCTTTTTTAAAAATCTGAAAAAATTCACCAAAATTGTATGATCTCTGTTCGCAGTGGATTTTTTAAATAAATTATTATGCAAAAAAAGGTTTTGATTGGGTGAAAAAAATATTTAAAAAATTTGCACCACATTTTCGCGAGCAGGAGACTGTTCTACGTTGATCATACAATTTTTGTGGATTTTTTCGGATTTTTAAAAATGGTCCTTTTTTTCGGTTAAAAAAAAATCATAACTCAGAAATGGTTGTTTCAAAAAATCTGCAAAAATTCAGAAAAATGTTTCAGAGCAAGGATAACAATATAAAAAATTAAGAAGCAAATAAAAAATTTTGTGGGTGGAGGCTAGGTGAATTGACGTGGACAGCCCCATATATATATCACCATAGCGACTCTCACAGATTCGACAATTGAAACTGACGGTCCATCGAGCATCAAGGAACGAAGATGGCATGGTAGAAGGGAAAAAAAGTTGAAAAGGGAGGTAGATGAAGCCTGGTCAATGCTCATTACTTCGTTGCCGCGGGCCATTTCTTTGCTCTCACTATATGCGTGATTCTCCCGAAATGCGCATTTTTGCTGCAACCTAGTTGATTTTCAATAATCCCTCTAATTTCTTAGATTTTCTTACCAGAATATATTAGATCATAATGTTTTGAAACAGGGTGTCGGAACAGATTTAAAAAAAAACCATTTTGATCGTTTTTTCATCGTGATTGACCCCTAGAACTGAACGCTAGTTATAACCTTCTCCTGAAATAATAAAAAAATGAGCACAGACATATCTCAGATCTAATTAACCGAGCTGACAATTTGTCAAACTTTCACTTTCGATGTTTGTGACTTTTGTTCTCAAAACAGTGTGGCTTAGATTTATGTCACAAGCTGGAGCGTCATTCCTCTGGCAAGTCCCAATTACATATTTTCGGCTAAAATAAATCTTGGTTTATTTTTTTTTTAAATGCAAACTATCGAATACAAGTTCATCGCTGTGTTTCGAAGTTAAAAACAACTCGCACGTCATATTACGACCTAGAAACCATCAAAATCGTCATTCCTCTGACATCATTTCTCTGCATCATTCCTCTGGTTCAGATCCAGAGGAATGTCGCATCTGCCAGAGGAATCACTCAAACCGGGTTTGAGTGACGAATAAAAATGGGTTTTAATAAAAATAATTCTTCCAGGTTATTGCAATGCCATTATATAGCGTTACAACCAAATGTTGCGTCATTTGATGAGTTTGTGCAAGGAAGCAAGATAGTCAGTTTGTATTTGCGTTTCATTTTTTATCATAAACGCCTATAAGTGTTCAAATATTAAATATTCTAATAAAACTGAAAATACTGAAATAAACCAATAAAAAACGTTATAGCAAAAGGTTTGCATCATTTCTCTGCCTTCGCATTTACTTCTCTCGCACTACGATTTCTTCAAAGTACGATAAATCTCGCAAAATAGAAAGACCAGCTTGTTTAAGTGGTAATGACACTTAAATATCTTATACCAAGGTCATCAACACTTTTAGAAGTCCAAAGGATTTAAAAAAAAAAAATTGTGTACCCTCGAAAATGAGTATCTCGGGAGAATCACCCATATACCGCTGCGAGTCCAGCTTTTCCATCACTCATTTCCCCCTGTCCTCAATACACATACACCTATATATATATATATATTCATTTTCGCTCAAACCCTTTTGTTTCCACGCTCCGATTGCCCCAAGGGGTTCGGTATCACACGATGGGACATTGGAGAAAAGCGAGTGAGCAAGATTCGGGCATCAAGAGGAGCTTTTTGCGAAACTGGTACCGGAAAACGCTGGTGGCCCCTCGGGTCTTTTCGCCACTCTGATAGCCTTGTTCGAATCTTTCTCGCGATTCGTCGTCGCTGTCGCCATCATTTTATCGGCTTGGAGATTCTGAGATGAGAAGCACGAGAAAAAGAGGGAGAGAGTGAAAGAGAGTGAGAGAGGAGTTGAGAAACTTGTGACAACAGTTGCAAAATATATATAGGACATGGAAGATCGCGCTTCTAATTAACGAAAAAACTTTTCTTCCATCGCGATACTCTGTCTGCCCGAATACAGTGGTTCAGTTCAATGGAAATTTAAGTACGATCAACGTCGAGAACCCCATCGATATCACGTTCGGGTAACACGCCTCGCCAACTTCGGAAGGACAATTAAAATCAGATCGATTTGGACGCGGAGTACATTTTTTTGTTCGAAATGTAGTAATTAAAGCTTCGTGTCTCTTTCCTCGGCTCTACTCTTATTTTTCATAGTCAAATGAATTATCGGTAACCTTTAGCATAATGGCACACGTCGTTCTGGCATAAATTACGAGTTGAACCAGAAAATATTTAAACAATGATAGAAATTATTATTTTAATTGAGACATCATACATTTTGAGCGTTTTGGCTAGCTCGATAAAAAAAATATATTTTTTTACCATTCCTTTTTTTTCAACATATTTATTGATATTTTGACGACAATAAAGGAAAAATTTTTAAGATTAAAATTGGAAATTGAGTAAGTTATAAGTTGGTAAAGTTAGGGTTGAAAAAAACGCTTAAAAAAAAAAATTATCCCGATTCGGTGACCGTGGGTCGCTGGAGACCCGAGCGATTTTTCTTCTCTCCCATTGCTCTTGAGAGATGTTTTTGACGAAAAATAAAACATTTGTTTACATTTTTTTGTCTTCAAAGTAGAAGTATTCAAGAGTGTCGAGGAATTTCATCAGATTTTTTTATTGCAAATTACGTGTTATAACATGCCTTGGGTCTCCAGCGACCCACGATAACCTGAGAAGGTGTTAAAAACCACGATCACCTGATCGGGTTAAAAAAAGATTCTTAACCAGTAAGAATTTCATTATTGTCCCTACCTCAGAGAAAACAGAAACAAAATCGCAAAATGGCGGCTGTCTGAACAAAAAAGACGTTTGTTGACTTTTTTCAGTTTTTAATTTGTTTACAATAGTAAAAAAAATAATTTTGATACAAAAGAGACAGGGTGCATCACTAAAATAGCTATAACTCCGTAAATTATTGGAATTTGAAAATTTCTTTTGGTGGATATATTCTTAAAGTTCTAAGCTTTGAGAAAATGCAAAAAAAAAAACGATTTTTTCAAATTCTAGACCAGAATACCTCCTTAAAGTTACGCTCTGCCGTGACGGGCTTAGTTGCTGCGTCACTAAAATAGCTATAACTTCGTAAATTATTGGAATTTAAAAATTTCCTTTCGGGGGTATATTTTCAAAGGTCTAAACTTTAAGGATATGCAAAAAAACTGATTTTTCCACAATTCTCGACCAAAATACTCCCTTAAGTCAGTGATGACGCGATAACTATTGAGTTCTTCAGATGATTTTGCATCCTCATTGAGCATTTCAAAATTTCGTCAAAAAATCTTGAGGAAACAGTGTGCAAAACTTCAATTTCGGTAATTACGAAAGTTGGACTACCATATTTTATACATCACAGTTTTAATGATGATTAACCACATCATAAGGGTTCCTCAAACGATTATAAACATGGTTAGAATCATTTTTCACAGTATTTGGTCACTCGTGGATCTATTTGCCCGAGGACAACGCATTATCAACGATATATCGACGGTGATTACGAAAATAGGCGCCTCGTTCCTCTTTGCTTGATCAAGAACGATTCATGCTCGAAATTAATACATAAATTTTCGAAAATACACTTAATGCCCATACTAACGACCTTTCATCCTCTTCTGACACTCGTTGAAATTAATGCACGCACGATAATCTGTTCTTTATATATTTATCGAGTTATTCAATTATCGCAATCTATATCGTTCGGTGCAAACAAAACAAAACAAATTGACGCATTGTCGTGACAAACCGTCGATGGTGAACTGACGAATGGCATTGGGGAGCGTTTTGGTAAACGTAGAAAATCATGACCGCGAATGTATGGCTCTCATTTGATTTTCGAACGAAGCACACACAGACACAAACACACACAGACACACTCAAATATACAGCACCGCGTAAATTTGAGGCTGTTTTATTTATGTACCTCCTCTTAACTCCATCGTTTGGAACGCTGCATTGTTGTCAGCGTGTTGCAGATGTCGACGATTATTGCGTACAATCAATAGCGCTTGTAGCAATAATGGCTACGCCTATATCGAGGTTCTTCACAAGCGCATTTTCCTTTGTGTATGCGCGAGGGCGTTTGTGTCTCTCGATAAATGGATGATGCTAGAAAAATCGATTTTCTGTATTTTTTACCTCTCAAAGCAACGATTGTTGGCGTGCGAAAATTTAAAAAAATTGCCTCAAAATGTGGGGACTTTAAAAAAAATATAATGAGGAGCTACAAACCATTTACAGATTTAAAAAAATAATAATTTGGATTGAAATCATTGTCCTCGCATCTAGAATTTAAAAAAAATATTTTTTAATGAATTTTGAAAAAATTTTAATTTTCTAGATTCTAGAACTTGTGATGAAAACCGAAAATACGTGAAATACCTGAAAATGGATTGTGAAGATTTAGAAACTTTTTTGAAGGGTTACAAGCGTTAAATTTCGAAAAATTTCACCTTTTTTTCAACTTTTTTATCCAATAGCTTGATTTGTCTAAAATATTTTCTCGAAATTTCAAGTCAACCGCAGTAAGAGTCTAGGATAAAAAGACTTTGGAAATTCCCTTATTAGACTAGATCAGTCGGAAACTTGAATCAATTTTTCTCTAAAAACACTGTTTTTGAAGTTGGTGTTCACGATTTCTTAAGAACCGTCTTTTTTAATGTATTTCTTAATACACCGATCTTATTAATATTTTACCCACTTTTTCAAAATAAGATAGTCATTGATCGAAGGGTTTTTTCAATCACAACTTATTTTACAAGGCTATACGTTGTGTAAACAATACCAAAAATTGCATACCGTGCTGTAAAAAATTAAAATTTTCATTTTGTAAAAAATCTTCCATTTAACAACAAGCTACACTTGTCTACTTACAAATAAAATTGGGTTCTTTGATTTCAGTTAAAGTTATCATGAGTTATCCTGATTACCACGAGGACACTTTGTTTTAAGAAGTGTTCGAAAACCAAGTCCCACCCTTGCATTTTCCTTTGAAAATTATAAATTTGAAAATTTTAGAAAATATGAAAATATTATAAAATATCGTTCACATGTTGCTCTTTTACATGCTAAAAATTTCAAATAAATTTGTTTTTTTATAACAAAAAAAAAAGAAGAATACTTTTTTCAATCTTCAAAATCCATGTAATCAATGAAGTAGCTCAGTGTGACTGGTTCATAGAAATCGATTTTTTTTTACATTTTTGCAAGATACACATCTTAAGAATATACTGACAAAAGTTTCAGACCGAAATTAAATTTTTTTAAAAAGTTATAGCCAAAAGAAGAGAGCAATTAACTAATAAGTTAATATTAAAAATGACTAATTTGTACGGTTTGGCAATCACCAAAAACTGTAAATCTCTCTAAGAAATGAAGAGATCTTTGAGATAACTTTCAGGAAACGAAAGGATTGCTCTGTGCACGCGACATAGCTGATTAATCTATAAGTATAATATTTTTATACAAAATTTGTTGTCCAAACTTTAAACACGTTTTTCTCGGAACTACGTTTTCGAAACTTCGGGGAAGCACTGACTAAAAACTATTTAACCGATTTGGCTAAAAATTTTACCCGTTATTTTAGACACACATAGCTAAGTCTATGACTTTTAAAACATCCAATTTTTTTTATAATAAATGAATTTTTAAAACAATTTATCAAAAAAAATCGATTTTGAAGACTTTTTTGTTCACAAGTCCGCCATTTCGTTTTTTTTCCCTTAAAATATGCATGTTATAGGTCATAGACCTAGAGTTAAGCCCACGAAACAATAATCTTTTTGGGTTTTTTATTTCAGATCAGTACGCAAGGCTGTGTGCTTCCCCGAAACAAGTCACCATTTTTTCGAGGACTCCACTTTGACGTACAATATCATAAACAAATTCATGTGAAATTAAGGAACCAAAAGTTTTTTTGTACTCTGCAAGATACAAATAACAACATGTAAAAATTTCTAAACGATCGCATTTTATTTTGCTATTTAAAAAAAAGAATTAAAAAACGTCGAAATTTTGGTTCTCAGAGTGGACTACTTAAGGGCTCATCTTCGGTAACCATTTTCAACTTACCTTATAGTCACCATTTTTCTTTTAACACCTAAAAAATGAAGACTTCTTTTTTCTCGTATCATTTCAATGTACATCGATGACGGAATTGAGGGAGGGTGTTCGTATGTGCACGTGTTTCGTTGCTGGATTGTTGGAAGCGACTCGCATAACGGCGGTCGGAAAGTACCCGTGGGAATTCCATTTCTGCGTTACCAAGGGAAATTGTGGGCATGTGGGTCCGTGTGTTGGCGGTAGGTTGCGGCGTTACATTGGTAGTGGCTTAGTTCCACAGTCAAAACCATCTTTACCCTCTGGGTCATCGTCTCTTCCTCTGTATATCTCTGCCAGGTTCGTGAAACATTTGTATCGGTATCGTCCTATCCGCAATTCCACAAATGTCAGAAACCTCCTTCCCCACAGTGCCAAACTTCGCAGAATCTGCATCCCGCTGTCGCTTTCAATTCACGAACAGTAATTGCAAATAGAACTACCGATGCACATGCAAAAAGCATTGTCCTTACGTTGAGTATTTTTCGCCTAATCGTTACAAACTGACTGAACATCGACCTCATCGGTTTCCCTTCAGTCTCGCAATGTCCTCCACGAAATTCGTTCTTTTATTTAAGCCACCCTCTAAGTCTTCTAGCTTGTCCTCCACCTACTCGCTTGTCATTCAACCGGAGAAATCGATTCAGCCGGTGTATTTGAATTTTCCATTAAAATTGAATGGTTCCAGTATGAGCCAGTAACTCTTATCAGCTCACTATAAAAAAAAGCCATATCGGTTCCCAAAAACTGACAGCTGTCAGTGAACCTATTAGCACAACTCCCTTATCTTTTGTGTCATGAAAAATTTTACTTGATCCAAGTTAAAAATGTCACTCAGTCATTCGCACGGGGACGACTCTGCTCTGAGAGAAAAACCCGTGGTAATTACAACAAACGACCATGGTAAAACCGATTATAATAACAGAGAACATATTTCATGGTTAGATTAGCCATAATATGGTTGAGTTTACTATAAGCGCGGAGTAACATCAAACATACGATTTTGAAGGTGTCTATGAATATATAATATGCGCGAGGGTACAATTATTATTGTTAAACCCGCAACGATAAGAACATAATTCATTGAACATATTCATTTAATTGTGTGAAACAGTCGTCGCATTTATTATTATTTTTGTTTCGTGCAAACCTTCTTAATGTTGGTTCGTGACGCTACTATTCTTATAGTAACTTCTAATTCTTGCTCATTCAACTTTACCACAGCGGTAAGGTTGAGTTCAACAAATTTAGCCGCCGAAATGTATGTTAAATGCAGGCATGGCCTGAATTGGCAGGGACAATTGTAGTTCTTTGTCTACTGTTATTTTTGAGAGCGTTCCACTATAAAATATAGACGTTACGTTGCAGAAACATGTTACATGTTTATACGAACTAAACAACATATTGCTATGGTAAATTAGAAAAATCATAGGAGATGTGTGTGACAAAATCAGTGAATGGTTACCGGTACACTATAATAGTGGCTACATACTGCACTCAGGTTACTGAAATACCTATTCACCCTAATCTCATACGATCATATCTGCAGATTTGTCAGTTTCCCAAAAGTCCGTTAGGTGGCTTCCTCTCGCACAAACAAACTTTCCCCTCGACGTCTATAAGGTCTCCAAGTTCGTCTATGTTTGATATCCCTACTTATGTATGGATATTCAATACTTTGCGGCAAAACGCAAGATGGTCGAATCCGAATAGGATTCCCATCAAAAGAGTCTTTTTTCTCTTACACGGAAAAAACGACTCGCACAGAAAGACGAGTTGGTGTGGTTAGTGGCAACCAACTGGTTTGTGAGATATATTTTAAGCAACTAGTTGGTTGAGGCAACCATTTTCGTGGTTACCGCAACTATATTATTGGTTGCCAAATACCCAACTAATAAAAAGTTGGTTGTGGGCACCACGAGAATGGTTGCCCCAACTAACTAGTTGCTTGAAGCATATTTTACAAACCACATGGTTGCCACAACCAACTCGTTTTTTCCGTACAGCATAAAAACTGGCGTTGACACGTGTCTGTATGGAATTTCAACAATATGATTCTTCCCAACTACTCGGCAATGTAACGAGGTTGGGATATCAGTGCTCAACGTCGACTATTAACTAACCACTAATTTATATTTCATATATTACCGTCAACTATACAACAGTATTGATTATCTTATACACTATTCCTGAGTAAAACTATATGCTTTCAATTAAATGAGAATCATTGCTTTCTGTCGCTAATATGCAAAACGATTCGGAATTTCATGCATAATAGAAAGTATAACCATGCAAGTAATGAAAATGCGATGCTTTTCATAGTTTCTAGCACTTCATGCTTGGTAAGGAGACAAATTGTTGCAATTGCCATGCAGAGATGATCGGTGCGATTACGAAAATATGGTTTATTTTACAATGTTTTTTTGTATTAGGTTAACCATAAATTATAGACATTGCGTCAGGGAAACATATTTTATAATTGAAATCTGGTTGACGTCGCCATAAATTTTTCTCAGTGTGGTTGGAATTATCGCAGGTAAAAATTTTCCTAAGTTAAATTAAATTTCGCTGCAACGTTGAGTAAATTTCAAGGGGATTTAATTCGTCGCTAAATTGCCAAAGAGTCTCGCATGTGTTAAATCCTTCAGCTTTGCCATTTTCACTCGCTATCGGTATTATTTTAATACGGTATCCAGTGTGGAGGGCACGTATGGGCTATCGATCGCACACTTTCTCCCTCGTAACGTGAATCCTCATACATTATTTGGAATCTCTGAAATTACTTTTCCCCTTTGCCTCCGGAGTTTGTAACTCCCCCTCTTTCTCACCATTCTCTCATTCTTCTCCTCCTCACTCTGACTTTGTCTTTTCTCCTACACCCGATTCTCCACTTTCCCATATTCCACCGACGTATATGCCCCATGCATAGTGAACACGTATACATATTTTACTGCATGATACTTCGACCATCAGCGTTGGCTTTACCATCAAGTAACGTGCGGCATCACTTATCCACTTCGGCAGTTCCCATCGCGCACACGTGCCATCCCAATGCGTCCATTCCTCCCATCGCCATCGCGGAAAGTCAAAGTACGTATAAATACTCGGCGCCGAGACGCTGCGCCGCGTCTCTTAATCAAACACAAGCGATCGCCTTTTATGTGCTCAATCCTCCGATGAAAAAAAAAATTCTTTCGACTCTCGATCATACTTCGTCGCTTTCTCGACTCCATCAACGCTCCGTTGTGAACATTATTTCTTATTCCGATTTTCACGGCGGTTGAGTCGAAATCTTCCAAAAAGGCAAAATTAACAACAATTTTGAAAAGGTGTGAAAAAATTCGAAAAAAAATATTTCTAAATATTTCTAAATAAATTTATGAATACTTGAATATAAATATAAATATAATATCAGTAAATATACATTTTATTTTTTTCTAAATATGCATATTTATTCATTTATATAAGGGGTGTTCCGTCCCAAATCGGACAGATTGATTTTTTTTTTCGATTTCCTCACATTTTTTATATTTTTTAGTACCCATAAAAAGACCCTTCCTGGAAAATTTTCAGATTGCTTTAATTACCCGTTCACAAGATTTCAAATTTAAAAAAACCGCTTTTCCGGTCTTTTGGACATAACTTCTTTAATAATGGTACAAATTAACGGTTTTTTTTTAATTTTTGTTTTTTTTTCATCGCTTCATCAGAAAAAAATACAAAAAAAAATTTCAACGTGTTTTTTAATAAGTTTTTAAAGATCTTAAGCTTTGAATCGTGTTTTTAAATGCATATGCGTGAATGCATATTTTGATTTTTTTTGAAATTTTTTTTTTCAAACTTCTATCTATTCAACAACTTTCAAGACCAGTAACAAAAATTGGTAATTTATTTTAAAAAAAATTATTTTCAAGAATCGAAAAAAATAGTGATTGTGGGAGACCCGTTGAATAGATAGAAGTTTACAATAAAAAAGTTTAGAATTCAAAAAACTTATTCAAAAACATGTCGAATATTTTTTGAATATTTTTTTCTGAAAACGGATAAAAATGCTGAGAAAAAACACTTAATAAAAACCATTATTAGAGAAGTTACGACCGAAAAACTGAAAAAGAGCGGTTTATTTAAATTTAATATCTTGTGAAGGGGTAATCAAAAAAATCTTAAAATTTACCAGGAAGGGTCCTTTGTGTAATAAAAACAAAGAAAATTTGAAAAAATAAAAAAATAACCATTTTCACACTGTTCGATTTGGGATGGAACGCCCCATAAATAAATATAAATATTTAGAAAAAACTAATCATTCGGACTTTGTGAGTTAAATTTTTCAAAAAAATGTTCATTCAAACTCCAACTTTCGCAACTAACAAAAAATGTCTAGCTGAATTTTCTCCATTAAATGGACTATTTGCTATTGAATTTGAAAATAATCTGTTTGAATTTAAGTGAATTTTGTAATTTGCACACAAATTTTTAAAGCTGGCTGACTGGTTGAAAAAATCATGCAACTCAAAATTCAAAAATATTTTTCTCGTGCATTTTTATTATCGACAAAATTTCCACTATGCCAAAGTCAAAATAAAGAAATTGACTGCTCAAGTCAATGTCATTCGGAGTATTTTATTTTATCATGTCGGTAAACGTTCGTCTGTTGAAATATAATTCGAAGAGAGGTGTAAAGTGCGTGTTGCTTTTAACGTTACGTGTCAATTAATTCGTCACACAGTGTTGTGTCGTTGAATTTTTTTTTTATTCGAAAAAAAACGTCGTAACATCGTGTCTCAATTATATTTACAAAGATATGTGCCTTGTGTCAATATTACGCAATTAGTACAAGTGAAAGAGAACAGAAGGGCCATGGCGAGAAGAGGGAGAAGGGAGGAAGGCTGAAAAAGCAAAAGGGAGGATAAAAGAAAAAATTAATGACCGATAAAAACGAGTTCGTTGACTCTTGGCAACCACGACTGAATGCCACAACTTTCCTCATGCATTCTATATTGATATATGCATTTGTGTGTGTGTGTGTGTGTGTGTGTGTGTGTGTGTCTGTGTGTGTGTGTGTGTGTGTATCAAGTCTGGCAAATGGTGGACTGAGAAACAAAAACAGAAGGCAGACCTATCAGTAAATCAGATCGACCCGGGCCACATTAATATATAGTGTCGAGAGACAGTCTGAGTAGTGTGTAATGTAAATTACATCAAATCGAATCAGCATATGCTAACCATCTCGATTCTGTGAGACGATGCTCAAAATTTCATGCTCTTCTTCGACTGTGCCCTTCATTTATTTATCATGATTTTTCGATGCACTCTGATCGATACCCAACTTTATTAATACTAAATATTATTGAATATTATTAAATTCATTAATAATAAATATTATTGAATATATTAAATTTATTAATAATAAATTTATTAATTTAATTAATTTATAAATTTATAATTAATTTAATAAATTAATTAACGAGCGTCACGATTAATTATCACTGCGGATTAATTATCAAAACCATAAAGAGAAAAATCACTCTTATTCAGTGTTCAATTTCATTATTTGAGATGGAAATCCGGATTTCAAATTCGAAATCCACAAATGGATCATTTCCAAGAATCCCCGCATTTTATACATGAGCTGGAAGATATTCCACATTATTTAACGTCGCGAGTTAGAATTTTTTAAATCGAGAGAATTTATTTCTTTGTCCTCAAACGTTTTCTTTCTAAGCTGAAGTTTGGTGAAAAAAGTGAAAAAAAAAAAAAAAAAATACATACGTGAATCTCAGACTGATTCAAAAAAGCGACTATTTTTTTTCAAAATCCCCTATTAAATACTTTCAGGGAGGTGAAAAAAGAAGCCTGTTAAAAGCTTTTAAAAGCTTTTAATATTAATATTTACGGGTCTCTCATCGCGCATTTCTATTTCCTATTTAAATAACATAGGAAAACAAATTTCAAACTTCGAAATTTTATACCTTGGTTTCAAGTCAATGTTTAGAAATGAGCGATACATATTCTTATGGGGAATTGAACGCTCTACAGAAAAATCCTCTTATGATTTTTCGATAAACTCACTCCTTCAAAAGTTATTCACGGTCTAATATATATGGGGCATTCCATGCCAAATCAACGACTTTTAAACCTGATCCCTTTCGATTTGGCTGAATTCTTTTTCTCATTTTCTACCCCATTAAAAACATTTTTCAGGAAATTTTCAAATTTTTTTACCCAAAAAAAAAACTCCGGAAAAAATGCCACCCAACATTGGGTGGGCCTATATTTCCTTCAATTTTTTTTATGGATTGAAAACTAAAAAACTTGCCAGCTATTTCAGAAAATACAATTCTGGAAATTTTTGAGAATTTATAAAGGACCTCAGAGTTTCAAAAATTAAAAATTACAAAAAATTGAAAGTGGTCATCCGCAAAGAAAATTTGATTTTTTTTTCAAAAAAGTGAAAAAAAAAAAATAGAAGGAAATGTCGGCTTATATGTATATTAGACTGTGAATATGTGTGAACTACTGTTGGTCATTTCTTTAAAAATTGGGTACTCTATGTTAATGCAATTTAAACTTTTTTTTTCAAGAAAGATTTTACGATATTTAAAAAAATAGTCACTTTTCTTGAATCAGTTTGGTGAATATTTTTTGAAACGTTAATGATCGATTCAGCGTTTTTCTTTAACATGCAATTATCGGTGAATACTCTTTTCGTTATAATGTAAAAAGATTTTGTATTCCAACCGCAATCTCCGACCAAGATTATCGAGTTACATGGGATCTCGCGATATTTCCCTGCGCGGAAAGCTCACAGGAATTTATTCTCGTGGTTGGAATATCGGATTATACGAAACTGTTGGATGCATGGGATGGAAAAACGTTCGAGTTTTCAACATACAGGGCTGCCAGAGCTGTCGAGAACAAACCCGGAATTCATGACCAGAGGCCGCGACGTTCTATGTGTATATACGGACCACCCGAAAGAAGAAAATGTGTGTATCCGTGTATATATGGGGTATTCCCGGTGAAATTTTCACGTCTGAACCCGGACCCTCTTGAATAATTATGAAATTTTTTTTCCGAAAAGTATTCTGAAAAAGATAAGATACGTATTTTTTATTGTTAAGGCCGACAATTGATATTTTTAGTCGTACGATTTTAGTAAAAAATCCGAATTTTGCACTAACTCTCTACTCTAAACACGTAGTATCTTGATAATTCGAGATCCTATCGAAAAATGCTTCAGACAAAATTTATTCGTTATAAAACGAGTAAAACAATTGACATTTTTTTTTTTTAATTGTGGTCACACGCAAGTTTGTTTTTACTTCATAAAACACAAAAAAACGTTTTTTCAGCAAGTACGCCACCTCGAATTGTAAAATAAAAAAATTGTAAACATTCTATAGGAAATCACGAAATTTTTAAGACCAGAATGAGAATGGCAAGATCAAAATCCGCAAAGCTACAGCCAATCAAAGTTTCGTCTTGACCTTATTATAGAGTCAGATCATGCAGAACTATATGTTCTCCAAAAATTATACACAGAAATACATTTGAATATTTATCTAATTATTTCACACAAGTATGAAATAATATACGTAATACATAATATTGAATTATACATACGTATATTCTTTCATACTTGTATGAAATTTATTTAATTAAATAAATATTCAAATGTATTTCTGTATATAATCTGTCTTAAAAATGTCGTGATTTCCTGTAAAATTTTTACAATTTTTTTATTTTATAATTCGAGGTGGCGTACTTGCTGAAAAAACGTTTTTTTGTATTTTATGAAGTAAAAAATGAAGTTTTAAATGAAGTTTTAAATGTCAATTGTTTTACTCGTTTTATAACGAACAAGTTTTGTCTGAAGCGTTTTTCGATAGGATCTCGAATTATCAAGATACTACGTGTTTAGAGTAGAGAGTTAGTGAAAAAATTGGATTTTTTACTAAAATCGTACGACGAAAAATATCAATTCTCGGCCTTAACAAAAAAATACGTGTCTTTTCTTTTTCAGAATACTTCTCGGAAAAAAATTTTCATAATTATTCAAGAGGGTCCGGGTTCGGACGTGAAAATTTCAGCGGGAATACCCCATATACATCGAGTTCTATATCAAACAATGTCGGCGTATAAACCAACCGATTTTCCATGCCACATCGTGGAAGCCAGGGACTTTTATTTGACAAAAAAAAGTGCAGGGATCACGCGGAGTCACGACGAACCAGAAATTGTGTAAATTGAAAATCGGCACATTGCCTCATAATTTCTTTTACACATTGACAAATCCTCCGTGAGCAAGTGGCTTACACAATTGTAGCTCAATCATAGGGTAAAAATTGTGATTACATGAAAATTTGCTAGACGAAATGTGCAAATTTGCATAATTTTTTATTTAATTAAGAAATACTGCATAAAATGTTATGCTGAAATTAAATTTTGTCCATAATCGCGAAATTTCAACAAATCCCATAGATACCAGCAATTTATGTAAAGTTCAGGGCTAACATTTTGATGCTATGAAAAGTCACCTCCAAAAACTTTGAGTTAGAGTTGGAAATATCGAAAGTTTAACGAATTTTTTCATTTTATTTTTTTCATTTTTTATTTTTTATTAAGAGATTCTCGCAAAATTCAATGCCAAACCATGTTATAATTCAAGCAATGTATTCTTTATTCACACGATATTGCGAAATATTTCTAGAATAAGTACTTTTTTGGAAAATAAGTAATCTCATAAAATTTGCAGGCTTTGAAGAATTTTCATAACAATTTGAAGCAAATCAGGAGTATTCTGCTAAACTTGTCTACAAAATATTTTTCTTTTTGTTTCGTGACTAACATTTTAAATAAATAGATCGATTAATTAATTAATTTAGAATTTTGGAAATCCCTAGAGTATTGATAAAATCCAATTATTTTTAAAAAATGTCCAATTACAAAAAAATTGAAAATTCTTCTGTCACATCAGCTTGGGACATTATTTCATTCGTACACACATGTGGTCACATATGAATATGATATAATCACGCTAACGATTAAAATTGAGTGAGAGATGAAGGGAAATAGTCCAGGAAGATGAGTAGCTCCATTACCAACTTTTTTTAATTAAAAAAAAATGCGTTGGCAAACACATTAGAAATCTGTCACGCTAAATCATAAAAACATATAAAAAGAGTATGAAACATGCGCCTTCGGCACATCTGACAGAAATTCCCATGCCGCTGTAGTCGTACGAAATATCGAAGAATTAAATTACGGTCACGAAATTCACAGAATCCCCGAGACCACGAAATGTGTTTTTTTTTTCGGGATTGCCATTAATTCCATCTCAAAGTTGAGGCTATTTCGCTATAAACCGTTTATCTCGATATTCAGGTAGTCACTAAGGTAGTTAACGACAGTCTCTTGACCAACTCCGCAGTCTGTATTCTGTCAAATAAAAAAAAACAAAACATGATTCAAGAACAATAATCGAAAAGTTAGGTATCCGTCCCAATACCCGACCATCTAAGAGGGGACGAAAAAGTTAACCTGTTTTTCGCGTTCAAAAATAAACTATTTTTAATAACGATTATGCCTATTGGAAAGCTTGAAGTCTAGTTTCCAAAATAGTTGCATAGTTGTTGCTACGATCAGTTGTTTATTCCTAATAATCGAAAATACTGAGAAATGTAAATGAACCAGTACCTGACCAGTGATTTTTCTATATGATCCAATATCTGACCACACATTATGACCCTATAACCGACCACTCTTCTCCATGGTGGGGGGAGGGGAGGGGGTATATTGAGAAAGAAGCGTCGCCGCTCGGAGAATGTGTCAGCGAAATTTTGAGGTTATGCACGAATAATATACATGTCAGCAGGTGCCCGGTTACTGAAACTGAACATAGTTGCGAGCAATTACCGAAATCCGGACCAGAGTTGTGAAAATAGTAATGTAAAAGTAATGCATTACCCATTACTTTAAGCAATGTGTAATGGATGCGTGTTCCATTACAATTTAAAAAAAGTAATGTGTAATGGACGCATGCCCCATTACAAATAAAAAAAAGTAATGTGCAATGAATGCATGTGCCATTACAAATAAAAAAAGTAATGTGTAATGGATGCGTGTTCCATCATTACAAATGATAAAAGTAATGTATAAAGTATGCAAGTTCCATTACAAATAAAAAAAGTAATATGTAATGTATGCATGTGCCTTTACAAATTACAATAAAAAAAAAAAAAGAATTTGCAGTGGTGAATATTCCCATTACAAATAGAAAAATTGCCGTGTTCGTATTAGAAACTTGCACATTGCTGTCGCATTATTTTATTTCGCTCACTAAAAATTCATCCACAATTATCACAAATAATCCATAAAGTTGAAAAAAAAGAACATGCACGTAATTTAGGGATTCAATAAAGCGACGAATTTTGTATCAGTAACTTGTAATTTTTATAAGATTGCTTTTAATTATGGGTAACAGCGTGTAAAAGCAGGTTCAATATAAAGTTGGATAATTTTTGGGGTTGAGTACATTTTCGTACTTCATATTTAACGATGAACTGTCTGTTTTTTGTTTCTATTTTCTAACTTTATGGATCATTTGTGATAATTGTGGATGAACTTTTAGTGAGCGAAATAAAATAATGAGACAGCAATGTGCAAGTTTCTAATACGAGCATGGCAATTTTTCTATTTGTAATGGAATATTCTCCACTGCAAACTACTTTTTTTTATTCGTAACGGGACATGCATCCATTACACATTACTTTTTTTATTTGTAATGGAACATGCATACATTGCACATGACTTTTTGTATTCGTAATGGAACACGCATCCATTACACAATACTTTTTTTTATTTGTAATGGCATATGCATCCATTACACATAGCTTTTTTATTTGTAATGGGACATGCATCCATTACACATTACTTTTTTTAATTGTAATGTAACACGCATCCATTACACACTACTTTTTTTTATTTGTAATGGCGCATGCATCCATTACACATTACTTTTTTATTTGTAATGGTACACTTATCCATTTCACATTATGCAGTGTAATGGGTAATAAATACAGTAAATCATTTTTTACAACTCTGATCTGGACACATGGTCGGTTATCGGTGCAAGAGACATTTCGTATGTACCAATAACCGGATATGAAAATTAAGTGCTTAAAACGCATTTTTGGGTAATTGAGGCAACATGACAAATTCGTGGTATCTTTCAGAATAAAAACAGCTAGTCTCGCTTCGAAAACATTAAAAACCACTTCGAAATAGCTTCAATAAGATACGGCGATTGCTTGGTACTTAAGCTTAGATAAAGGCTTCAGTGCCCCGAATAGTACGTGCGCTGTCATATTTATCCATAATTAAACTACGGACGATTTTCAAACTATTGAGAGTAGTGTCGTATACGTAGATTATGAATCCTGGATACTTAATCAATTCACAGTTTAAGATTTTCCTTCAGCGAACGCTTAATTTGCCGAAATACTGGCTCAAGTGTCCAAGTACTAGGACGTGGTCGGGTATTGGACCGTTTACCCTAAATGTGAATGATCTTCCTGAAAATATATCCTAACTCGGGAGCCTCGTATAACAATAGTCGCCGGGGAAGAAAAAGAGAAATAAACCTCCAATTGATTCGAGGCAGAGTAAAAACCGGGGGCTATAACGAGGCAGAAGTTTCTAGACTAATTGTATTCGTAAGAGCGGGATCGAGGAAAAGGACGAGGGATATAAGAAGTGTAGAGGAGAAGTTAATTTTCGGGTGGGCGTAGAGCTTCGTCGGTCGGACCTTTTTTGTAATCCCAAAATATAGGATCAGCGAGCCAATTCTTCAGCCTAATATCATCATATTTATCCCGCACGAGCGGTCGGATTTTGAGTCTGATGGATCGTCGTTTCATCGTAATTGATTAAGTCGAAAATCGATCGTTCTCATCGTCCTTTCGATTCCGTTCTCTTATTAATCTCTCACAAAACCGATACACCTTCTTTTTCTTCTTGGTCCTCGATTTCACCGCTGCGTCGGTTGATATATATTTAAGTCTTTATACAATACGTATCGATGAAAAGCAATAAGGCAACTTTATACAAATATATTGATGAACGTACGACTCGCTGTTGGAGAATCAAATATCCGACTCTCTCGGTCTTGGCTCTCAGATTCGGTTTCTCGTGACGCTTCGATTTCTCGAACAGCGTTTCGTATCTTTTATCCCATCCGCAGGTGCAACAACGCGCATTCCGAGCAGCGACATTCGAATCCCAAAAGAGAGAGAGAGAGAGAGAGAGAGAGAGAGAGAGAGAGAGAGAGAGAGAGAGAGAGAGAGAGAGGGAGAGAGAGAGAGAGAGAGAGAAAGAGAGGAGAAAAAAGGGAGAACGAGAGAAACGCAGGAGAGACAATCCGTGGAATTTAATTAACATATATTAATAATTCGATACTCGGCAATGTCATAAAATATAGCGTGGCTCTTATTGAAACTCCAGGGGATCACTGGAGATGCTCCGAAAAGTTGAGTGGGACGCACGCGAGAGAGATTAGACACGAATTTTTCTGAAGAACCGTCAAATCTAAGCCTTTTTGTCCGGAGAATTCATGCATTTCTATCTTGGATGAGATCAAAGTCAATGCATACATAGACACACACACTTAGGTATCCTGGAGGAAAGGATTAAAAGATTTCAGAAACGATTAAAGACATCGGTCGATTGAGCAATATTGATAGTTTCACTTTATCTATTTCTCATAATGATTCGTGTCTCGTCTCTTTGACGTTTAACAGGATACATGACGAGAGAATCCGTTTACGAATCGTCGAAGCGCGCACAGAGCTTTCAACGAAACAGACGGGCATCAATCAAGAAAAAAAACAGTTGATTAATATTATTCCCATGAAGCTTAATCGGGTATCAAAGGATTATGACCAAGTCAGGTGGTCGAAGAAGACCTTTTTTTAATTTTTTTTTGTAGAATCGTAATTATCTATTTCTACAGATCTTTGATTTTTTTTTGGTTGGTTGGTTTTTTGATTTTTTTTTTTTTCAGACATACACTGCCGTCTAAAAGTTGAGAAGCACTCGCCTCGATTCCGCTTCGCACAAAAAAGTTCACTGCTCTCTTTTAATAATGAAGGTATTTCAATTCAACAAGCGTCGTTTCAAAGGGAATATATTCAGCTCCATTTTGTTCTTTCAAAAAAAAAAAAAAATTTTCGATTTTTTTGAAACCCGATACGCTCTTTGAAACATGGTTATTTTTTGGCTTTTTTTTTTTGTGTTGAAATTTTGGCGCACGACCCAAGAACATTTATTGAACCTGTTTTTTGTATAAAAAACTTGTAGCGGGGAGTATAAGCTTCAATTTCGTTTTTTAAACAAGTTTGTACGATTTTTATTCGCAAAAATATTCAGATTTTTGGAAAAAACGATCATATTTATAAAATTAAGCGTAACTCTGAAACTACTGGGTTTTTGTGAAATCACTAAGAGGGTAAAAAGTTGCATACAATTATTCTCGATTCAATTAAATTTTTTTCCAGAATTATAGGAAAAAAAAAATTCAAAAATGTTTTCTGTTTACGAGATATTATTTCATCTTAAACAATCGTGTCTCTTACCTCATTTACACGGATTTTCCGATAAAAAAGTCACGTAGATAAGATTTTTCGATGAAAAAGCCGTGTCGATGAGGTAAGAGATCCGATTGTTTAAGATAAAAAAATATCTGGTTGACAGGAAAAAATTTCGAAAAAAAATATTGAAAAAAATTCTGATAAAATTTCATTGAATCAAGAATAATGGTATGCAACTTTTTACCCATTAAATGATTTCACGAAAACCCAGTAGTTTTTGAGTTACGCTACACTTTATAAATATAGTCGTTTTTTGCGAAAAATTTAATATTTTTGCGAAAAAAAATCGTACAAAACTTTTTTTAAAACTTTTACATCTATTATTAATTTTTTTCCATTATTATCTTCAAGGAAACTTTATTAGATAATACATGCTGTTGAAAACGTACGTACCAAAAAAAAAAGATTATCTCTAGCTTTTATGAACTTCCAAACTTTTGTTAACTGCTTCCGAAGTTCATGTAAAAGGTACACGACTATAATAACTAAAAAATCATGAATTTCCCGACGCAAAGAAAATTAAGTTTTCGCAAAACACAAAAAACTTGAGTTTATAAATAGCTCTTCCTATAATTCGTCGCACAAAATTTCTTCTCAAACATCTTGAACAAAAAAAAATCGTCCTCTTCTAAATGAGAGAAAAAAAAATTTCGAAGCACTTTTAGTGAAAGTCTTTTTCTCATTATAGTAAATCATCAAACGCGCACCTTCGAAGTAGAGCGAATCTCTTTCTCGGAGGGAGCCCTTAATTACTCAGTCGTGTCGTTGTAATTAAATTATACTGGCGCAATTACACGCACCGAAGGTGGTCCTTCTCACGTTTCCATTGAGAGGGTTGTTCGTTTTTTACTTCTTTGCTTTTTTTTTTTTTTTTTTTAATATCCTTAATCTTTCTTCTCGGCCCTTTTTCTTGTCTCGCAAACTCGAGCTATCTCGCGCGGCACGTCCAAAAAACCTTCCTCCTTTCGCTCTACCTTCGTACCGAGCACACGAGGCGAAACGAGTTTCCTCGAATTCTTCTTTGCGCCGCCGGGAGAATAAAAAAGGACCAAAGAGATACCATCCTTTGGTATATCCACCTTGCTTCGTCTTCATCTTCCTCTCTCCCCACTTCTCTCTCTCTCTCTCTCTCTCTCTCTCTCTCCCCCTCTCTCTCTCTCTCTCTCCCTCTCTCTCTCTCTCTCTCTCTCTCTCTCTTCCTCCCTTATACCACCCTTTTCTTGCCCTTTCGCAGCATCCGCTCCTTATTTCGTCCTTTTTCTCTCCGGCAAATCTCTTCGTTCCGTCGAGGCGTTCCTCTCGATTCTCGCGCGCCACTTGAGAAATTGTGAGATTAAAAAAAAAATCATGTTTCGCCGGTTGTTGCGCCTCTTTGGCGAATCGATGTTCACGGGACAGGAGCAAAGACGCGCGTTACCTGCGTAAAAGTTCCATCTCACTCACGCACACGCATTCCCTCAAACTTTTGCGGCCCTGAAGAGATCACGAGTGTGTGATCAACGATGTGCAAATTGGTGCTGACGTGGAGTTTGACTACGGGACTCCTCTTGTCTTCTTCGGCTTTGCTTGACTTCGCCCTATAGTCTGTAATATGCGGCGCACACAAACACGAGGCACGCACAGTGAGGGTTATAAAGTGTTTGGTGTGCACCTTCACGAGGGTGTAATTAAGGTGGTGCCGGCACGACGCGAAGCCGAGAAAAAGTCGATATACATAGACCGTGAACGAGAGGGGCGTAATGTTTTTATACTCGTAAGATCTACTTATTCGCATGGTGATAAGTGCACAAGAGGAATCAATACCGTCGGTTAAGGGGTTAGGCCACTCTAGGATTTTCGAAAAATCGATTATTTTGTTGTTAAAAAGGTAAAAAGGTAAAAGGTTTTAGTATCTAAGATTTACATTCCAAAAGATCATGTGCATAAATAATCCCTAAGTACTCGATTTTCGTACTCTAGTGCAAACCCTCTTCATCCGCAGCGAGCTTTCTACAAACTTTAAACGCATTTATCTCGGAAGTACATTTTTCAAGTTGGTCTAGAATTTATAACTCAAACAAATTTCAACCGATTGATTTGAAATTTCAACCGTACATTCAAAATAACGTTCTCCGAAGCATCACGTAGGATTTTTTCATTATATTGCATAGTTTCTTTTTTATAAACAATTTCCTGACGATTTACTCATGTCATTTTATGCTTTTTGATTTAGAAATGTGCCATTTTTACAAAAAATAACATATTAACAAAATCCTACGTACGTCTGTGTCTATTCTTATATGAGGCATTCCACGTCAAGTCGGCCATCCCATTTTTTGAAATCACCGAAAATCGCATACAAATTTTTATAAAGTACATCTAACTGTCAAGAAAATTCGTGATTTTTTTTAGATTTTTATATTACATATTTTAGACGGAAAAAAATACAAAAAAATTTCTTGTTCCATATCGTAACTCGCAAATTATTCATCGTACGAAAAAAAGTGGAACATGAAATTTAGGATTTTCAACGTACTTTTCACTGAATTTTTTTACTAACTCCTCCAAAAGCTTTATATGCCATTTTCAGAGCAAATAATGCTTTGATATTTTTTCTCAGAATTAACATCTTCGATTTGTCTGTAGGTTTAACAGTTTTTTACTTGATATACTTACAGACTATGAAAAAATTGGCTCAGTGGAGAATCCAATCCTTCTCATGCGTTTTTCAACCCGATTGAATACAAAAATTTCTCTGTGCATTAACAGGGTTGAGACTATCTATAGATATTTTCTAAACCCCACATTTTTGTTTATTTTTTGTACTTTATCAATTTTCCTAACTTTTTTTATTTTAAATTTTTTTAATATCTTTATGTACATTTTAATAAACTTTATCGATGGACCCATGAACACCGATTAAATCGATTCAAATTAAAGTCAAAGGCTACTCACGTCTCTCGATTGCCAAAAAGAATTAATTTACCTTCTTTGGCTACACCGACGTTTCTTTGGCCAATGAGTACTTTTTTAGTTCGATTTGGACATGATTTTTGAGAATGAAGCAATGATACTGCTTTGTTCCTGGAGTCGTCTTCGCAGTATCAAAAGGAGATTATTTTATTATTTTTCCCTGTCTCCAATTAATATCGATAAAATATCAATATCTACACTATTTCCCTAAATCGCTCTATAATGATAGATTGTATCAATAGAAATGCATTATTTGAAATAATGGATTCTCCACTACGCCAATTTTTTTATAGTCTGTAAATATATCGAGTAAAAAACTGTTAAAACTACAGACGAATCGACGATGTCAATTCTGAGAAGAAAAAAATATCAAAGCATTATTTGCTCCGAAAATGGCATATAAAACTTTCGGAGGAGTTTGTAGAAAATTTCAGTGGAAAACACGTTGAAAATCCTAAATTTTATGTTGTACTTTTTTTCGTATGATGAATAATTTTTGAATTACAAAATGGGACAAACAAATTTTTCGTATTTTTTTTCGGCTAAAAAATGTAATTTAAAAATCTGAAAAAATCACAAATTTTCTTGATAGTTGGAACTCCTTTCTAAAAATTTGTATGCTATTTTTGGTGATTTCAAAAAATCGGGTGGCTCACTTGACGTGGAATGCTTCATATATAATCGAAAAAACTTTGGTGCCTCATCGTAACTCAAAAGTTATAGGAACTGTTGATTCAGCCGTCGACTTTCTAGAAACAAAGGCGTCATCGGAAAAATGCTGCGCAGTCGCCATTTTGGCATATATCGCCGTGAAAAAAATATGTTGTATTGTCAATTAGATGTATAATAAACCACCTTTATTGTAAATCCGATTGATCTTATGGTTCCGCTGAAAAAAAATCACGAAATAAGCTCTTTCTTTTTTGTCTGTAGAGCCTAACCCCTTAAGAGGTAACATGATTATGTAAATTTTGAAAAATCTATTCTTCATTTTTTTACCTAATAGTATAGTCTAGGATATTTATCCAGAGTTCCAAGTGAATCGGCGTAAATGTCTAGGAGAGTGAAGCTTTGGAAATTCGTCTCCATAGGCTAGAACTTTTTTTTCTTCTAAGAACATTAATTTTCATGTCCACGGAAAAAACGACTTGACGGTGGTAACAAAAACATTAGTTGACTCAACCAACTATTTCAGTGCTCTGAGCGCCAGAGACGAGAAATTGGTTGGGTCAACGAATTTTATACGATTGATTTATAAATGGCAGACCGACTAATTTTTTAGTTGGGCCAACAACGAGTGAAATGGTGTTGTATCAACTATTTTGCTCGTGTTTTATTGTAATTTTTTTTTTTTTATATCCACACAATATTTTCAAACATTTTAATGTTTGAATGTCGCTGTACATATGAAGTTTACAATTTCGCACAGCCTCCACTTTATCACTACTGTTTTGAAGAGAGAGAGAGAGAGAGAGAGAGATAGACGGTCGCAAATACGTGTATCGCGATCCGTCGTCGTTTTTATTGTCGCATCGTTCTATTTTCCAGAGACGAGCTGTCGCGCTCACTTTGAATTTACTTTGTACTCGAGAGTTGCGCGCAAATTTCCCAGTCCGAGAGACGTAAAGTCAAGTGTAAGGCGACAGAAGCCAAGAAGAGAGAAACGTAGGAAGAAACGAAGAGGGAGGGATGAGGAGAGGATAAGAAACGACGATGGAATTCGTCGTTGTCAGAGAAGAGAAAGAGAAGACGGGAATGAATGAACGAGAGAAAATGAGCAAGTGAGCGAGAAAGAGGTACTTTAATTATTATTCAGAGACAGAGTCGAGGCGTCACAAACTTGCTCCGTCACTCGATGTCATCAAGAATAAATAAAAATAATTTGAAGACACTGGGAAAGAAACGGGAGAAAAAAAATGAAGACAGGTAGCGCATTCGAGCATAGTGTAACTCTAAAGATTCTCGAGGCACTTCCTGTCATCCATCTATGACTTATCACTTGGAAAAACTACAAAGAGATGAAGGTACCATTCAACGAATGCGAAAATAAATAGACCATTCAATGGTAATAATAGGAGAGAACCATTGGAACAGGGTTGCGAAATTTTTAATGAAAAAGTAATGCATTAACCATTACTTTTTTAATGGCTAATGAAATTTAATGATTGATGGAAATTATTTTCATTAACCATTAAAATTTAATGGTTAATGGAAGTTATGTTCATTAACCATTGAAATTTAATGGTTAATGGAAATTATTTTCATTAACCATTAAAATTGAATGGTTAATGGAAATTATTTTCATTGACCATTAAAATTGAATGGTTAATGGAAATTATTTTCATTAACCATTAAAATTGAATGGTTAATGGAAATTATTTTCATTTATAACCATTAAAATTAAATGGTTAATGGAAATTATTTTCATTAACCATTAAAATTGGATGGTTAATGGAAATTATTTTCATTAACCATTAAAATTGAGTGGTTATTGGAAATCATTTTCATTGACCATTAAAATTATTTCCATTAACTATTAAATGCTAATGGTTAATGAAAATGCAATAGCATTAAAAAAAGTAATGCATTATTTGCAACCTTGCCCATTACAATGTAGTGTGTAGTAGAAAAAATTTCCATTATCCATTACAATATAATGTGTAATGAGAAAATATAGATGAATAAATTATTGCGATTTTGCATTACATTTTATTGACTTAGGACTTAGATTTTCAGGTACCTTAAATTCTAAAAAGCATCTAGATTATAATTATAAAAAGCATCTATATTATTATGGCAATGTAATGTGTAATGGACCAAACTTTGATTGCAATTTTGGGAATGGAAAAATATAGATGAATAAATTATTGCAATTTTGCATTACATTTTATTGGCTTAGGACTTAGATTTTCACCTTAAATTCTAGAAAGCATCTCTATTATAATTCTAAAAATCCAAGTCCTAAGTCAATAAAATGTAATGCAAAACTGTAATAATTTATTCATCTATATTTTTCCATTCCCAAAATTGCAATCAAAGTTTTGTCCATGACACATTACATTGCAATGGGTAATTGCAATTTTTTCTATTACACACTACATTGTAATGGGCAGGGTTGCAAATAATGCATTACTTTTTTTAATGCAATTGAATGTTCATTAACCATTAACATTTAATGGTTAATGGTTAATTAAAATAATTCCCATTAACCATTAAATTATTTCCAATAACCATTAAATGTTCATGGTTAATGAAAATGCAAATGCATCAAAAAAAAGTAGAGCATTATTTGCAACTCTGCATTGGAATTGATTTACCTTTGACAGACCCTTAATGGCATGAAGATAAATTTTTGGAATGGTGAAATTAATGTAAAGATCCTGTCAACGGATGATCCTTATAAGAAATACAGAGAGAGCAAAGCGAATCGTATAATTACGATTGTTATTCTTCATCAACTTCGTTCTCGTATTCTCCAGACCCAAATTATTATTTCACATGTCCCTCCGTCATTCCCTTCCTCATCTTTCCTTAAAATGAATTTCGAGCTAGTCAAGTACCACGAAGTCCTTCAACTGGAGCATCTTCGAAGGACTGATTATGCGCTACCCAAGGCTAATTAACCTCACCCCGGTTCTACCCTCTCCACCTACCACCTCCCCCAAAAGCCTCTCTCAATCTTCACGGTTTGCGCACTGACTCAGAGGTAAAAGGTCGAGAAGGTTTAACGCGCGTTCGCGTCGACGTTGCCTCCTCTTGGCAAGAAAAAGAGGGAGAGGAGAGAGAGAGAGAGAAAGATGAGAAAACACCTTGGAAAAACGAAATTTCGAAGTCGCCAAGCCAAGTGGCCGCAATCAAAGGGAGTAGTTGGGCGAGAGCGCACTTCATCGCTCTCTTGCACCTTCAACGATCATCCAGGCAGCATCTGCACTTATACCTTTCCATACACACTGCATATATACTTACTGTGTGCATTTTACTTGAATGTACATGTACATACCTCTGCACAGATCCGCGTGTACCTCCAGTCTCGGATACTTAAACTCTGGGCAGAGACTTCCCCTCAATTGCATACAAGTTTCTCGGATACTTCTAGACTTGGAAAAGGCAAACCAAGGCAATTTCAACGTTTAGCTAATAAAACATCCCATTGCGCCATCAAATGACCTTCCAATGCTCCTCCATGCGCAGCAATATTGTTATGAAAAATTAAATACCCCCCAATCTTTTCGGGCAGCGAGCGCAAGCCTTTTGGTTTCAAATTTAATTGAGCGAATCTTGCGATTACAAGTCTTTGGGTCTTCAATCCCACGATCCCCTACTTACCGACTGCAGGGCGACTGGGCTTTGTCATTGGAGCGAGCTCAAGCGTCGGTAAGTGACCGGCTGAGTTGGCAAACAAAAAACTTATAATCTGATAGGCTTTTCAAATGGAAGGGCTGTTCTAGAGATAGAGAAACTTTGTGGTGATGTTACTGGAGAGCTGTTTACTGGTAGACTTGTTTTGTGTTAGAGATTTTATGGTTAGTGACATTATGATAGTGTTTTATTGTTGTGGACATATATTTCTGGTAGAGAAATAAGTGGAAGAGTTGTAAAAGTACCAATAATTTTGATGAATATCCACAGTTGATGGGATACAGAAGAGACTGTCAATGTGAAAAATTCTTCTTAGGAAATGAGGTCTGTCCCTTCGTTCTTTCCAACCCTCCTTCCACCATTTTGCTCTTCATCCCTCTTGATTTTTTGTTCATTTTTTTCATCACGATCCAAAAAAAAAGCCACTGTACGATATCCAAGGTATCTCGAGGATGACAAACGACCGTGGGCATTCATATTTATGCGGCCCAACGACGACGACAATCGTAAAGAAACGAGGAGCAAGAGAGCAACGATGTTCATTCCCCCACGTCTCTGTATGATGGCTTTTTCTTTGACGTCGCGAGCGAGGGCTTCACTCTCGACGGTAATTATCATCTCGTGCAAAAAGCACCGAGTGCCCAGTGAAAGAGAAGATTTCTTCGCCGTTTCATTCGGTGTTTCATTTCGATTTCGCGATAAAGATCCTGGCAGAACAGAGAAAGTCCTGGCAGCGAGTGAACCACGAGGACCTTTGAAAAATGAAAGAAAGATGGATACTCAAATCATACGATGTGGGCTCCTTTGAAGTGCGATTATTCGGGTCTATACACCCAGAAAAAAGATCTAGTACATTTAACTAAATCCTGGTCAAGTCAAATAAATTTTTTTATTTGTAGGCCGGCCTAATACAACTCTATTCATGTCAACGAAATTTTTTTTTTTTGAATGACCTACTAGGAAAATAAAAAGGAAGGGGAAAGAAAAAAGACTCTTTTTTATGGGAATCCTTTTCGGGGATTCGACCATCTTGCGTTTTGTCGCAATGTTCAATGTATTAGATATCCATACTGAAAAATAAGGATATCAAACATAGACGAGCTTGGAAAGGATATAGGCGTCGAGAGGCAGGTTCGCTTGTGCGAGAGGTAGCCACCTGGCGGATTTTTGGGGTACTGACAAATCTGCAGATACGATCCGATGAGATTACGGGTAAATAGGTATTTAGTAACAACGAATAGAATTTTTCTTCAACCCCTGTTTCTCGATGACAGGAAACTCAAATAAATAAATAAATATAGTGGAAGTAAATATGGCCCAAAATTGGATGAAAAGAAAATTTTCTTTGAAGTAGCTAAAAAATAATCAAATAAACGATTATAGTACCTACGACTAGATCTTTTTTCTGGGTGTAATGAACCATCTCAATTAATCGGCCAATCGAATTAATCATGGCTATTGATTTCGGATTTAGTTTAGTTTGATCGGGTTTCAATTACCAATTTCTCTTATTCGAAGTATTCTCGACTTTATTGGTTTATTTCAGGAAATATTCGATTTTGGTGCTTTGATGACTATTTTTGGAATGGAAAAATGTGGAATGCTTCAATTTTTTGTATAACCAATATCACAAAAGCTTGAATCAATTTTCCTGCACTAATTTATCCTCATTATGTATGGAATATTATTATGGATATACAATTATTACAATTATTAATCACTCTGCCGATAAAATCAATGAAAGCTGTCCGTATCGGCTCTTTTGTGTCATCGTTTCAATTAGCTTTTTCCGGTATTCGAAATATCCTGAGTGTCAAATATTTTCAGATTTTTTTTTACCATCATTTTCAACAACATTATCGAATATCGGAGAAGATTGAATTACTATTGATTTTGAAATTGTCGATGAGGTGAAAGAATGTGGAATGTTTGCAATTTTGCTATAATCAATAATCAATGATCCCGCTCGGATTTCCCAAATTTTTCGTATGTACACTGTTGTCCAAAAGTTTGGAAACACTCGCCCCGATTCCGCGCCGTACAAAAAGTTTCACTGCTCTTTCAAAAATCGAAATATTTTAATTCAACAAGCGGCGTTTCAAAGAGGACATACCCAGCTTCATTTCAATTCTTCTAAAAAAAAATTCTGATTTTTTTTGAACCCGGTACACCGTTTGAAACATGATCGTTTTTGGGAATTTTTTTGGCGTCGCAACTTTGGCGTACGACCCATGAACATTTTTTTAAATTATGTTTCGAGTGAAAAAACTTGTGGGGGGGAAGTATAAGCTTCAATTTCGTTTTTTAAAAAGTTTCGTACGATTTTTTTTCGCAAAAATATTCAATTTTTCGCAAAAATCGACCCTATTTAAAAAATGTAATGTAACTCTGGAACTACTGGGTTTTCGTAAAATTACTAGAAGGGTAAAAAGTTGCATAAGATAATTCCGGATGTAATGAAATTTTTTCAAATTTTTATCCAAAATTTTATTTTCGAAAATTTGTTCTGTCAACGAGATACTTTTTTATCTGAAACAATCGGGATTCTTACCTCATCTACATGGCTTTTTCATCGAAAAACCTCATCCACATGGAAAACCCGTGTAGATGCGGTAAGAGACCCGATTGTTAGAGATAGAAAAAATATTTCGTTAATGGGAAAAATTTTTGAAAAAAAAAGTTTGAAAAAAAATTCCTAAAAAATTTCATTAAATCCAGAATAATCGCTTGCAACTTTTGCCTCGAAAAACATCATCTACACAGCATTATCTCGTTGACAGGAGAAACTTTCGAAAAAAAAAATGGTGAAAAAAAATTCTAGAAAAATTACATTGCATCCAGAATGATTGTATGTAACTTTTTACCTTCTCAGTGATTTCACGAAAACCCAGTAGTTTTAGAGTGACACTACATTTTACAAATATGGTCGTTTTTTGCGAAAAATTTAATATTTTTACGAAAAAAAATCGTGCGAAACTTTATAAAAAAACGAAATTGAAGCTCATGCTTTCCCCTACAAGTTTTTCATACGAAAAACCGTTTAAAAAAATTCGCAAGGGACCTGCGCAAAAATTTCAATGCCAAACAAAAAAAAGTCGAAAAATGACCACGTTTCGAAGAGCATATTGGGTTTTAAAAAATCAGATTTTTTTTTTGCAACAAGCTTAATGAAGCTGAACCTCTCCCCTTTAAAACGCCCCTTGTTGAATCAAAATATCTTCATTTTTAAAAGAGCAGTGCAGCTTTTTGTGTGGCGTGGAATCGGGGCGAGTGTTTCCAAACTTTTTGACGGCAGTGTAAATGTGTTACAAAATTATACACAATTATGCAATGTATTACACAATATTAGTCCCTTTGTATTCCGGATATTTGATTATCTGCGGATCATTTCATTTATTCTGCCGATAAAAGCAATCGAGTGTGTCCATATCGGATTCTCGTTACTGACGTTTTAATCAGCTATTTTTGGCTCTCGAAACCAGGCTTTATATGATTTTTATATTCCGAGCAATCCCTGAAATATATTTTCACGTTCATTCTCGATGAATCTACAGCGAATCGGGAAATATCCAATATCAGTTATTCTTTGACCGTTTTTTAAGAGATCAGATAGGAAACATTTTAAATTTTCTTTCACAATCGACATAACAAAAGCTTGAATCGGTTTACCTCGACGGATCGTATTTCTCATATTTTTCAGGTGCGCATATGGTTCAGTTCTGTGTGATCGAATTGTTCGATCGTTTCGAGACTGTGGGGTCGATTTTGGCCTCCAACTTTGCCGCACCTCTACGAAAACTCGCGTGACCCACGAAATTGTAACTCACGATAATAATCGACGCGTTCGCCGATTGAATTCACGAGCAGCCCCAAAGAGCCCAAACCAATATAGATATATCTGTAAATATATATAGTGTCAGTGGCACTTTGATATTGCACGGAAACTTGAGAAAGAGAAAGAGAGAGGGGGGGGAGAGAGAGCGAGAGGGAGGGGGAGAGAGAGAGAGAGAGAGAGAGAGAGAGAGAGAGGGAGAGAGAGAGAGAGGAGGGAGGGAGGAGGGAGGGAGAGAGCAAGACCTAGAGATTGCAATTGGAAATCTATTATTGGATGGTCTTTCCTCGTTCCTACGATCGCATTCTGATTGTTCAACGTATTCCATCAAAGTTTGCATACGTACGGTATACTTACTTCAAATTGTACGTAAACTGTACACATTTATACAAACAGATACGGATATAGATGTGTCGATAGCTTCAAGAAGTTCGCGAAATTTGCAGTAATATCAAGAGTGGATTCTGACAATTCGGGATTGAGAAATGTGGCACGTTAAAATATGATTTTATGACGGAATATTTGTATGATAAGAGTTTACAATCATAGCGCGTTCGAAATTTAAAAAAAAAATTATCTTTCATTTCTTCCTTGAAAGGTGAATTTTTCTGTCATTTTCGTTGATGATGAAATATTTATTTCATCATTAAAATTTGTGAGAAATCTTTTTGTGCTGCATAAAAAAAATTAGAAAAAACAGTGATGTTGGAAAATTAGGTTTACCTTATTATTTCCATTACTATTATTATTATTGATAATATTGAATATTAGATCTTAAATTTTAGACTATTAGAATAAATTTTTATAGAGATAACAGCGTAATTCTTTTCGATAAAATCATTACAAAGAGAAAGGTTTCTTACACAACAATTAACGACGTTAATGAAAGATCGATTAAAAAAATGGAGAATGATTTGAAATGAAAATAAAAATATAATTTTCCACAATTTATTTCAAACATCAGCCATTTTTTTAAAAATCGATTTTTCATTAATGGTGGTTCATTGTTGTGTAATAAACATTCCTCTTTAAAATGTTCTTTTATTTTTTTGTTTCAAACTTGCCAATCTTAAGGATGTTGAGTCCCAAATCGCAAATGATGAAAAATTTATGAAAATTTGGTACGTTTTTTCGATGAAGTATTTAAAAGGTCGTGTAAAAATTTCACGACGATTAGGAAGCTCGTTATCGAACAATTAATATTAACAAATTAAATTCAATTAAATGTAGTCTTATGGAAACTGATATAACTTTGCGATAATTTTTTGTTGACCTCTTAATTTTTTTATATCTACAATATATTGAAAGCAACGGAAACAAAACGAAGTTTACTGATAAATATTTTTTTTATTTGTTTCAAAAATTGTTTTTAACAAAATGTTAATTATTTAATAACGAGCTTCCTAATTATCTCGAATTTTTTACACGACCTCTTAAATACTTCATACAAAAACATACCAAATTTTCAGAATTTTCTCATCATTTTTCATTTTAACCCTTAAGGAGGTTAAAGTAATGATGATAGAATTCTGAAAATTTGGTATGTTTTTACATAAAGTATTCAGGAGTTTGTGTAAAAATTTCACGACGATTAAGAAGCTATTTATTGAGCAATCAACATTAACAAGTTTCATAGGGACTCAACATCTTTAAGATTAACTCTCGGTCACGGGACAAGACATTTTCGAATTTAGCGCCTTCTATTAATTATCCAAAGAATCGAAAAAAAATGTTGTTTTGTATGCTCAAAGGATGAAACAATGTTGTAATAATAGTTTTACAGTTATATCTGTAAAGGAGCGGAGAAAAAAAAACTTTAAAATTTGCTTTTTTTGGCCTGCTAAAGTAGACAAGTACCTTAATATCTTACATGATTTGAATTCAAATCGGTGTGAGCCAGATCGGTTCCTATCTTCAAATAAATTACATATTTTTGTACGAAAGGACTAACTATAATTAATAATGAATTTCTGTGATAAGAATAATTTTAATTATTTTGGCAGAACAGTTGGTTCAATTTTGAATTTATTTATGTAAGAGAAATTGCACTTAATATATTAAACAAATTGCTATTTATTAATATTATTAATATAATCATAATAATAATAACAATAATAATAATAAATTTACAAGGATAGGTATGAAATTTCTCGACAACACGAAACGCTGATATCGTGTAAATCGATCGCAGATTTATCAATGAGAGCGTGTACTAAAAAAAATCTGCCACGAAGAGATGATATTCAAGAGTCTTAACATGAATTCATTAGAGTGTGACAGATAAAGACGTGGAGAGACGGGTCATAATTTCCACAGTTGATCGACAAGCACACGTGAGAAGGATCGTTATAATATATATCCATGAGATATTGGAAATTTCACATCGCCAGGAGATATAATATGACAACGATATCGATTACTATCGATATACGACAAGCGAATTATATGGCAACAGCATCTGGTAATTCACACTCATTGATATGTGCATACCCATTACATTTCCAATAGACATTGATATGTACGAATCCTTGAGAATTGTGTCTCCTCGTATCTGATACGATCGATTTTATCGAAAACTCAATAATAAAGGATTCTCTATTTTGAGGGAAAATTACCTTCACGATAGTTGGCATGTATAGTGATGCCAACGTCTTGATTCCATATTTTTTTAAAAAACCAATTGTAAAAATTGCGGCAACTATGTAATTATAGTAATAATAGTGTTAATATAGTGATGACAATAGTGATAATAATAATTTAAAAAAAAAATCGATTTTTTGTAAATCGTGAGCCTAACCGTATATAATTAATTTTTAATAACATTTTCGTAAAAAATCAAATAATACCCAAAGGGTTTATTAATTTGCATATTATTGCTTTCTGACAAATATTTTCAAAAATTGGTCTCCAACAACTTTAAATTCACAATTTCTTTAAAGAAATGCGGTTATGGTATCTAACATATTTTTTTTGTAAACTCGAAATATGCCACAAATCATCTCAAAACTTTAGGAAATATATTAAACTGAGAAAAAAAAAAGTACCAATAACACTTTTTCAACGGTCAACCTAAAATTCAATTAATTTAATTGATTCGATTAATTATTTAAGAAGATTTTGAAATATTTCATATACATTTTTTCCTAATTTTCGCATATTACGCCATCTGAATGATTCATCAAAATTTAGGTTTAGATAGGAAACGAGTGAAAAGGAACATTCTCTCACCAAATCGCTTTAAAAAAAAAACAACAACACAAAAAAATGGTCCGCCTCTTTGTTTTCCCCATTAACGCACGATTTGTTTTATTTTCCCAACGGACGCGAATCGTATTACCGGCGCTTTCAACTCTCTGATGAAAAACCTAAACGCGCCTCCGTAAATTATAATATCAACTGACATATGAGCAATTACGGGCACCTCTCTCGTGTCACAGTGACATCGCGCGAAATTCCCGTAATCGCGTTGTATTATTATCACGGTTGAATAATTGTGTTTCATACACAACGAGGTGTGCGGTGCTCGAGAGGGGTGAATACGTGCTCGCGTCATCAACGTCAAAGAGAGATAGTGGTCCACCCCATGAGGGTTGGATGAGAGAATCACCCGCCATCGCAAAGTGAGATATAGAACGTACAAATGGTGATACGAGCATGCACAAAATATAGGGTAAAAACCGGATAGTTGTCCCGGGGGTAAGTTGCCCCGGTTTTTAATACACTATGTCAGAGATGTCCTAAGCATTAGCGCTTTTCTGTAATTATTAAGGATGTTCCCACACGGAAATATAATATACCGGAAAATATATTTTTCGATATACGTAAAAATATATTTAAAATATATTTGAAGTGTACATTATATATTCTAAATACATTTTAGATGTATCTAAAATATATGTCAGATATATATTAAATATATAACATGTATATTCCATATAAGAAATATACTCAAAAATATATTCGTGATAAGTACATTTTCGGCAGAAAATATTTCTTTGAAATATACATTAAATATATTTTAGATATATGATTATTGTGCATAAAAATATATTTTTTGATATATGTAAAAACATATATTGGGTATATGTAAACATATATTAAAATTATATCGAAAATATATAAAACGTACACTCAATATATATGTTTGATGCATTTAGTATATATCTTAAATATATTTTTTACATATATATTGTGTATATTTAAACACTAATTAAAAATGTATCTAAAATATATAGAACATGCACTCAATATATATGTTTGATATATTTAGTATATATCTCCAATACATTTTTTATATTTATATTGTAATATTTTTAAATAGATTAAAAATATACCTAAAATCATATTTGTAATACATACATTTTCGGACAAATATACTTAATATATCCAAAAATATATTTTCCGTAATATTTGCCGATATATTTTATTTCCATGTGGATTGAGTCCCTATGAAATCTTTTAATGTTAATTGTTCAATAAATAGCTTCTTAATCGTCGTGAAATTTTTACACGACCTCCTGTATACTTCATGTAAAAACATATTAAATTTTCAGAATTCTATCATCATTACTTCAACCTCCTGAAGGGTTAAAATGAAAATAGATGAGAAAATTCTGAAAATTTGGTATGTTTTTGTATGAAGTATTTAAGAGGTCGTGTAAAAATTTCAAGACGATTAGGAAGCTTGTTATTAAAATATTAACACTTTGTTAAGAAATTTTTTTTAAACAAATAAAAAAAATATTTATCAATAAACTTCGTTTTGTTTCCGTTGCTTTCAATATAGTGTAGATATTAAAAAATTGAGAGGTCAAAAAAAAAACTTATCGCAAAGTTATATCAGTTTCCATGAGACTACATTTAATTTAATTTAATTTGTAAATGTTAATTGTTCGATAACGAGCTTCCTAATCGTCGTGAAATTTTTACGCAACCTCTTAAATAATTCATCCAAAATCATACCAAATTTTCAGAATTTTCTCATCATTTGCGATTCGGGACTCAACATCCTTAATATGCCCTCACAGGCCTCAGTGCCCAAAAGACATAGGGCAGGGCCCACATGTTTCGTCTGTGTGAGCGAAAAATAATACACCGATGTGATTGAAATTTTGCAGGTTTTTTCAAAGTAGGATTCACTAGTCATTGAATGAAGGTTTTTTTTTCGATTACAACTAATTTTACATGGCCAAACGTATAGTAAATTGTATCAAAAATTATAATATACAACTGTGCAAAAAATTCTAATTTCAATTTTTATTCAAATCCTTCGTTCAATCACAAAAGATATTTATCTACTAATAGATAAAATTTGGTTTTTCAATTTCAGATTCATCTATAACGAGTTATCCTGGAATTTACGAGGCCACTTTTTTTTTAGTAGTCTCCGCAAACCAGGTCACGAGGGCTGAATTTTTCAAATTTTTCAGTAAAATTTTTAGAAAATATTGTTCAAGTCTTTTGTATGATCAAAACTTTGAATGAAATAATTTATTTATTATATTTTACAAAATAGAGAAAATATATTTTTTGTAAGCTTTGAAACCCATGTTACTCCTTGAGAGAGTTACGTTTACAAGCAATTTTAGAAAAGTTTAAATTTCTCTAAAATCGATCTTCAGCTCTCCTCATCATCGAGGGTGGCTACACAAAATTTTTGGACATTTTTTTTTAACGCGATTTCTCGTCGTTCTCATACTAAAATGAAAATGTTGGAAAAAAACTTGCTCTATAAAAACCTTTCTCTACGAGGAAGCAAAATGATGTAAAATAGAAATACCACGACAGATCCCACATTATCTTAACTTTACAGCTGCTCTATAAATCTATTGTACAATTGTATAGAGATCATTAGCAATTCGAAGAGTGTATTTGATAGAGAAATTAGCAGAGGAAAAAAGGCAAATTAAGGGAGAGGAATTTGTATATTGAGGAATTTAAAAAATTTCAAAGCAACAGGCCGAACGACCTAAAAATTAGAAAGCAAGATAGAAAAGGATAGCTGCAAGACAGACCTCAATTTTTATGCATATAAACATATGGTCGGATGTTCCTTCATCTCGTCGCTTTTACGGCATATGTTTCGACTTTGACGTGATTTTCTGCCGAAATTTGGCCAACGGTCGGTTCCATCCCTGCTACGTTGATAATGATAACACAAATTGGCTCATACACAACCCTTTCTCGCCCCTTTTTCTCCCGTTAGCTCTCTCCATCATTCCACGCCCTTTGACTCATTCGCATACTCTCCTCATTCGAATATTTTTTTTTTTTTTTTTTTTTCATTATTTCTCCAGTTATTTTTTCGTTGCCTCACAACTACAATCGTCCTTTCACACAAAACAAATTAGCCTGAGGCAATATTTTTATTTGTCATTTGATTATTAAATTCGCAACAAAGAAGGGCCGAGGTGATTGAGAAAGTCGGCGGGTAAAGGGCTACACAGGAGAATTGCAGAAAGGATAGAAGAATCTTGTGAAATATTACAGTGAAATATAACCTTGTGAAATATAACTCTGGGTACGTTGAACGAGCGCGTTCAACGTTTCAGGCGTTAATGACGCTAATAACGTGCCCATAGTTCGTTTTTTTTTCTCTCTCATCACTAACAAACGTCACTGGGTCACTCTGACCCACCCGACACGCCCTCCATTTACCTCGTTAGAAGCGTGGAAAATTTGTATTTAATTTTTTTTCCCTCCCAACTCTCGTCGCTTCCGAGTTTCATCTTCGCTCACGTTGATTCGCTTTGCTGTCGCGAGTTAAGAACCTCTTTTTTCTCCTTAATGGAATACTCGAGCTGTTAATTAACGAAGGTGAATAAAAGTAAAAATAAAAGCCGAAATTTCCACGTTTAAGGTTCATCGCCTTCTCATAATTGTACAAGAGAGAAAGAGAGAGAGAGAGGGAAAAATTCTGAAACGAGTGACAATTTAACTGAAACGAGACACTTGTAATGTACGAATCGATTCGTCGATTTCTATGATGGCTCAATTATAATTGAGGCCTTTCTCGAGGACAACGAAGTGAGTGTTAAATTAAGAAGAAAAAAAAGAAAAAAAACGAAAAACAGCGAGTCACACGTTTAGGGTTCCGAGCCAACACTACAAAAAACTTATTTTTACTTCAAATGTTTTTTTCCCGCGACTAAGTTACAATGTAAAAAAAAACTGACAGTTTTCCGGTGATCTATGAATCAATATCTACTAACCCTATTAAAATCTAAATTTTAGTTTTATAAACCTGGGAGATCAGGCATTCCTATCAAATATTGAAATATTGAAACCTCTGGACCAAAAACTGAAAAACGCTGCAAACTGGCCATTTGAACATTGCTTTCTCATCTTTATCCATAGTTCACACAGATTCCTCTATCACAAAGTATGGCAATCAAATTTGGCTTCCTCATAAAGGAAGCTTTGTTAACTATCGAAAAACATGAGTAATCAGTGTGCAAATTTGCCAAATTTTTTCACATTTACTTCTTGCCAAATTTAATTTTTGCCAAATTCAATAGCGAAATTCAACAGCCTTGATCACTACTTTGAATTTGTACAAAATTTCAGTACAATATCTCGCAAATAGCCGAAGTTAGAGTACGCTATTTTTCAAAAAACCAAAATTTGATAAAATTCAATCATTCGATCGATTTTCACCAAATTCAATAACGAACATCCTCGAAGTTTCAGTGCAATAACTTAAAAATTGCACAAGTTACAGCGTTTACGCTATTTTTTGAAAAATTAAAAATTTCATAAAATTGCCATCCCTCGATGGATTTTCGCCAAATTCAATAGTGAATAACCTTGATAGCTATACTAGTTCCTTACGAAGATTCACTGCAATATCTTGAAAATTGTGCAAGTTAGAGCGTTTACGTCATTGTTGCAAAAACGAAAAAAGTCGATAAAATCTGAACACCCGTTAGAATTAAAACAAAAAAATTCATAATGAAGGGCAATTCCCGCTGGATAAGTGTACCAAATTTCAGCTCGATATCTCGAAGCGTTCTTAAATTATTAATTATTTACATCAGAAACTGAGGGTACATACACACACACACACACACGCACACATCCATCCGGACATTTTTTCTAAATATGATTTCTCGATGTTTTGGGACATTTTCAACACATTGGCATAAGAATCTCGACAAAAAATATTTTCACGAAAAAAAAGCAAAACATGTATTTTTAGAATCCTCTTTTAAATGACACGTCACACGATATATTAATTTGGAAATTTCTTTTACCAAACTAAATCCCTATTTTGATGTGGAATAATTTATTTTCCAATCTGAAACTGAGAAAACCATGGGTAATTTGTCAAGACTTAAATTCCCACGAAGAAAGATCGAAATTCAGTTTTAGATTTTCTCCAACGAATGGGATTTTTTTTATCAAGTGCTTTTGTAAGACTGATATTTTTGCAACAATTTTATTGTGTCCCTGAAGTTTATGGGGATGAGGTATGTTTATAGCTCGTCGATCTCAGTATCTCGTCGATCATGAACGATCGATAGATCACACGATCTAGGATCTCGGATGATATCTTTCGCCTGCGGCGAATGTAATGCACAGGCGAGAGTACGAGAGAAAAACTGGAGAAAGGGGAGAGAAAAAAAAAATTTGCCTCAAGATTACAGACGCTTCGGTCTTTGATGGGCTTCCTGCAGCACGCGCGCTCATCATCCGCCCTCGATGTCTCGCGTTCCGATGTGCTCATCCACGTTTTTTTTTTTTTTTCATTTTTCCTTCTTTTTATCTCCTTAAGCCGCATTACGCCCACGATTCCACGGGAATCTCACTTTTCACCCTGCAGCTACTCCTTCACAGAGCCTATAAAGCGCCAGTGGCTTTAATCTCGACACTTGCAATTTCACCCATCACGCTTGCTTTTTGTACAAATGATCGGCAATCATCTAACGATAAGGGGGATTATATAGTCTCGTTACGACGAGAAAGATACGCTAAAGACTGTGATAAACAAACTAAAGGCTTCGATAAGGAATATCTTGATGAGGTCATCGTTACTTTTTTGTCCAGGCTTCGCGCTGAATCAATGCTTGAATTTTGCTTGTTGCTCCTCATTGTTACGATTTCTGTTTTGCCGGGAATCAGGAAAATTCTTCCCTCGGAAGAATTTTCAGGCTTCTACACTACTCGAAAAAATTAAGGGAGCAAGAAAAATTTCCAAATTTTTCAGTGATTTTTGACAGACTGTATTTCAGTGAAAAATGGTCGTATCGAGGTCATAAAAAAAGGATTTTGAAGCTCCGAGATTCTAGTTTTCAGATCTTTTGGTTAACCTTTTTTAGGATTTACGGTTCTCACGCAATTTTAAGAAATAGCGTGAGAGAAAATTTTTGCAAATTTTCTACATTTTATTTTTTAATCCACGGGAATTTTTTTCCCAGCTAAACCAATGCATGGGCCAGGAAGGCTGTTTATCCAGCTTTAATTTCCTTGTTTTATTTTTTCTCTACGTTGATTTCTCGCGGAGGTATCCACTTTAAATGAGAAAATATCCTTTTGTCTTGAACCATTGATTTCTCAGCAAAAAATGTTCGTATAGAAAATAATCGGGCAGTTTTGGAAACGGGAATAAATTTCCCACAAGATGTTTGGGGAGTTTTGGGAACAAATTTTCTTTATTAATATTCAGATGAAAAAAGTACAAAAAAGTGACTTTTTCCCCTGTTTTGGTAAATTGACTGAAGCTTTGCTAATGATAATGAGAGGACTAATGTTTTCATGAATTTTTATAGCTCAAACCCTGTAAATTTGCAGATCGATCCATTCAACGTTTTTTTCAGACCGGTTGAAAAAAAAAAAAATTAAAGCAGCAAAATAGAAACAGATATTATTTTTTTATGTTTTTTTTCGCAAAAACTTAAAGAGTATTTATCTTCTTAAGCATCCCTACCTGATTATCATCGTGAGTTCTAATTTTAAAATCTAACAATCTTGTTACCTGATGGAGAAAATTGAAAAAATGAGAAAATTACTCTGTTATTCCAGTAAATGTCTTCAGCGTTTCAGTAGAATCGATTATGTAGACCATGAAAAAATATTACTCGAGTAATTAGCTGGTAAAGTAGCCGCTTATTTTCTGGAGGAATTGTATCCTTAAGAATTCGAATCCATGAACAATTTTGCTACAAAAAATTAATTACGACAAAAAACACTTTAATAAAAATAACTTAACCATCAAAAAGAAATTCGTAGAAAGGAAACTTCGAAACTTATTAGCGTGGAAATTTTTTGTTGAGTTCTTTTTTGTCGATTATTACAATGTTAAATCTTTTTTACTAAAATCTTCGTACACAAAACTAAATTATAATAGATTACTGGCAAATCTGCATTAAAAAAATCTCACAATTAATGAACAAATGAATAAAAAGTATAGGGAAATAGAAATTCCTATCAAATTCCTTTTTTCCACTGAATTTTGAGCTTAAAATAATAATAACCACTGAAAAATAAATCGTCCTTTAAATTCATCCGTTAACTAAAATTAAATAAACTTGATTATGGTTATTAATTTAAAAAAAAACATTTTAACCAGACGAACGGATATTTTTATCTTCTGACGGTACTCAAATCTATCAAGAGTGCTTCCATCATCGACGCTTCTCATTTCCTTTTCGAAGCTGGCCTTCCTCTGTGGCATAATTGAATATGAAAAAGAACCCGGAAGCTGTGGCGGTCAGGCCATTAATGGAACCTGTTCGACGAACCCAAAGAGATTATTGAAAAGTCTAAAATCGATTAAGCGCGTATGCCAAGCTTGATGCAAAAGTTGCTCCTCCACCTTCCGAAATATATATGAGGGATTCTCTGTCAATTCTCTCTGTCAACAAAATTTCTTATTATGATTTTTCGGTTAAGTCAATCATTTCGGAGATAACAGCAAAAAATCGAGAAAATTTTGGGTGAAAAACAACTTTAGAGACCCGTACCATCGCACCAGTGTAAGTTACACTTATATTGTCCCGAACACTTTTAAAGATCGTTCAAATCTACGTAAATTCCGACCGAAATCAATGTGATAGCCCAAAAAACCGCGGAGTGGTGAAATTTTGACGAAAAAAGTTTTTCATCTGCGTGTATTTTAGATGGAAAAAATGTGATTTGAAGTTTCATCTTAAGATCCATCTTAAGCTTAAACATAAGTTCGATCAAACTTCTTTCATCGCCTCCCTCGCCCGTGTTTTTTGGAATTAGTTCTCAAAATAATTAAGTTCGATCGAACTCAAGTTTAAGCTCAAGATGGATCTTAAGTACAAACTTCAAATCAAATTTAAGTTTGAACTTAAGTATGAACTTATAATGACACTCAAGTTTAGACTTACGATTCTTTTTAAATTGGAACTTAACTTTGATCTTATGTTTGATCTTTAAATCGATCGTAAGTTAGATCTTAAGAACTTTAAATTCGGGCCTCAAACGATGTGGAATTCTTATTTAAAGAACTTATCGATTGTTAAGATTCGCCTATTAATTATTCAATTCATCCCAAAAATTAAGAGATCACGAATCTAGAGCGCAGGTCATCTCTATGTCTGATCATAGAGTAACTTAGTTCTATAAGATTGATTTCCACTTCTCTTACGCTATTTTCATATAATTATTTTCCGTTCGTAATTATTGCGAACGATATTTTTCCCTTAACATGGGTCATTTTTAAATTGCACCAATCTGCCCAGTATTGCTTCAAACATCTGACCATTGACTAATTTCTAATTGAAAAGCTTATTTAATAATTGTAAATCGTAACTGGAAGCTCAAAGTGCACTGACAAAAATGTTTTACCATTTATATCGTTGAATAACGGGTCAATAATATTTTATAATTTTCAGAACCATTTAGAATAGTCGGTTGACCCTTCGTAATATAAAAATTGCTAAATTAGTGTTTAGGTAATAACATAGAAATATTGCATGAGTCAACGGTCTGCCCGTGCAAATCTACAAAAAACAACAAATTGAGGCAACTATTGAAGAAACATTAAATTCATTAAAATTAGGAAAGTTTATGATTAACCTTTACTGATCGATGGAGTTTGGATTTTACGTCGATTTTTTTATTTTTATAATTGGAACAGTTTTGGGAGGCAGACCGATTGAAATTCAATTTGACCCATTATCCTGATTGAGGATCGCCCTAATATTCATATATGTGTGTGTGTGTTTGTGTGTGTGTGCGTTCTCTTGATCTGACACCAGAATACCGTTGGTTCGATGGTAGCGGTAATCCGCATTACGTCGTAGGAATTTGCACGGCGAACGAGATCTTCGCCCGAAGGCTTCCCAAAGCTGGTGATGCAGGATCTCGTCTCTGTATCCCTTCATCCTCCTCCTCCTCCTCATCTTCCTCTCTCTAACCTATCTCTTTCTCTGCATATATACATATATGTGATATTATATATCAGACTGTATCTATATTGACCTCGCTTCTTATCTCTGTATATGAAGGAATCGAAATGCTCATCATCCTCCACTTGAATTTCTAAAACCCAAAGAGCTGCGTTCACCCTTTAATTTCCTGTGTTTTGTGCATGTTTGAAGGGTCTTCGTAGCGATACGAATGACGCTGGTATTCTCAGACATAACCTAGAGGACGAATGATGTTGAAGGTTTGGATCTAAATTAAAGAAAAGCGTTTGGATCCAAGGTCAATGTTGGATCTTGGATTCAAGGTCAATCCTCAATCTTGGATTTAAGGTGAATCTTCGATCTTGGATTTAAGGTCAATCTTGGATTTTGGATCCAAGATCTTCAATTTCGAATATTTAATTTACTTTAATTTACTAATTTCATTAATTTAATGTTCTCCAATTTAATCTAAATTAGAGAAAAGCGTTTTCATCCAAGGATTCATCTTGGATCCAAGATCTTCAAGGTAGAAGCCCACTGTGACGGGTTCAAAAAATCGAGGAAGCACTGACTAAAAACTATTCAACCGATTTTGCTAAAAATTGTACCCGTTATTTTAGACACACATAGCTAAATACCTAACCTTCAAAACATTCAATTTTTTAATAATCAATAAATTTTTTTGAACTTTATTTTAAAAAAAAAATTCTATTTCGAAGACCTTTTTGTTCACAAGTCCGCCATTTCGTTTTTTTTTCTTACAATATGCATATTATAGGTTAGTTCATTAGAATTAATCCTACAAAACAATAATCTCTTCGAATTTTTTTATTTCAGATGAATACGAAAAGCTGTGTGCTTCCCTGAAACAAGTCACCTTTTTTTCGAGGACTCCACTTTGTCGTACAAAATCATAAACAAATTCATGTAAAATTAAGTAAAAAGACATTTTTTTGTACTCTTCAAGATACAAATAACAACATGGAACAATTTCAAAACGATCGCAATTTATTTTATTATTTGAAAAAAATTAATGAAAAAACGTCGAAATTTTGGTCGTCACTGTGAATTACTACCTTAATTTCGAATATTTGATTTAAATGAATTTGCGAATTCATGAATATTTAAGAAGACAATATCTTGGATCCAAGACATGTTGTTCTGAAATATCGATTGAACATTTCAGGAATTTACGAGAAGAAAGTTGACGACATCGAATTTTGATCACCTGAGCCTCCATCCTTAATTGCACAAAATAATGCCTATTACAAATTCTCCAAGATCGTTCATCTTCTTGGGCAAACTCAAAATTTCATCGAGTAACCAAATTATTTACCTTGGGCTAACAGATTCCAAGAGTCTCGCATACAGGGATGAAATAATTATACACATGAAATATACAAAAAAAAAAAAAGGATGAGGAAGCTCATCGCGCCGCATTTTTTGCTTCCCTCTTTCGTCTCTCACGATACCGCCGATGTTACGTCTCTCGTCTCTCGGTTAACACCTTTTGCCCGCCTCGAGCATCGGCTTAGCACCTTATTTGAAAGACTCCCTTTTACGACTCTCATTCGGCGCTTCTTTAAGCCTCCGAGTGCAACATCCGACCGCGGGACTCGCGAGAAAGTCCACTGTTCAATTTCGCGAACTTTATACACTCTCCACGAATATATTTTCGGTCTTGAGACAATTTTTCTTCTTGAATTTTTTTAAACAAACAGAAGCCATACAACGCTTTCGTTAGTTACACACCATTCTTTTTATTGCTTTTTTCATTTCCTTTGGTATTTGCTTTTTAGCCTTCTTTTTAGCCTTATTTTGAGTCTTCTTTTAGCCTTCTTTTTTAGCCTTCTTTTTAGCCTTCTTTTTTAGCTTTCGTTTTAGCCTTCTTTTTTAGCTTTCGTTTTAGCCTTCTTTTTTAGCCTTCTTTTTTTAGCCTTCTTTTTTTAGCCTTCTTTTTTAGCCTTCTTTTTTTAGCCTTCTTTTTTAGCCTTCTTTTTTTAGCCTTCTTTTTTAGCCTTTTTTTTCTTCTCGTTATTCCCACTTCTTCGCGTATCATGGAGTCCTTTGAACACGAGAGCCACGACCATTTTTCACATCTGTGAGGTGCTTGTTCTCACTGTGCAAATGCAGTTCCCCTTGTCCCATCACGAAATTGCGACCGAGCGAACGGTCACGTCAAGTTTCTTTCATCATAATTTTCTTCTTTCATCCCACCCTCTCGACCTATATTCATATATATATTTTTATTTATTCATATATACACTGTCGTCCAAAAGTTTGGAAGCACTCGCTCCGATTCCGCGCTTCACAAAAAGTTTCACTGCTCCTTTAAAAATAAAGATATTTTAATTCAACAAGCGGCATTTCGAAGGAGACATATTCAGCTTCCTTCCGCTCTTTAAAAAAAAATTGTTCGATTTTTTTTTCAATCCGGTACGCCTTTTGAAACAATGGTCATTTTTTTGTTTACTTTTTGGCGTTGACATTTTGGCGCACGACCTTTGTATTTTTTTAAACTGCTTTTCGCATGAAAAACTTGTGGGGAAGAGTATAAGCTTTAATTTCGTTTTTTAAGAAGTTTTTTACGATTTTTTTTTCGCAAAAATATTCAATTTTTCCCATAAAATGAACATATTTATAAAATGTAGCGTAATCCTAAAATTACTGGGTTTTCGTGAAATCGCTAAGAAGGTACAAAGTTGCATACAATTATTTTGGATTCAATGAAATTTTTTCAAATTTTTTTCAAATATATATTTTTTTTAAATTTTTCCTGTCATCGAGATATTTTTCTATCTTGAACAATCGGGTCTTTTACCTCATCTACACGAGTTTTTTGACGAAAAAGCCATGTCGCTGAGGTTTTTCGACGAAAAACCCGTGTAGATGAGGTAAGAGATCCAATTGTTTGGGATCAAAAAAATATCTCGTTGACAGAAAAATTAAAAAAAAAAAAATGTTCGAAAATATTCTGAAAAAATGTAATTAAATCCAAAATTATTGTAAGCAACTTTTCACTCTCTTTGCAATCCTACGAAACCCCAATAGCTTTAGAGTAAGCCTACATTTTATAAATATGGTCGTTTTTTGCGAAAATTTGAATATTTTTGCGAAAAAAAGTGGTACAAAACTTTGTAAAGAACGAATCGAAGTTTACACTCAGCCGCACAAGTTTTCCATACGAAAAACAGTTAAACAAAATTTCCATGGATTGTGCACCGAAATTTCAACGCCAAAAAAGCCAAAAAACGACCATGTTTCAAAAGGCGTGCCGGGTTACAAAAAAATCGAATACATTTTTTGAAAAAAGCGAAACGAGGCTGAATATGTTCCCTTTGCAATACCGCTTGTTGAATAAAAATATCTTCATTTTTGAAAGAGCAGCGAAACTTTTTGTACGAAGTGGAACCGAGTGTTTCCAAACTCTTGGAAGGCAGTGTATGTATATATGAGGTATTCCCGCTCAACGAGACCCCCTTTTAGGCCGACCTCTTTCAATTTTCTTGAAACTCAAGTATGTTTTAGTGTTGCCTGAAAGTATATTGTACACCAATTTTCAGATCTCTAACTATAATGCTCTTTGGAATACATTAAAAGTTATATTTCAAACTTTTTGCGTATTCAGCGCTTCGTAGCTTTAGCACGGCGCGAAGTAGAATCGAAAAAATTTTTTAACAATAGCTTTCAATCGGAAATTTCATGCGCTTTTCGAAAAAAATATCAGCGGTTCCGAAAAAAAACGAATTCATTCAAATTTCGGCCAAAAACCGAAAAAATTTATTTACGAAAAAAGAGCATAATTTAATTCGGCGGGACAATTTTTTTTATATTTTGTATATATCTGAAAAGTCACGATATAAATTTCAAGTTGTAACTCGCATCCGTTTACTAATGCCAAGTCTTTTAGTAGGATAAAAATTCTTCAATATTGTGTTTTTCGTATTCAACAGTTCTTTGATATATTACATAGTTTTCTTTAACGAATTTGGAATTTTATAAATTTATTAAATTCAAAATTTAATAAATTCAATTTGATAAGTTTAATTCAATAAATTTACTTGAGTCAAAATTCGTTAAAAAAAAACGTTATATAATACATCAGGAAACTGTTGAATACGAAAAAAACGATATTTAAGAATTTTTATCCACCTAAAAGACTTGGCATTAGTAAACGGATGTGAGTTACAAATTGAAATTTATATCGTGACTTCTCAGATATATAAAAAACCTGAAAAAAATTGTTCCGCCGAATTAAATTATGCTCATTTTTTGTAAATCAATTTTTTCGGTTTTTGGCCGAAATTCAAATGAATTCGTTTTTCTTCGGAATCGCTGATATTTTTTTCGAAAAGCGCAGGAAATTTCCGATCAAAAGATATTGTCAAAGAATTTTTTCATTTTTATTTCGCGCCGTGCCAAAGCTCCGAATCGCTGAATACGCAAATAGTTTGAAATATAACTTTTTCTGTATTCCAAAGAGTATTATAGTTAGAGATCTGAAAATTGGTGTACGATATACTTTCAGGGAACACTAAAACATACTCGAGTTTCAAGAAAATCGAAAGAGGTCGGCCTAAAAGGGGGTCCGGTGGAGCGGGAATACCTCATATATGTCACTCTCGTTTCATTCTCTTTACTCGCTTAAACCGCGAATAAGGGCCCTGGCATTTGGAATACAAAGATAAAAGAGTATAAGGGAAAAAGAATGACGTTGCGAGGAACTTTCAGGACCGTGTGGGACTGGAACATAGAAATGACCAGCACGTTTTGCGTCGCGTAAGTGCATTTGCAGCCCGTGACAAATCATTTCATCCAGGACCACACGTGCGATCTTTTTTGTCATCGTGTTTTCTTTCCTCTCTTTCTTCCTCCACGGGATGCACGCGCGAGATGAGAATTGTGAATATGTAATTTAACAGGACAACATTCACGAAAACAGTCGATTAAAGTGGGATGATGAATCGTGTGAAAAATTGTTACACAGCACTTTGTTTTTCATGATACAAAGTTTTCATCGACAATCAAGGATTTTCGCAGGATTTTCAAGATTACGCCTCTCAGATAGATTCAGGCTAAACGAAAATAAATAAAAATTGAAAATAAAAACGAGACTTTTCTATGAGCACGTGAAATTAATGCTTAATTTTGAAAATCGTTCCCAAAAATATTTATGAATTAATCGACAGTACTAAATCGTGATTTACATAGCACAATGTATTCTTGATGATGAAAAATATTCATTGCTGTGAATTTTTAATAATATCTTCAGTTTACGGACAATTTTGAATATAGTGTATTTTCGTTCAGCTTTTTCCGAAAATAATTCGCAATTTTTATTCGATTTCGGTGATTTAAGGATTATTATATTTTTCGATAGATTCTTCATCTATTCACCACTTAGTTTCTTACCAGTTCTTTATCAATAAAAAAGTACAGCCATTTTTGTATCCGGCAGAAATAGTTAAGAGTCTCTAATTTTTTTACAACAATGATTAATAACAATTTGTAAACTGTCAGTCGATGGGTAAACTTTAGAAAAAGAAATTGAGCTTAGAATCAGTAAAATCGGACAAAAATTTGGATTCATTCATAAAAAAAAAAAATTTTAATGCAACTTGTCAAAAATTGGCGTAAAACACTTGATCCTCAAAAAAACAATAATTTTGACATTTTTTTAAATGTAAAGTTATACAATCTAGAGTAAAAACTACGTTTCGTTAATGGAAATTAATGTTTGGATGTTTGCAGAGACGGTTTCCAAAATTTTCCATTTATTGGACTAAAGTGAGGCGCTCTAATCTCGTTGAATAACATTTTTAGAGCAGTTTTGTGTTCGATTTTTACTTATTTCTTTTTGAACAACCAAGCATGTGAAAGAAATTTCATTATCGCAAATCCTCCAAAGTTCATAAGTTATTTTATATCCCAAGGGTATGACAATATTCAAGTAAATGAAGGTCAGTCAATCAAAATTGTGCAAAAGCATTTTTTTTTATCAACTAACATCGTTCATTAAATTTTTACTAGTTTAATAGTAACAATTAAATGCACGATAGATTTGATTAAATTTATATTCATTGGATTAATTACATTGATCGCATCATAAACATGAGATTATTTGAATCTGAAAAACGACATGGATATTAAACTATTTTTTTCGAACAAAATTATTTCTTTGCAATAAATTCATCATTATTTTACTTCTAAAAATATTTCTGTAATATTTTCAATATTTATTAGATAGAAAATTGATTGTGATTATTTGAAAAGAAGCTGTAGTAAAATAAATAACACATTAATTTATTCCAATAGAATATTTGTTTGGAATGATGAAATTTTTACTTCCTTCAAGCAAAGAACTATCATTTCTATAGTATATATACTTTAATAGTATACATAAATTGTTTAAACCTAAAAAACTGGTTTTCAAAATGTTTTCTTATATTCGAATCATCATAACTCCTAACTTTTTTCAAGTGCATAGTAGTAGTCGATAGCGTAATAGGTAGCGTGTTAGGTAGTTAGGTAGGATAGGTATGATGGTAGGTAGGGTCGAGGGTTCGAATCTCGGTCGGACAGAGAAATTAGATCGGAGAATTGGCGCAGATTTGTCTTTTTTTTCTATTTATCTCTTTTTGGGGTCACTAAACTATGCATATTAAATTATTTGGCAAGGGCTATATATTTTTTATAAAATGGTTAGCAACAATTAATAAACACGCATTTGATTGAATCCATCATTTTTCCTGTTGATTGGACTAATTAATTTGTTGATTCAACAAATTTTTTTTCTCAGTGCTTCCTGTATCAAAAGAAATGCATGTTTTCAATGATAAAATGTGTTCTTGATTCAAACAACATATTACATATAATTGATAACATATTGTTAGATTCAAGTAAATTCGTTTTTTGAAACAGAAATTTATGGAATTGACTGAAAAAAAATGAACCAAGTAAACATATAAGGGAACCAAACTATATGTTTTGGCAAACAATGAAAATAATGATTTTTTGCCTTCAAAACTTTATTTCATTGGTTCTAGTAATTTTTTCTCTCAGTGTAATTCCTATATTTTTTTCAAGTCAATCGGATGGGTAATTTTTTTGACAACCGTCCGAAAAGTCGGTCGGGTCAAATTGACCCAGTCCGACAAACTTCGAATTATTTTGAGGTGCGACCAGCGTGGGTTAATTGTTCTTCGACAGGGTTCTTCGATCGCCGAGGCGAAAATTGAACGAGAGGTGGTGAAAATCGGTATACGCTGATCCCAATTAATTATCGACGCTAATTGATCAACGTACAGCGTTCCTCGGTGTTTATATGAAATATAGCCTTGCCACTCAGTATCCGACATGATATTCGAGTTGTATCCATGGTTGTATATTGTTGCGGTAAACTCTGCAAGGAGAATATCGCGATGAGAGGTCTATAATGTTCGGAGTATCGAGCTAATTGACGTCGGTTTCCTCTCTCTGTTCCTTGCGCCATCGCTCGATAACCCAATTACCCAATTATCGGAGGCGAAGGGGGGGGGGGAGGGATGGGGGTGGTTATGCGATACAGCTATGGTCTCGATATATTCGAATCTCTCAGAGAGAAGCTTGATAATGTACACACGTATATAGCAGAGTTCTTGGAACTATACAAGATCCCTTTCCAGGAACATCAACTACTCCGTCGGTTATAATGCTCACAGCACGATGTGTATACGTTGTGTCGATATGTGATTGAGTGTTCTGCAGTAATACAGTATGCACAGGAAGAGACGGTCACCGCACACTTCCCAAAAGACCTCGATATACGTGAATATACATTAGGCTGGCCCAAAACGAAAAATCTTTTTTTTTTTTTATTTACTTCCTATTCGATAAAATCATAGTTCCAACTATGATATTGAACGCAGCGAAAAGAGAAGAATGTAGGATTTTATTTAGAGGTATCTCAATGTGTTATTTCATTTGTTAAGGAGGTATTTTGGTCTAGAGACATTCATTTTGAGTGTTTTGTCGAACCCGATTTTAAAAAATATATATATGTTGACCATTCTTTTTTTAAGGTATTTATTAAGGTTCTAGGTAAGGTATTTATTAAGGTACTCTACATTGAAAAGCCAAAAAAAGCAAATTTTTAAGATTTTTTTTCTCATCTCCTTCATCAGATATGACTACGAAACTGTTATTACAACATTGTTTCGTCCTTCGAAGGTATAGAACAAAAATTTATTTTTTATTTCGATTCTTTAAATAACTTATAGAAAGCGTCAAAGTCGAAAATGTCTTGTCCCATGGCTGAATATCAGGATTGGCAAGTCAGAAATAAATAAAAAAAAAAGCATTCTAAAGAGGAAGGTTTCTAACACAATAATTTATGACCGTAAATGAAAAGTCCATTAAAAAAAAAAATTGCGGATGATTGAAATGAAAATAAAAATTTAATTTTTAACAATTTATTTGAAACATCCGCCATTTATTCAAAAATCGATTTTTCATTAACAGTGGTTAGTTATTGCGTAAGAAACCTTCCAATTTAAAATATTTTTTTTTATTTTTTTGTTTCAGACTTGCCAATCCTGAGATTAACTGTCGGCCATGGGACAAGACATTTTCGACTTTGGCGAGACATATTCAAAGAATCGAAATAAAAAATAAATATTTGTTTTGTACACTTCAAAAATTGTTTGTATTAAATTTAATTAAAAAATATGAAGTTTTTATGCATATACAGTATATTGAATTTCATATACCATTTTCATATACGGGAATATTAATTTTCAGTGTTGACTCTTTTAATTTTAATGTACAAATATTAAATTTAAGATAAAGTTGTTAATTTCCCAACACCATGTATATTAATTTCGATTTCGTATACTTGTTATTGAAATTTCATATCCTTTTGTATATTCAATTTGATAAAATTTTTTACAGTGTACTTTCGAAGGATGAACCAATGCTGTAATAACAGTTTTATAGTCATGTCTGATAAAGGAGATGAGAAAAAATAATCTTAAAAATTTTCTTTTCTTTGCTTTTTAAAGTAGACTAATACCTTAATATTTTGAAAATAAAAAGAATCGAGAAAAATCAATGAAAATTAAACAAGTTAGAAGCTGGTAAAGTTGGGGCTAAAAAAGGGTGTGCTAGCTAACACGTTTGCAACTTTTCTAGTCATCCGATACAAAATTTGAAAAAAATTCTTAATCTATAAGAATGTCCTTATAGTCCCTACTACCTCAGAGAAAACGGGATTTTTTTTTTTTGCAAAATGGCAGTTGTCTTAACGAAAAAAAGCGTTTTTCGACCACTTTTTCATAGTTATTATTTTTTGTACAACAGTAAAAAAAATAATTTGGATACAAAAGTGGCAGGAAAATAGAGAGTTATATATTGAAGATTGGTAAAAAATTTCAAGTAAATCGGTTGAGTAGAAATTGAGACATCATATCAACCATGTTGAGAAAAATAGTTTCGAGAAAAACGTCTATAGTTGCTGCATCACTAAAATAGCTATAACTCCGTAAATTATTGGAATTTGAAAATTTACTTTCGACGATATATTCTTAATAGTGTAAACTTTAAGAACAACAAACATTTCAAAATTCTAGACCAGAATACCCCCTTAATCAAGAGACAAATAGAAAAATCCATTGCGATAGCTCTAAAAAAAATCTTATGGAGCAATCCTTTCACGGTCTTCAATATTATCGTAAAAACTATAATTTTGACAAACAGGAAGTAAATTTAAAAAATAACGTTTTTTTTTTTTGGACCAGTCTAATATAAATGTATATGTGCATGTACGTGTATATTAATGTACGTATAAATTGTCCAAGTACGGGATACAATCGAGATACGTGAAACACGTGGAAGACATTACGATTACATCGTTATGGCATTGATACTGCTGTGATACATACACGATAATATCCATAAACCAATGCCAACGTCGATGCAAATTGCGTCTATCTCTTTCCACGTTTCTCCCTCTCCCGCGCAACACAAAGTTCGGTGAAATCGAACATGCCCCTACCGATTGTTACTCTACCAATCGACAACTCCACTAAAATACAGTCGCACACATTTTCCATTTACAATTTTGCCAAATAAATTCCATAGGATGTTAATTAACAATTAATCTCAAAAATAATTCTTTGGGAACAACTGTACCGAATGCAGAGTCTTTCAACAAACAAGATATTGAATTCGTACCAAAAAATCTTTCAAAATCCATGTTTCACGGAAAAAAATGATCAGTGACAATTCATGTGTAATATTTAAAAAACTACTAAATTCAATGCAGAATATACGGTTCAAAACTGTAATTCAGGCGTTTTACTGGGAATCCATTATAAATTGATGGATTTAATGTAGTTTCTACTTTTCAGACCATTATAAATGCTGATTTACACTGTAAAAAATGCAATGTTCAACGCAAAAAAATGACAATGTAGAAATAACAAGCAGAAACGACGAAATCCACTGTGTTTGAACTATAAAATTTACAATGGTCTCTGTGGAATGTTCGAAGCGCATAATTAGAATTTGCAGTGTTCCCAGTGAAAAATCAAATGCACGCCTCAAAAATGCAACGTCAATTTCAATTTTTACAGTGTGGCACTGTAACGGGACAACCTGCGGCGGGCCGCGATCTCTGCATTTCGCCCGAGATCCGCTAGATGGCGTCGGACGGCAAGCCCTTTCGCGCCAGCGAGAGAGCCACCGAGCACCTATTAGGTCCGATGTATTACCAACATCGGCGTCCTCAATTGACATACAATTGTTGGAACATCACCCGCGTTCTGTGGTCAAGCAGTCCTATGGACTGAAGACTACATTTTCTTAACAGATCACCAATGCATTTCGGTGACGCTCGTGCTCTTTATGGGTGCGAGGTTAAACTAAACTCGCTTCATTAATTGATCTCACGATTAATTAGTCAAGTACAAGCCCTCGTAGCTATGAGCCTGGACGAGTATAAATAACGGTTTATAGCAATATTTGAATAAATTGGAATTTATTCAAATATCGAAACATTTGACTACACTATAATTTATTTTAGAAATTGCAGTATTTTCAGTGAAAAATAAAAAACGTACCGCAAAATATACTACGTTCTTTTCAATTTTTACAATGTACACTGTAATTTTTGCACGGATCCTGGATAATTTTTACAATGTAAAATGTGTAAAAAGTTATACCATACGTGACATCTGTAAATTGTACTAAAGAAATATGCAAATTTCACTGTTTGCCCTTCCAGGAAGCGCTGTTGATGTGGAAAACTGTAAAAATTAATGGGAATCTCAGCAGTTCTCACTTATATTTTTTATTCCGTGTTGGGATAATGGTGCAATCGTATCCCCGTTAATATTTTAAAATTCGATAAATATTGAGTACCTAAAGTAATAAAGGACTCACTGAAACTGTATTTACTTGACTTTCACGTTTTTTTTTTTGCATTTAACCATCGATGTTACCATTCCTTAGCTTCAGTCGGTAAGTCAGTTTGGAATCGATCGAAATATATGTTGAAAAATCTGCAATATTCAAATGTTTGTATTCCAAAATGATATTTTTGACATCACGATCGCATTATCATAATAATTTTCATATTGCAAAATTACACAAGTCATTTTTTCAAAATTCCGTTCTTTGACAGAGATGTCTCATGACAAAGATATTCTGGTTTTGTTCTGTTCAAGTTGTCTCAGGATGGTCTTTTTGTTCGGTAGAGTAGTTTTAGGAAAGAACTATTTTTTATACTCGGTAGAGTTATATAAGGTAAAGATTTCGGTCGGTAGAATTTTGACGATATTTTTCACTCGATAAAATTTTGCAGTCCTTTCACTGAATTTCCACTGAAATTCCACATTGGTCCAGCGAAATTATGAAAAGGAAGAGAAAAATATAATTTTTTTCCAAAGCCGCATATCCAATTATCGTGACTTTCTGATAAAGTGACGAGGTCGATGAAAAATAGAAAACCCACTGAATTTTTTTTTGTAAAGGTTCGCAACGATGAGCAAGGTAGAAAATAAAAAGGTTCGAATTTTTTTCAACCATAATTCGCCACTGCAGAGAGACAGAGAGAATCATGCCAATATCCGAAAGCCGTAAGGAAAAGCATCGGCAAACGATCGAGTTCCGCAAACCTTTTCGCAGGAAGTAGCGGAAAGGGAGGCAAAAATAGGGCCGAGAGAAATGGATTGCTTTCGACATGCTTTTCGTCTACCCTAGAAAAGCCACCCTTGTCGTGACGAGGTCAGATAGCTTCCTCCCTGTATGCAGGGCTTTTTCCCTCGAGACTCGCACTGAACTCAGAGTCGAGCATACAAACCACAGATCAATCCCCTCTTTGCCGTATTCACCACCTTTTACCAATGGTTAATAGACTATATATGTAGGCTGGGGCACGACGGCCCCGTTAAAAAAATGATGAAATTTTTTTTTTCTCAAAAAAAAATTGTTTTCCATAAATCATAATTAATGTTATTGTTTATTTGTTTAGCATAAAAAAATATATGGATTAATTACAAATTCGTTAGATTATAAATAACTTCTATATTTTTCAGCTATTATTTTTTTTAACCAATAAAATTTTTGTTTAATCTCCTTAGATAGTAGATGATTCTGTTTTCTTTTGAAAATTTTTCCATTTTTCTAAAAAATAAATATGTTTCAAATTTTTTTTTACGCTCCATTTTATCCGGATGTAGTGCGTCGGCCTAAAAATTGATGAATACATTAACCCTTAATAGTCACACCTCCAAAAAATTATGTTGAACTCATTTTGGGGTGGAATTCACCCCAACCATTTTACAACGTGATGAATAATTGAAAAATTCAAAAAAAAAAAAATGCAATGTTCTTTCAGTTGTTTTCTTACACGACCATACCGATTATTTTCGAAAAGGGTGATTTCAAATATGCAAAAAAAAAAAAATTCCCATTTTCGCGATTTTCATGGAAGGTATTCCAGGTAAAATATTATACGGTGTGAATATTAAGGGTTAAATTCATCATAATTTGAAGGAAAAAAAAAATCTGACCTAATTTTTGAGGGTGGTCCGTTTTGCCCCAGGTTTCGCGGATTGGCCTCAAAATGCGTTAATGCATCAAATTTTTGATAATTTGACAAGAAACCAAAAAAATTTTGAAGAAATTTTTGAGGGCGCCGTTTTGCCCCGGCTTCCCCTATGTTACATGTCTCTATGTGCTTCGCTGCGAAAACGATCGAGTCACGCCATCGAGTCTTATAAACGCGAATCGCAACGCGACGCCGTCGGGAGTCGAGTAATGACCGGAGTGATTACGTAACGTAGATGTGTATAGTATATAGAAAACTTGCCACGTACATTGAGCGCGAATTACATCGTGCTGCGAAATTTACCTTTGGTTTCGTCTCTCTTTCTCTCTCTCTCTCTCTCTCTCTCTCTCTCTCTCTCTCTCTCTCTCTCTCTCTCTCTCTCTCTTCACATCAACGTTGAAAAAAGGGCTTCAAGTTCACGTTTCTGTTCACTTTGAATACGCCCTCTATACGCTTTAGGTTATTTGTGAATATATATGAGGTAATCCATACTAAGCCGACCAATCCGTGGACCCGACCATTTATGATTTTGTTGAAAATTTTCTATTTTTTTGTACGTACTAAAAGCAGTCTCTCAGAATTTTTTTAGATTTTTGTCTTAACCTAACTAACCACAATAAATGTTTCGAAGTTTGACACATTTTTTTTTTCAAATGCTCATGACTTCTAAAAAACCGGAGATATCAAAATAAAACAGAAGATCATTTTTTTCCATCTTGAGTTGCAGTTTTATTTAAAAAATTCCAAAAAATATCGATATTTATTTTTATACGTTTTTTGAAGTTTTAAACAGAAAATTTTTTTTTTCAACTTGGTCCCTTTTTATTTTTTTGCAAAAATTCACCACTTTTTGAGAGACATTTTTACAGATACTAAAAAATTGGTACTTTGTGCTTCTCATAACTTGTATTTTTTTTTTCTATTTTTTAACGCGTGTGAACTAAGGAATCGTGTTTCCTCCTTGAATTAAAAAATAGAAAAAAAATACAAGTTATGAATATCACAATCTGCTAATTTTTTTATATCCGTAAGAATGTCTTTTAAAAAGTGATGCATTTTTTCAACTTGGCCCCTTTTTATTTGTTTGAAAAAATTCACCACTTTTTAAAAGATATTTTTACAGATACTAAAAAATTGACAGTTTGTGATATTCATAACTTGTATTTTTCATTTTTTTTTAAATTGGGTTTTTTTATTTTTTATTTTTAATTGGGTTGAGACAAAAATCTAAAAAAAATCTGAGAGACTGCAAAAAAATATAAAATTTTTAACAAAATCAAAAATGGTCGGGTCCACGGATTGGTCGGCTTGATATGGAATACCTCATATATATCCATTTTACATAAGCCATGCGCGTGGCACGACTCACTTGGTACGAATTTACTTCTTGCACTGTCGTATCGAAACGAGAGAAACTGCAAGCTAATGGTGGTCACTTACCGATCAATTCGTGTATTTTGGTAGAAAGTGAAGGAAACTTTCCTCAATATTGGCAAAACGTCAGACGATCTCCCGAAATCGAAATTCATGGAGATTTCTCGAGATCTGGGAAGCGTCGCTTTGTTGTTTCATTTTTGCACCGGGAAATCAAATGATTTTACTCAAAAACTTCTGAAGTTTAATTAAATAACATAAAAAGCTTATTAGCTTCTAAACTTAGTTTATTATTATATTATATATATTTTTATATTATTTTATTGATATTTTATATTATTATTTATTATTATATCATATATATTTATTTGGATAATGCAAGAAGTTTAAAAAATTCTGGAATTTATTTAAATAATATGAAAACATGACAGCTGTCAATTATATCGTTGGACTAACGTTGTCAAAGTTTCGTAAGTTTTTCAGATTCGGTTTATGTAGTAATTTAAAGAGAAAAGCCACCGAAAAAATTGGAATTTTTTTTTTTGCATTTCTTCAAAGTATTCTTTTTAGAAACGTATTGATAAAATTGCGATATGAAATTCGAAAAGTTGACTGAGTCAGTGACTTCAGTAACAGCAGGTAATTAAAATTTTAGCCGTGTTTTTGTCAAGATGACTTTTTCCAACATTATCCCAGAAAATATACGAAAACTTATAAGCCGATTTTCTATTTTTTTTTCCAACATTTGTAATTGCATTGGTGTAATTTGCATGTGGCAGATTTCAAAAATTTTGACAGTTACTATTTTTAAACCCTGCTAGAATAAAAAAGGGCCTTGCGAAAGAAAAAGAATTTAATTCGTCACCATTTTGTAAATAATCAAAGAAAAAATACCCACAGCGATAAGCTACATTTGTACAGATATTAATATATATATATACATATATATATTTTTGTAAATTTTTGGATGACCCTTCACCAAAATATCAATGGGCTCATGAAAAGGATTTTTTTTTGTCTTTGAGATAATATCCAGATCTCTGTTAATTGCCAAGATTCACCAATGAAAATTGCAATAAAAATAAAAAATTTCCAACAAAAATGAAATTTCTAATAAAAATGACATACGTTGAAAATATACTTGAAAAAATAACAACAATCTGATAATATAATAATTTATGTCTGTGAAAAAAACTCTCAAACATTGTCAACTTTGTCATCCCTTACAGTGGCTTTTGCCCTTAAGGGGGGGGGGGGGGGGGGAACCCATATAAATGGTCGAAGATGACGAGGAATTTCGGGATTTTTTTCCAACGCAACTACCGGACCAATCGTTTTCAACTTTGGAGGCTATTTTATTGTACATTCGAAGACTTGAAAAATATTTTTTTTAATCGAAAATAAGTATTCATCAGCAGCCTGCAACCAATCGTTGCTGAGCGAATTTTTTTCGGCAGCTGTAGTTTTTTTGTTTTTCATCCGAAACAAAAAAATCAGAAACTTTTACATTCTATATGAAAGTACGCTGTCGATAAACGAAGAAAAAGTTTCAAAAGTTGAATATTGTAATAATGGTGGCACTCAGAGAAAAAAGATCGAATTTTCACCGAACATTTTTATGCAAAAAATGATTTTTGAATTAATTTTGTTTTCGAAAATGGAGGTTTATCGACGAGAGTTTGCAATGATGTGTCTAAAAATATTTTGTTGAAATGAATCGGATGAATAGTTTTTTTTTTATCGCTGCCGCAAATTGCGAAAATGTATAGTTTCGAGTAAATCGCGTTTAAAAGTTAATCAAAATCTCTGGTACGTTAAAAAAAATGTTTTTCAAGTCTTCGAATGTACAATAAAATAGCCTCCAAAGTTGGAAACGATTGGTCCGGTAGTTGCGTTGGAAAAAAATCCCGAAATTCCTCGTCATCTTCGACCATTTATATGGGTTTCCCCCCTTAAGGTTGGCTGTAACTAACGATTGATCTTTGCCCCATTCTTCTCGTGTTACACGAGACGGTTTTTCCAGAAACCTTCGAGCAGTCCATCACATTGCACAGCACACAAGCACGACTATTTTGTCCTGCTGTGGTGAGAAATCACGTGTTCCTTGGCAGTGTGAGGCCCAACCCTTTGCGGGAAAGCTGTGGGAGTTAAATGAGGGGGAGCAATAACTGGTACCGTTCCGACACCCGAGAGCCATAATCACACACCCCGATCAAATCTCTCAACAATTCTGATTTAGCCGTTAGCTCGCTCGTTCTTGCCACATTCATAGGTGAGGTTGTGTATTGCTCTTACCCACACATTAACACACATACTGCACTCATTATTCTCAACACGAATCTATGGAATATTTCACGATGACTTTAACAACGTTTAATCCTGATTTTTTCAGATCCTGTTCTCGATTTTTACAAAAAATTAAATTACACTTATGGGTACTTATAATAATTTTTAGTACTTCTCTGTGAACCTTAATTTTCGTGTCCAGGTAATAAGATGTTAAAATCTCAGAAAATTAAATTGAATTAAATAAAATTAAATATTAATTAAAAATGTAATTAAATATTTTTTTTTAATGAGAAGAATTGAAAAATAATTTGAGTTTGCACTATAAGGTTACTTATACTCTTGTATCTAAAACATTTTTGATTTACGATTTTTCAATGGTACAGCACATTTTGAAATTATGAAATTATTCGTAAAAAAATCATCGTTTTTTCAAAGCTTCACAACCTTCTGTTGTGAATGTTAATTATTTTAAGGCTTGCACAAAGTGGGCCCAACACTAACCACTAATTTTTTACAGTTTTTTTTTACTTGAACATATCAAAAGAAAGTTCAATCCGCGATGGAATAGAAATCTACACTTAATGAGACTTATAGCTCATAAATTTGTGAAATTGAATGCGAAGGATTATTTTTTAAAAATTGGAGCTTTTCTGATTTTTAATTGGAAAATCTTAACTAATCAAAAATAACATCTGTACAAACTTGAAAAAATCATGAAACAAATCTGAATATCCAATAAAATTAGGGTTGAATGTGGATTGAGTTGCCATGGAATATCGTATATAGATGAATATATTTATAGCATGGCTGACCCTTCGTACGCTGCGTTTGCCTATCGACAGCTAGTAAACGAAAAAGGCGTAAATTTCATCGATTAACGTGTCGAAAACGTGTATTTTACGCTCTTTCGTTTTTTAACAGTTGATTTCACTCCTATATTACGTATGGCACCTACGACAATTCTCTCTCTCTCTCTCTCTCTCTCTCTCTCTCTCTCTCTCTCTCTCTCTCTTTTTCTCCCTCTTTTTCTCTCTCTTATTCTTTTCCACATCGTGCAAATGACGCAGTAACAAATTACTCACTCGCTAATCGCGATCAAACCATAATTGAACGATGAAAGAGTCATAAAGAGAGAGAAAGAGAGAGAACGGTATGACAGAATGCATTTTAACATTGCATATATTGTCCGGAAGCAATTTTATATAAATACAAATGTATGATCGAAATCTCTGATCATTAAAAACCAAAAATATTACCATAATTTTCAAAGAACAAAAAATTGTAATAAGTACATTTATGGTTCCATTAATTTAGAAGAGTTAGCAATGTGGCTTCAGTTAGCATGATCAAATTAATAATGATGATGATGATTAATATTCATAATTAATTGATAATGATTACTAATTTAATAATTTGACTTTCCCTAATTTCAATGGGTCAGTGACTACGGAAATATAAAATTTACAAGTCGTTTTAGATTGTTCCGTCGTATATTTCGTTGCTAAAATGGAATATTTCAAAAATATAGCCTTCGATTTTTCCATGTCGCTGAAGCTGGCAGACGGAGCTAGCAGACGTGCGCGCCGGCTTCTGGTTGTGACTGTACTCCCAACGCAAGCCCGTGCGCTCCAAAAAGTAGTACTGCCAAACGGTATGCATGCATTGGAACTTTAATAAATTAAAAAATGAACTTGAAATTCATTTTGTATCTTGCTAAATTCACGTAAATGGTTAATCAAAGGTTGAAAATATATAAACAAGTGATGTAATAATTAATAACGTTGACTCTTCCAATACTAACAAATTGACGAGGATAACGAACGCACATGAACAACGGTTCTCGTAAATTCACAGGAATATACCCTAACCCACAAGAAACAAAATAGGCTATGAGAAACCCCGGGGCCGAAATTGTTTATAACAAATAAAAATTCTTTTTCATCATTTCAGCACGTCTAAATTACAAAAAAAAATCCTACGGAGTATTATCGTCCCCGACCATAATAGTCCTCAGCGATAATAGTCCCTGACGATAATAGTCCTCGTTGATAATAGTCCCCGACGATAATAGTCTCCGACGATAATAGTCCCTGACGATAATTGTCCCCGGAGATAATTGTCCTAGACGATAATAGTCCTAGACGATAATAGTCCTAGACGATAATAGTCCTAGACGATAATGATCCTACACGATAATAGTCCTCGACGATAATAGTCCTCGACGATAATAGTCCTAGACGATAATAGTCCCCGACGATATCAGTCCCCGACGATATCAGTCCCCGACGATATAGTCCCCGACGATGTCAGTCCCCGAGGATAATAGTCCTCGACGATAATTGTCCCCGACAATAATACTCCTCGACGATAATACTACTGGACGATAATAGTCCCCGACGATAATTGTCCCCGACAATAATAGTCCCCGACGATAATAGTCTCCAACGATAATAGTCCCCGACGATAATTGTCCTTGACGATAATTGTCCTTGACGATGATTGTCCCCGACGATAATAGTCCATAACGATAATTGTCCTTGACGATAATAGTCCTAGACGATAATAGTCCTAGACGATAATAGTCCTAGACGATAATAGTCCTAGACGATAATAGTCCTAGACGATAACGGGGGGACTATTATCGTTGGGGACTATCATCGTCAGGGACAATTATCGTCAAGGACAATTATCGTCAAGGACAATTATCGTTATGGACTATTATCGTCGGGGACTATTATCGTCGGGGACAATCATCGTCAAGGACAATTATCGTCGGGGACTATTATCGTTGGAGACTATTATCGTCGGGGACTATTATCGTCGGGGACAATTATCGTCGGGGACTATTATCGTCCAGTAGTATTATCGTCGAGGAGTATTATTGTCGGGGACAATTATCGTCGAGGACTATTATCGTCGTGGACTGACATCGTCGGGGACTATATCGTCGGGGACTGATATCGTCGGGGACTGATATCGTCGGGGACTATTATCGTCTAGGACTATTATCGTCGAGGACTATTATCGTGTAGGATCATTATCGTCTAGGACTATTATCGTCTAGGACTATTATCGTCTAGGACTATTATCGTCTAGGACAATTATCTCCGGGGACAATTATCGTCAGGGACTATTATCGTCGGAGACTATTATCGTCGGGGACTATTATCAACGAGGACTATTATCGTCAGGGACTATTATCGCTGAGGACTATTATCGTCGGGGACGATAATACTCCGTAGGATTTTTTTTGTAATTTAGACGTGCTGAAATGATGAAAAACAATTTTTATTTGTTATAAACAATTCCGGCCCCGGGGTTTCTCATAGCTTGTTTTATTTTTTATGGTTAGGGGTATATTCCTGTGAATATACGAGTGTCTCGCGTCATGCGTGTGCCCGTGGGATTATTTTTTTGTAATTTAGACGTGCTGAAATGATGAAAAAGAATTTTTATTTGTTATAAACAATTTCGGCCCCGGGGTTTCTCATAGCCTATTTTGTTTCTTGTGGGTTAGGGTATATTCCTGTGAATTTACGAGAACCGTTGTTCATGTGCGTTCGTTATCCTCGTCAATTTGTTAGTATTGGAAGAGTCAACGTTATCAATTATTACATCACTTGTTTATATATTTTCAACCTTTGATTAACCATTTACGTGAATTTAGCAAGATACAAAATGAATTTCAAGTTCATTTTTTAATTTATTAAAGTTCCAATGCATGCATACCGTTTGGCAGTACTACTTTTTGGAGCGCACGGGCTTGCGTTGGGAGTACAGTCACAACCAGAAGCCGGCGCGCGCGTCTGCTAGCTCCGTCTGCCAGCTTCAGCGACATGATTTTTCCAACCCCTCAATTACGACGAGCCAATTACACTGTACTGTCCGGACTTTCATCGTCACTGTAGAACGGTCTTCGCGTTAATTAATTAATTACAATTTAGCTGGCGGCTCAAAGGGTGGTGGAAAAGTGGGCAGAAATGAGACAGAGTATTCGGGGCAAAGAAGCTACACTCTATTATGTATATTATATATATATATATATATATATATATATATATATATATATATATATATATCAAGAGACGCGGCAGCGTCTCCACGCCAAGTATTAAAGAAACTGCGAGAATATATATATATATATACTTACCTAATTTGTACTTTTAATATTCTACTCGGTGCATCATTTGCGAAGATTGATATATCCATATGGGTCATTCCATGTCAAATCGACCAATAGTTGGAATCGACCCCTTTCAATTTAGATTAAATTTGATCGGATGTTTCCTTTGATCATAAAATGAAGTTCGACCAAAGGAAAAAAATGTATTTTTTTTTCGAAAGTTATGCAAAATTTAAAATTTCACTATTTTTTCAATTTTTCAAGCTTATTTTTTGAATATCTCGAAAACTATTATAGTACGAAGAAACCGTTCTGGGTTCGTCTTAAAGAATATACTTGGGGCTACGAAAAAATAAATATTCCGAATTTTTTTTGGAAAAATGATGAATTTGGAGAATTTTTAGTTTTTAAAAGCGTGAAAATCCACTATTAACATTACATTTTTTTGTTCAATTTTTTTATATAATACCTTGTACACTGATCTTAAAAGATCCTGAAACTGTCAGAGAGGAGTTTTTTTTTCAAAAATGTGAATTTTTGAATTTTTGTAAACCAATTTTTTTTATTCATAAAAATTCATGTTTTTGAAAAAAAAACACCTTCTTTGGTCAATTCATCGTTAAACCAATAATTTTTAATTCTGATTAAGAAATCTTAGATAATTAGAAAAAATTAATATTCTCAAAATCTTCTGATTGCGAACTAGATAAATTCAAACAAGATCAGAAACTTCTATCAGTACAAACCCTTAAACGTTCAAACTAAGTTCCCTCCGAGAATCCTGTGGCGTTTGCAGCCGAACGATCATTACAGATGAGCCATCGTCTAACGAAATATAATTCGTTCTTAAATGTTCCTTGTATCGACAAGCTATATATACATATAGATCGTGATAATTATTGCTCGATAGATTGCGACTTCGAACTATGCAACCCCCGGGATTCAGGGTTAATTGAAAGTTGAAGGGTGCTCCCGGAAGTCGGGTGGTGCACACACTAATTGCCGATAATCAAAGATGGCGTTATCGGCATTGTTTCTCTTTGTAACTATTCAGGATACGCTCTTTTGATTATGAACCTTCTTCTCATATTATATATATGGGACATTCCATACCAAACCGACTAATCCGTGACCCCGACCATTTTTAATTTCGTTGGAAATTTTCTATTTTTTTGTACCCACTGAAAGCAGTCTTTGGGATTTTTTGAAGATTTTTGACTCAACCCTTCTTACCACAACGAATTTCTCAAAATTTCGCACAATTTTTTTTTTTAATGCTCGTAACCTTTTAAAAACGGACATATGAAAATAAAAAACATAATTTTTTTGTCTTGAGTTGTCGTTTCATGAAAAAAATACAACAAAATATCAAAATTATCGTTCGCACGTTTTTTCTAGTTTCAAACCCAAAATATGTATCTTTTTTGGACCATTTTGATTTTTTTGAAAAAATTCACCACATTTTCACAAGTACTTAAAAATTTACATTGAAACCGTGTTGTTTTGAAAAAGGTGAAAACGAGAAACAAATAGAAATAAAATATTGGATTGTTAACCTCTTGTATTCGTGTGTCTTATTTTGATATCTCCGTTTTTTTTTTTTTTAAGTTACGAGTATTTAAAAAAAAATTGTGTAAAATTTTTGAAAAATTTATTGTGGTAAGACGAGTTGAGACAAAAATCTAAAAAAATTCTGAAAGACTTTTTTCAGTATGTACAAGAAAATAGAAGATTTTCGACAACATTAAAAATGGTCGTGATCACGGATTGGTCGGTTTGGTATGGAATGCCTCATACATATATATATCTATGCGTCTATGTATAATCTATTAATATGTACATGCATCTTCTAATGTAATCATCACGCACAGGTTACATGTACATGTAGATCCTTCGCTAGAAGGAACTTTAACCTCCATAGCAACCGAGTTTCAGAATTGATTAGCTCCGCCGTTAATTAAGTTTGGCATGTACACACACTCTGCATACCGGTTATATTTTGGGTTCGCAGCGACATGAAGGATAATGAATGTAAAAAATAAAAAAATGAAAAAATACAACGAAGGGCTTCAAAGCGAACGAACCTTTTTGATCTCTTTGAAATTCATTATTCAAATTCAACCGTCGCGCGTATGTGCCCAGCCCTTTTTTTTCTTCCACAGACATTAGCATGTTATATTATACGCAAATATGAGCTATGAATGTCAATCAATAATTTTCCATCCACGGTGGACACAATTCACCGAACTCCCGCAAATACACACAGACGCATTTGCGGAGCAATTAATCATCGCAAAATAAAGCCATACGTAAATTGACAGAGCACATATGAAAAATATAACGGAATTGAGTGGAAATATAACATATATTTGTGTATGTCTATTTTTGGGGGCAAAATGGACCGCATACTAAGATAATGCAGCTAGACACCACCCTAATATATAGTTTTCGAAAATTCAAGTAAACAAAGGAAAACGTTGAAAAAACGATTTCCTTTGCTTTTAGTCATCTCTCGTCACTTTAATGATATTCAAGGTACTCGGACCAAGCGGCTTGACGTTTATTTGCAATTAATTTTTTGGAAAAATTAAATTTTAATCGTAGTTCCATAATCTAATATTTTTTTTACGATTATAGAGGTCGGTTTTTCCGCCCCTGGTAAGTCATTTTGTTTTGGTTGCTTGGATTATTGAAGTATTTCAGTAAAAGTAGGTTACCACAATACTATTGAAGTATGTTGGGACTTTTTTTTTAATGCGATTAGAATGATGAATTTTACAAAAAAGGATTTATTTACGTCATTTATAATGATAATTCGCTCATTCGCTAATGTTTTGAATTTTCATTTTTTGTCGTTAATTTTTGGAGGCGTCCATTTTGCTCCCAGTATCTATTTTGCACCCTTATTCTATTTGGATCTATTTGCGTCTATTCGGGTATATTTATGCATTTCATAATCACAATTCGGTGATTTTCTAATTTTTTAAATTTTAATTTCTTTCGATATTTTTTGGTGGTGTCCATTTTACCCCCAGTGTCCATTTTGCCTCTCCATCCCCTGCATATTGCGTTTACACGCGCAAATTCCCCATTGTGATACATTTTAGTCGAGACAACGAGCGCTCGCGGACTCTCTCGTTTCTCTCGAGCGTATAAATACGCGTGTCAATATTAAACCGCACTCGCTAATTATTATCGCTCTCGAAAACCGCCCCGTGATGACGAGAGAGAGACACTTTGACCCCTATGAATTTTGTATAAAATTAACGAAAGGTAGAGATCGGCGTATCATCATCTCTAAAATGATTTTTCACCGTGATAAAGAATTACAAAAATCGAATTTCCATGTAATACTAAAATCGATTCGCGTTGAAATTGGAAAAATTATTTAAAATAAAAAATAAAGAGTTGCAAGCTACATTTATATACTTCATCTCTTTTTTAGAGGTTGCCCGTTATTTCAGATAAGAAACTTATGTATTTGTGTGATTTTTCAAAAGATGAGACAAGAAAGTGATAGAAAACCGATCTTTCTTTGATTAGAAAGTTGATTCAATCCTTTATTATTGAATGAAAAGTAATGGTAACATTTGGAAACGCAAAATTGATTTACAGTTCGAATTTAGCACTAAATGGCACTTATCACACTGAGAAAACGGTTTATTTATAGTTAAGAAATAGATTTGGTTGGCACTTTTATTGAAATATTCCTTAACTGTTACAAAATTGGTTAGTTGTTAGTGAACCTTTATTTAAGGTGTTGGCGCAGTATAGGTTTGCAATAAAACAGTCGTAGACTTCTCACAAATTGAATATTTGGTATTTGAAAAAAAAAAATTTAGTTGAATGAGACATGAATAGTTAGCAAATGACCGTTAAAATACGAACGACTTATCTCAAATAATGATCTGTTAATAGTTAACAAATCTGTACATGTTTTGCTAATAGTTAACAAATCTGTGCATGATTTGCTAATAGTTGACGAATCTGCACATGATTTGCTAATAGTTAACAAATCTGTGCATGATTTGCTAATAGTTAACGAATCTGCACATGATTTGCTAATAGTTAACAAATCTGTGCATGATTTGCTAATAGTTAACGAATCTGCACATGATTTGTTAATAGTTAACAAATCTGTACATGATTTGTAAATAGTTAACAAATCTTTACATGATTTGTAAATAGTTAACAAATCTGTACATGATTTGTAAATAGTTAACAAATCTTTACATGATTTGTAAATAGTTAACAAATCTGTACATGTTTTGTTAATAGTTAACGAATCTGTACATGATTTGTTTATAGTTAACAAATCTGCACATGATTTGTAAATAGTTAACAAATCTGTACGTGACTATGTAACATGAATTATAAATTTAAAAAATCAAAAACATCAATTTAACGTAATGCTGCAATCTCCTTCTTGGCTTGTCCCCAATCCCTAAATTGTCTTATATTTTAGGGGGAGGAATAGAGCGAGAATCCAGACAGGAAACTCGATAGAAACGGCAGAGAAACGATCATGTTTCGTCGTATCATAGCTCTATCGTCGGAGAAGCAGATGAGGATAAGTAGAGCGTGGAGTGCAGAGGCGTATGCGAAACTGCCACTTTCGACGAAATCTCTAGTTTCCACGTGTGAAGTTAGTATGGTTAGCGATAGGTATTAGCGTCGGTTATCCACGATCCGATCGATATAATCGTATAGGTGAACATATCCGGCGAGTCTCTGAGTTCACTGCAGCTGAGCAACAGACTCGATGTCCAACGCGCCTCGGGGCCGGTTTTGCTCCTATGCTTCAACTTTGCAACCCTGATAATCGCCGTATATATCCTCTTGCCATCGAAATATACACGGATATTACCCATGTCCGAAGTGTTCTTCATCATTTCATGAAACTTTATCCGTGATCCTTCCAGCAATTTTTCAATTTTTACCACTTTACGGAGAACTGACGCCCATGGAAATTTATAATGGAGATTTGTGGAATGTTACCCCAGAAAGATGACCCTACGAGCCCAATCGCTCTTTGTCATCACAAGGGTTGAAAGAGACAAACATTTACTGACCCCAACCGGAAGTAACTTTCATTCTCCGGTTTTTCCGGTCTGTGTTTACACTCCAGAAGAAGGAATCCCTTGAGTTCATGTGAAACAACAGAAATGGGATGACCCGTCGATGATCCCATAACACAAAAATACGGATCATTCACACTTAAGGGCTGTTACGTAGCTGAGAACACGTGTATCAATATGCATACCAAAAAAGCCAGATCATTCGCTCTCCGAGTAAGAGCGATGAATGGTAAACGTTCGGGATAGACAAGCGATCCCCTCATTGCCGCCCTAATGTTGAGCCCCGGTGTCGGGTTCGGTGAGGGCTCAAAAACATAGTGTGAAGAATTTGGGATGGTTGAGAGACGAAAATAAAAGTATCGGGTTCGTGGTGTTTGCCTTAGCCACATGTAGGTTTTTTTTTGTTTTTCTTCACCATCGCTTAACCGGACAAATTATACGGGTACTTCGGAGGATCGATTTCCAGTCACGACTCACACTTCTAAAAGTATAACAGAATGAATGGATAACGACCACTGATGAAAGGAGTGTCCTGATCCTTAAGAGAGGAATGGGAAGGCAGAATCTACCATTGAGCACCACTTTTTTTAGATTCCACTGAATGTCATCAACAGTCTATCAAAAGTAAATCAATGTCATTAGCCAATGGTATTCTTCCGAATTGCACTAACCTTAAACGGGCCTTTTATTTTACCATTCTTTGAATAATATTTTGCTACTGCTGACGGAATGGAATTACTTTCAATTTGCTCATAGCCATAAGTTCTCATTTATTGAATGACATTTCCTCTCCATTTGTGTAACAATTGGCTGGATGTAACCATTGCAAAAATAACGAAAACAATTCCTACTGGTAATAAATACCGTTACGGTAGTTCCAGTTATGCTTCATTTCCACACTGCGAGAAAAAATTATTGAATTTGAGAACATGAATTTATTCATTAAATAAAAGTATCAATTCGATTATTTATTTGTTGAACCAAGAAAATCACTCTTCATTTTAAAAAATATTTTCACGGATCTATTACTCCATTATATTAAACTCTTATTTAATAATAACAATTAAACGCATGATAGATTTGATTAAATTTGTATTAATTGGATTAATTACATTGATCGCATCATAAACATGAGATTATTTGGATCTAAAAATCGAATTCAATACGAAATTTTTTTTTTCGAAAAAATTATTTTCTTGCAATAAAGTCATTATTATTTTGCTTCAAAAAATAGTTTTATTTAAATAGATTTGATTGAATTTGTATTCATTAGATTAATTAAATTTATCGCATCATAAACATGAAATTATGTGGATCTAAAAAATGACTTCAATACGAAATTATTTTTTTCGAACAAAATTGTTTCTTCGCAATAAATTCGTCATTATTTTACTTCTAAAAATATTTCTGTAGTATTTTCAATATTTATTAGATATAAAATTGATTGTGATTATTTTAAAAGAAGCTGTTAGAAGAAGAAACTGTTAAAATAAATAACACATTATTTTATTCCAATAGAATATTTGTTTGAATAGAATAGAATAAACAAATAGAATAGAATAAATTTTTATTTCCTTCAAGCAAAGAACTATCATTTCTATAGTATACTTTAATAGTATACATAAATTGTTAAAAATTTAAAAACTGGTTTTTTAAAGGTTTTCTTATATTCGAATCTTCATAACTCCTAACTTTTTTCACGTGCATAGTAGTAGTCGGTAGCGTAATAGGTAGCGAGTTAGGTAGTTAGGTAGGATAGGTATGATGGTAGGTAGGGTCGAGGGTTCGAATCTCGATCGGACAGAGAAATTTGATCGGAGAATTGGCGCAGATTTGTCTTTTTTTTTCTATCTATCTCTTTTTGGGGTCACTTAACTATGCATATTAAATTATTTGGCAAGGGCTATATATTTTTTATAAAATGTTTAGCAACAACTAATAAACACGCATTTGATTGAATCAATCATTTTTCCTGTTGATTGGACTAATTAATTCGTTGATTCAACAAATGTTTTTTTCTCAGTGCTTCCTGTATTAAAAGACATGCATGTTTTGAATGATAAAATGTGTTCTTGATTCAAACAACATATTGCATATAATTGATAACATATTGTTAGATTCAAGTAAATTCGTTTATTGAAATAGAAATGTATGGAATTGAGTGAAAAAAATGAACCAAGTAAATGTATTGATGAGGGAACCAATCTACTATGTTTTGGCAAACAATGAAAAAAAATGATCTTTTGCCTTCAAAACTTTATTTCATTGGTTCTAGTAATTTTTTCTCTCAGTGCATTAATGACGAATGGGAAAAAGTTAGGAATAGGAATAACAAATGACAAAAGTTATTAGTTGTTTTGTCGCAGTGACTTGCTGGTCAATTATTTCCATTAACACGAATGGGAGCAAACATCACTTGAATGTATCCAGCAATTTGGCATTTAACTCCAATTAGTAATTATTGCAGCAAAATACCGTTTTGATATTCCCAGCAATTAGCGATTGGTCTTTCGTCGACAAAGGAAATACATTTCACTATATATTTTCGACTGATTTGCCAGCGGAGTCCCATTTAGAATGAACGATGAAAAGCTTCATCTAAACTTTTCCTTTTGGTTTCCATTGCGGTCCCATTGATTATCGTTCGGGTTCACTAATTATCATCAAACGTTGAATCGAAAATTTTGTCAAGGCGAATCGCAGAATTGCACGTATTTTGAGCCCTTTTTACTGTTAGCAGCCGTTTTATATGTATTCATGGCTTCGCTGCATGAATACTGTACTAGGGTCGCACATTCATCGCCCTGGAAAAGTCATGAGGACGTCACCAGACGTGCCTCCGTCGGCTGGGTACCTTTCTCCGTATGTTCACAACGACCACGACGTGCTCTCAGCTTCTCTCTTCTTGGGGGGTTCGTGCAGCAAACTTGTACAACCACGATCAATGAGACGCCTATATATGCATACACAGAGCGAGGGGTGGAAGGCAAGAAGCAACAGAGCCATTATCTGGATTAGACGTAGCTGGTGCCTCCAGTATATGTCTGCATGTATATTGAAGGGGTGTAAGTGCTAGAGAGAGAGAACTCATTCCCTAGGAACTCATTCCCCAAAAAAGTCTCTTCTCTCTCTCTCTCTCTCTCTCAAGAGAGAAAAGTCTTTCTTTAGCGACGCCAAAGACAAAGTCTGGGACATTCGGATCTTTGCGATACGGTCTCGTTCGCAATTTCATTTCCCTATTCAGCATAAAAACGTGAGCAGAACTAAAAAAAAAGTAGACAGAGGGATGGTCGAAAATGACGTAGCTATAATTTGCAGCGGAAGAAATAATGATTTCAGTTGGAGGTTTTAGCTAACTTCAGTTCAACATGTCCAACGTGTACTTGAGGATAGTATTTTCAATAGACTCAATCAAAAGCAACGTCGGGGGATGATTTTGTAAACTTTTAACGATCAATGTAGAATCTGGACTCCGCAGTGTGATAAGATTATGATAGGAAATGGATTATGTTGAAAATGGCCACATTTTTCGCAGGTCTTTTACACTACTGGTGAAAAGTTTCCGGAAAAAACTTCAAAAAAAGATTGGAGGTTTTTTTATATTCGCTGAAAGTCAACATAGACTAATTTAAAGCGGCATTTTAAAGGGGAAGAATTCGGCTGCATTTCCTGATTTTTTAATGATTTTTATAAATTGTTTTAAGATTTGGAGTGTATTTTGAAAACAGCTGTTTTTTGCCTCTTTCCCCTCTCTTCAGGTGCACCCATCTTCTAGAGGAAATTTTTTAAATACTTTTTTACGATTGGATTCATAAAGAGGAAAGTTTGAACTTCAATTTCCTTTTTTGAAAAACTTTGAGTGATTTTTTTTCCAAAGTTATTCTGTTTTTTGTGAAAAAAAGAGGAAATTTGAAAAATCCCGTATAACACGAAAACAAATTTTGGGAAAAAGAATCTAAAAAAAATCCTCTGAACTCTACAAAAACAGCTGCAACTTTTGCTATCCTAAAGTTTTTCATGAATCCTATTTGTTTTCGTGTTATACGAAATTTTTCAAATTTCCTATTTTTTGACAAAAAACAGGAAATTTTTGTTTTGAAAAAAGAAAAATAGCTAAAACTTTTAAAAAAGAAGAAATTGAAGCTCAAACTTTTCTCTTTATGAATCCAATCGTAAACATGTATTAAAAAAAATTCTCTAGAAGATTGCGACCAGAAGAGAGGGGGACAAAGGCGAAAAACAGCTGTTTTCAAAATAGAGACCAAATCTAAAAACAAATTTTAAAAGTAATGATAAACCAGGAACTGAAGCTTAATTCTCCCCCTTTGAAATGCCGCTTGTTAAATTAGTCTACGTTGACTTCCGGCGAAATGGCATAAAAAAACGCTCCAGACCTTTTTTGAAGTTTTGTCCGGAAACATTTCGCCGGTAATGTATGTGCAAACAAATTTTGATTAAAGTTTGTCAATACAGAAACCATCAGAATAGCAGAACCGAATAACAGGACCAAATTTTTACAAAATTTACAATCTTTTACTTAAGTTTACCAGAATATGGCACTTTTTTCAAATTTATGTTCATAAATATTGTTCAATAGCTAAATAAATACGTTTCAACAACATTGTAACTATCAATATTTTCACTATAATTTATAAAACTGTAAATTTGTCATCAACCATGATTAAATTTATTTGTTTCCCGTTGAAAAATCATTTTTATCGATTTTCCTTATGGAGATCTATGCAACTCTACTAAAAATTCAATTTTCTAAAAATCCTTTATTCAATCATGAGCTATACTTATCTCCTAACAGACAAAATTCAATTTTTTTATTTCGAATAAAGCTATGAGGAGTGATCCTAACCACGAGGGCACTTTTTTTTTAGTGGTCATCGCAAACTTCGTCCCACCCCTGAATTTTCTTTTTTTTCGATGATAATTTTATAAAATATTGTTTAAATGTTTCTCTTTTATTTACTTAAAATTTTGATTGAATTTATTCATTCGTTATATGACAAAAAAAATAGAACAAATATGCTTTTTTTAACCTTTGGAACTCATGTAACCCCTTAATTTTACCACAATCACGAGGAGGGACAAACAATTTTTTTTGTAACTATTAACATCTTGCTTTAAAGTAATATTGTTGAATAACTAATTTTTCAAAGAATTTATAATATTTTTGGTGTGGGAGTAATTTAGAGTTGGTGAGGATTATCGTACCTAATGTCTAGGTATAATAACGTTTGGAGGGAAATTGTATAAACGTCAAATGATGTACAGCAACTATGTGTATTTGTGTGGGTGTATTTTCGGTCTCCCCTGTAGACCATAAACTTCCAAGGAATCGTGGAGAAACAATAAACGATGTATCCGGGGGTGCTTGGCAATGAGATTTAGCTCTGAAACGAATGGAGCGAACGTGATCGATTCGCGGTTAGGTTGAAATGTTTCCGACCTAAAGTTCATTTCACGAGGAGAGACACGATCTCGAGAGAATTTTGATCAAATATTTGGACGAGCGAGATTCCTCACAATCAAGACGAACGCAAAAACGTGTCTTTTGTAAAGTTCTCGACGGAATGTAATATTAAACAATGCCGATTAAGGCACGGTAAGTAATTCCAGAATAGATGGAACATCGTGACAGTGCCATAAAATGTCATAAGAGATTTTAGGAAATAACGGATGGAGGCTTATTTTAAAGGAAAAAATATGTGAAAGAAAAATTCACATATGAGGAGTTATTTTTCAACCGGGCCACTTTTCTATCACCCTCTCCAATTTTTTTCAAAATCTGCCAGTTTGAAATATTAGTCAAAAGGAAAGTCCGTGATTTTTTTTTTAGATTTTTTTAGGCGTCCGTTCAGGATTTTCAATTTTTCATTACGAACATTGTATCTCAAAAAATATTCATCAAAAAAAAATATATAAGAATAAAAACTTTTTTATTTTTTCCATTTTTTCGAAAAAAATTAAAATCATAATTTTTCTGCATTGAGAAAAAGGAAATTTGGCAAAAAAATGAGAATAAATTTTTTTTAAACCTAATAACACACTTTCGATTTCGGTACAAATTTTACAGGATGTCTGTCATTGGGTAAAAAATATGCGAAAAAAAATTGCAGAATGGCACCCGCAATGGTTACGATGAAAAAAAAATAAACACCCTGCGAAATCTATATGTGGTTATGAGATTTCACAGGGTTTTGATTTTTTTTTCATTGTAACCATTGCAGGTGCCATTCTGAAATTGTTTTCGCAGACTCTTTACTCAATGACAGAAATCCTGTAAAATTTCTACCGAAATCGAAAGTGTGTTAATAGGTTTAAAAAATTTGTATTCTCATTTTTTTTGCCAAACTTCAATTTTCTCAATGCAGAAAAATTATTATTTTAATTTTTTTCGTTAAAGTGGAAAAAATAAATAAGTTTTTATTCTTATGTTTTTTTTTAGTTTGGTGAATATTTTTTGAGATACAGTGTTCGTAATGAAAAATTGAAAATCTTGAAAGGACGCCTAAAAAAATCTAAAAAAAATCGTAGACGTTCCTTCCGACTGATACTTCAAACTGACAGATTTTGAAAAAAAATTGAAGAGGGTGAAAAAAAAAGTGGCCCGGTTGAAAAAGAACTCCTCATATATCTTTATTAGACTGATTAAATAAAGCTACTCTTTTTTTTTACAAATCCCCTATTAAATGCTTTTGCACCTTCCCGAAAGTATTTAATAGGAAATTTTTTAAAAAGTCCCTTTTTTTAAATCAGTCTAATCTTTATCCTCAAAGACAAAGAAATTAACTCACTTCCGCTTCAAAGTTCAGAGATCCAATTTCGTTATCCCTTGTCAAAATTAAATAATTGCACATTTTCATAGACTTTCATAGCATTTTCCATGCAAACGAGCAATATATTTTGCTAAAATTGGTCAACAAGTTCCACCCTTCACGAGATTAATCATCGTACCAAGATAATCGACTGATAAACATGATAATTGTTTCAGTTGAAATTTTAATTTGGGCTTGAAATATTTTACGATCAGTTATTTTTCGACCATTTGTTAAACATGGTAATTGTTTCAGTTGAAATTTTAATTTGGGCTTGAAATATTTCACGATCAGTTATTTTTCGACCATTTGTTTTATTAATTCAAGGAATTACCCAAGCTTACAAAATTACACATACATATATAGTTATCGCCATAACGGTGTTTCTTGTCTCTTGCTCAAACAATCTCGTTGTCGGCATCGAGAGGAGAATCCGCTATAGTGAGAGAAAGAGAGAATAAAGAAAACCGCGGGAGCGACGTCCGACGTCGTTTATTTGTTCGATGGCGCATGTGCGATAGATCGCTCACAGGCGGGCGTTATGCGTCCATCTGCCAACGGGTAAAATTCACCGAGAGCATTTTTCGCATTTTTTTTCTCCCTCTATTCTCTTTATTGGGATCTTCGTCGCACATGTAAAATATATCGCGCGAATCTGAATATCGCGCCATGAACGACTGGATCAACGCTCGCAAATTTCACTCTCAATCCCTCGATCTGGGCAATGAGATCCAGACATCTGGCTGGAGATGAAAATAATCGCGCGGGATTTTCATAAACGAGAATCATATCAGATCTATCGCGACGAGTTTCAATGTTCAAGGGTACAAAGACATTGTCATAAATATCAAGATACGACAGTTCTATAAATGCTCGCATACTTTGGCTCATCTTGAATTGTTTATTCAGTCGTCAATTCATGCGAAAGGTCAAGTGCTGAATTAACGAGGTTTTAATTTTAATCGAGAGACTCTTGTCTGCCAGAGAATTAGAAAAATCATTGCATTGAAAAAAGAGGCATTGAGGTGTGAACCGAAATTTCGACGTTTTTTTCATTAATTTTTTTTAAATAACAAAATGGAATGCGATCGTTCTGAAATTTTTACATGTTGTTATTTGTATCTTGAAGGGTACAAACAAATTTTTGTTTACACGGAAGAAAATGATCAGTGACAATTCATGTGTAATATTTAAGAAATTACTGAATTCAATGCAGAATATACGGTTCTGAACTGTAATTCAGGGGTTTTACTGGGAATCCATTATCAATTAATGGATTTAAGGTAGTTTCTACTTTTCAAACCACTATGAATGCTGATTTACACTGTAAAAACGAACGAAAAAACAAATTTTTTAAACAAGCTTTTATTAGTTTTTAATAAAAAATAATTAAAAACTTAAAAATAAAGCTTTTCCGATTGGAAATAAGTTTTCAAATAAGAGCGTGTTACACCCTCTTTTTTCTCTTGCTGTTAAAATGTAACACGCTTTTATTTGAAAACTTGTTTCCAATCGGAAAAGCTTTATTTTTAAGTTTTTAATTATTTTTTATTAAAAACTAATCAAAGCTTGTTTAAAAAAAAAAAAATTTCCGTTTGTTTATTTCTTACTTTTTAGTATTTATGATGTTAAATAACTAGTTTAGTAATGTATATCTAGTTTCGCATAATTTTTTGCAAAACAAATGTTTCGCAAAATTTGTTAGACAAAATTATTTCACACAATTAATTTGCAACATTTTTCTGCAAAATTTATGCAAAAAAATGTTTTCAGCAAAAGTTGATATCCGGTAGCGGTAAAAATGTTTGGCGTCTAGTTATTGCCTAATGAATCTCTGTAGATTCTGTAGATCCTGATCGACGTTGTTAATGACGACACTGACGATATATGTTAAGCATGCGGCGAGCGAAATATCTCGATTAATGAGCAAACCCTTCGGGTCGACTCATTGTTTTTTTTTTTTTCTATTCTGACTCGTTTTTTTTTAATTCTTCGCTCCCCGTAGTAAAAAACTCCATTCGTCGCCATTGAAAAATCCCCATTCATTCCCCATTGCCAAAATAACCAATGGATATGAATGCCGAATTTTCTAAGGACATTTTCGCCATTAAATTCCCCATTTGAAACGGAATGGGGATTATCCCATGGGGATTCAATGGAGACAATCTCCCTAGTGAATTCGCCATATTCACCTCTATTGGTTTTTGTGGGCAATGAGGAATAAATGGGATCATCAATGGAGATTCTTTCATATGATTGCTATATATACATGGAATTACGCATTAAATAATCAAGTAAGTTATCAGTAAGTAAGGTTAATCATAATGCTAATATTAGCATAACGACCAATAATTATATCATATATCATATATAGCAATCATATAGCAATCATATATATATATATATATGTATATATATATATTACATTTAATAGAAATTATTGAAGCTCAGAATTGAGAAAATAGATTGTAAGTGTATTCAGATGACGATTGATAATGAAAGTATATACGTTTCTCCTCTCACAAATCGAGTTGAGAGGGACTGATAAAATTATGTGTATATGTTAAAAATAAACGGTTTTAAAAATCATTTATCCCAAACGTACGCGCACTTGATGAGCAGTATATAATATATTTTTTTTAAATATATTATATTATATTTTATTTTAAACTATTATATTATATTTTAAACTGATTGACCATCGATATAATCATCAGCATTTATTACAATTGAAGAAAATATTTGGTTCATATATGAGAATCAGCGACATCTACTCTTACTTAATTTTATTAATTCACCGCCGTTTGAGAAATATCGCATTCGGAAAAATTCTCATCGATCGATGGGTTCAATTGTTCAGCATTGAACCTCGAATATGGATTGCAACATCGTTAACGAATGCTGCTCATCATTCGATCAGTCGTCAATGAAGTGACATTATTGATAAATGTTGATCATTGTATAATTCGTAGTTACTTATTATTCAATGGGTATCCTTTGTAAATGCATCGTTAGCCGCATTTGGGTTCCAATGAACATCTGTGGGAAATGCTGATCTTTCAGTTCATCCGCATTGACTTTCCAATGGACATCATTGGGTAAAGCGGATCATTTCGTTCATCAGCATTTACCTTCCCATGGACACCATTGGGCAATGCTGATCGCTCGATACATCCGCATTGGCTTTCCAATGAGCATCATTGAGTAATGATGATCATTCGATTCATCCGCATTGGCTTTCCAATGAGCATCATTGAGTAATGATGATCATTCGATTCATCCGCATTTGATGTTCAATGGATACCCATTCACTGATCAATGGTCAGCCCTGTACGCCATTGACAAATGCGGAAATCTCAATGGGTCCCCATTCATTGTCCAATGGAGTCGTATGAGGACCATTGGTTGCCATTGGCGATTCAATGGAGTTTTTTACTACGGGTCGTTCCTTTTTTTATCAGTCTGTTCTCTAATCTCTCGACAGTCAGGCGGGGCACATCATTTCGAGAAACGAGCGTGAACACCAGGGCCCAAGATCCAGTGAAAAACGAGTTCTCTGGACCCCGCGTACGAGGAACTGCTCTCCAAGTTCGAGAAACTCCGCGAGGATTCTCGTGAGCTCTTTAATAAATACAAGGTATTCCATGTCAAGCCGAACAACCTCGGATCCTCTCGAATTTTGTTCATGTTTTTTTTTACTGCCTCACTGAGCCTAATTAGCTCTCTAACATTTTTTAAAGATCTTTTACAGCATCGCTTATTGAAAAAAGATGTTTGACAACGAAAAAAAATCTTTCATCATAAATTTACAATAATCAAGGGAACCTCTAATCTCAGATATATTTACATAACCATTAGTCATAGAGGTCAAGTTTTATTTTTCCAATCGATTGACTTTTTCACACGGTTGATTTGAGAGAGTTTTTTTTACAAATCTTTAAATAATGTTGGTTCGGTCCAGATACGTTAATTCTCTGAAATGCTGAATAGAATATTGAACAAAAATTAAAAATGATTAAAAAACCGCGATTTTCGTGCTTTTTGAAAAAGATTGAGGTGTTTTGAAGGATTTCAAAGGTGAAAAAAATTAATGAACCATTGTTATTTAAAAAAAAAAATTATCATTGTTATTATCATTAAAATAAATAAATTGTATTATTTAAAATTTATGCATATAGAAGTGCAACATTTAAACAATATTGTACAAAATTCTCATCGAAAAATCTGGAAAAGTCAGACGGTTGGATAACTCATAATAGCTTTATCTAAAATTGAAAAATAAAATTTTATCCTTTAGTAGATAAGAATTGTTTGTGATTCTACAAACATTCAACACTGAGAAAAAAATTGAATTTTTTGCAGATTTGTAGCAAAACGGTACAATTTTTAGTACAATTGACACTGCGTATAGCCTTGTAAAATTAATTGTAATCGAAAGGAAAGATCTTTAGCTCAATCACTAGTCATTCCTATTTTCATGAAGTGTGCAAATTTTGAATAAGATTTTGAATAATTTTCGAAGGGTCTAGACTTTTATCTTGATTGTCTTGAAATTTTGAGAAAATATTCTAGGAATATTTTTTCAGTATCAGATGAAAAAAAAATGGATTTAAAAAAATTTTGAAACCCATGTGACCACTTCTAAAAATTGTACGATTTTTTATTATGAAAGTTATTATTATTTTTTATTATTTTTATATCATTTTTATTTGTTTCAATTTATTTTTATTATACATTATTTTTATTATTAAAAAATCATTACCTAGTTTATCTTCGGTACGAACTATATTTTAAGAATTATCAAGTCATCTCAAGGAAAAATAAAATCTTGCGATGATTCATCACTTCTCAATTCTCGACGAGGATTGCGCACTTGTATCACCTTTTGCAAACTTTTTTGCCAAGCCACTAATGAAGAAATAGATACACGAGTTTTGCGCTGGTACAAAAAAATCTTCAAAAAATTTCAGATGCTCGTTACAATGGAAACAAAAATCTCGGACCAAATCTAACGTAGTAAGAGATCAGATGTCGAGTTGACATGGAATATCCCATATCCATGTAGCCATAGATAAAGCTGGCACAGGAAAGGTCGTAATTTGATTACTCCGTGGCCATAAAATGACGGGAATAAAGCCTTTTTGATAGTCGGTAGTCTGTTCCATGGACAGATAAGATATATACAAACGCCCCTGTGCGAGGGCCTCCCAATTAGGCGTCTTCCTGGAAAAAAATCAACCGCGTGGCTTTATGTATGTATATCCAAGACCCCCCGTTGAGATTGGCCTCGAAACGGATCTTTTCATCTTCGAAATTGCGCGAGAAACGCGAGGATTTAAGCTTTTCACGATAGAAAAGAAAGGCTCCGAATTTCCCCGTGAATAATCACAAACATCTGCGCTCGCTGATAAACACCGTAATTCATAATTTACGATGATATTCCGAGAATTCCACGAATCACAAAAATATCCCATCGTCAGAATCGAATACGAGATCGATTGCATCGCACACGAAAGTCTGCGCACCGAAAAAAAGGTTTAGTATATAATATCGACTACCCAGCTGCGATCACGGAAAATTCGTTCGAATCAATCGTCACATATTTTATTTGATTACCCCGTTGTTGAAATAATAAAACTGGTGTCGTTGTTTCGAATGTGTACGGCATTCACCGCAATTACAACATTGGATCAAAATGATTTCAGACGAGATTGATTCAACAACTTGTGTTCTCATTCAATACAATATTCAGTCATTTACTGGAAGTAAATAAAATTGTTTCAACTGTATGTTTCGTCCAATCAACAAAATCTAGTTTTAATTTGACCTATTCATCCAGTTAAAAAGACTAGTAAATGCTTTCAAGTCGATCAAATTGTTTGATAAATTTGACTAACTATTTAAATGCGACCACAACACATTTAGTCGATAGTACGTATAGTAACTACCACGCTCTCGGCACTTCGCCCGAGATCCGCGAGGTGGCGACGATCGGCGCGCGCTCTCGCGCCAGCGAGACAGCCGCTGAGTACCGATAAGTACCGGTGCATTACCAGCGTCGGAGTCCTCGATTAACTTTAAATTGATGGAACATTACCCGCGCTCTGTGGTCGCGCAGTTATATGGACTAAAGACTACATATTTGGATGAGATCACCATTGCACTTTGGTGGCGCTCGTGCTCTTTATGGGCGCAAGGATAAATAAGTTAAATTTTCACTCAACTGTTTAATCTCACGATTAATTAGTTAAGCGAGCCCTCGTAGCTTAAACAAATATTGCATATCGTCACATGTTTTGTTAATTCAATTCACATTTTCTAGGTTTATATCGAATGCATTGTTTTTGCCGGTGAACAACATCTGAATTGCATAGAAAATATAAACTGTTCATTTAACTAAACCATTTGGTTATGCAATCGCATATTGAGTCGATTTTACCAAATATAGAATCAAAACAATCTAATTTTCAATTGAACGGATTCTCTACTCTGGTGGGTCAAGGATCTATGTATTTATGGGAATGCAATTTTTGTTTCTATTTTGATACACGTTTTGAGTTAACTAAATTACACATTTCGTTAGCCACCCGTAACCGCTGAGTTTAGTTAATTCCAGCCAATTTTTTTTCACTTTACCAAACCTTTTTCTCGGTGCAGTAAAATCGATGACAAATAAAAATAAAAAAATGATCTGAATACAATTTAATCAGTATTCTCGGCTGAGAAAACAAAATTTGAGTTGGAAAAAAAAAATTTTATTGCCATTTATTTTGGTCCATTAATGAAAATATCCCTTAAATCAATATGAAATTTTCTCCTAATTTTTTTTTACCATACATTTTTTTTTACCTCTATATATTCAGAGTTTAATTTAAATATGAGAATAATCCTCGACTCACTCCAATGATTCTCGAGGGAGGAAAAATCACACGGATTATATCTCGCGGGAGATAGATAAGGAAAGGCGAGTAAGAAAAAAAGATTTTCGGAGGGAAGGGAGAGAGAGAGAGATTTGGCGAAGGAAAAAGGGAAGAAATCCTCGGTGGATACCGAAGCTGAGAGCGGAGAGTGTCGTGCTTGGGAATTCCAGCACACAGGACGAAAGATGGACGTTTCCCAATTAAGAAAGTTCCTCCGGTGAACGCGACAGCAGCAGAGCCGCGGTGGAATAAAAGTATAGAGGAGAGACGTTGGAAGAAAGAAAGAAGGGGAAAAAAATATAGAATCTCACCGTCGGGATTAAAGTCGTCCATGGCGAATCTCGACGTTGGACCAGCGCGATTTTCAACGTAATCGCGGACATTCCATTACAGAAAAATGACGCCAGGATCTGCAAAGTATCGAAGGAAATCTAACGATATGTATTAAGGGGTGGTCATACGCAGTCAGGATTGTCAAAAATCTGATTTTTTTTAAATTTTCATAATGTAGGCACACATATGGGGCGTTCCATCCCAAATTGGACAATTTGAAAAACTTTTTTTTTTTCATTTCCTCAATTTTTTTATATTTTTTAGAACCCATCAAAAGACCATTCCTGTTAAATTTTGAGATTTTTTTGATTACTCGTTCAAAAGATATTAAATAACAAGAAAACCGCTCTTTTTTTTGATATTTTGGTCATAACTTCTTTGATAATGATCCAAATTAAAAGATCCAAAAGAAATTAAGTGATCCAAAATTTTTGCTTTTTTATGGCCTTCTCGGGAAAAAAATACAACAAAAATATTCGACGAGTTTTCGAATGAGTTTTTTTAGTTTAAACTTTAAATCTTTGAATGACTTTTTTGAGTTTAAACTTTAATTAACAACCATTTTTATTTATTCATTATTTTTAAACTTTGAATGAGTTTTTTTAGTTTAAATTTTAATTAACAACAGTTTTTATTTATTCACGTTTTTTTTTGAAAACCTTACAAATCAGTATAATCACTGATTATCACCGATTATTTTTTTAACGGTTAGTCTTATCGATTAAACACAAGAGAGCTTTTCTCTAGAGCATCATCAAATGTTCTACAAAAATGTGCTAAAAAAAACTCTTCTAACCCCAACGGTTAAAGTCTAATAAAATTCCGAAGTTGAAAAAAAAATTCCCATGTTATTTAAATGTGAAATAAAAAATTGCGATGAGGGACCTCTTAATTTAAATATGAAGGACTAATACTTGCAGAGTGTTTTTTTGAGATGCCACACAAAACATTTTTCATTATATCCAGAGAAAAAAAAATTAGTCATTTTATTTGACCCACCCTAGTGTGTGTCTATATGTATATATGCGACTGGGTATTATCCGGGCAACATGAAAAAAAAATTCAGAGGGTAAAAGGATAATCCGACCCCCGCGGGGGCACAAAAACACACACAGACTTTTTGTCGTCTGTATGTTAAGCGATTAGAAGCATATTTGCGAGTAGGGGCTCGTCCGTACGTTAATATCCTCCTCGCAGTCAATTAGGGTCGAATTACATACGGGGGTGTCGTATTCATTTTGTCGCAGTCGCTTGTGTTGTCGAGACAGATCCAACAGTTGGCTCGCTATTCAGTTACCCTGTAATGAGCGAAAAACATCTAGGTATATACATCTCAGAGTATTGTGAACGTTCGAATGATTAATTAAGGTATTAGTCTACTTTAGAAGGCCAAAAAACCAAATTTTTAAGATTTTTTTCTCAGCTCCTTCATCACATATGGCTATAAAACTGTTTTTACAACATTGTTTCATCCTTCAAAAATACAAAAAAAAAAATGTTTTTTTAATTTTGATTCTTTGAATAATTTATAGAAGACGCAAAAGTCGAAAAATGTCTTGTCCCATGGCCGACAGTTAATCTCAGGATTGGCAAGTCTGAAGCAAAAAAAAATGGCATTTTGAAGATGCAGGTTTCTTACACGACAATTTACAGTTAATGGAAAATCGGTACAAAAAAAATGGTGGATGTTTGAAATGACAATGAAAAATTGAATTTCCCATAATGATGGGAAATTGTTGTGTAACAAACCTTCCTCTTTAAAATGCGTTTTTATTTTTTTATTTCGGACTTGCCAATTCTGAGATTAACTCTCGGTCATGGGACGACATTTTTTACTTTGGCGCCTTCTATAAATTATTCAAAGAATGAAAATCATATATATTTTTTTTTTTTTTTGAAGGATGAAACAATGTTGTAAAAACAGTTTTATAGTCATATCTGATAAAGAAGATGAGAAAAAATTTGTAAAACTCTGCTTTTTTGGTATTTAAAAATAGACTAGTAGCTTAATAAGAAAAGAGAGTTATGATTGGGGATGAATTTTTCTTTTTATTCTTCATTCTTTCTTTCTTTCTTTCTTTTAATTAATAAAATTAATTGAAGAAAATGAGACGGTGAATTCGTGAAAAAATCTTTGGAAAACGAAATGGAAAGTTACCGAGATTCAACTGAAATTAGAAATAAGATTCCACAATTGGTGTTTTTATAGTGAAAGCTTCTGCAAGGGTTTCAGTGCAAACTTTAGGCATATTTTTCTCGAAACGACATTGTTCAAAAGAATGTACGTGACTTTTGTATAATTTATATTGATGCTATTTAATATTTTTATATTATTTGGGCATGACTTAATGATTTGGTTAAAAAGAATCTTGATGTCTGATTTATTAACAAGTAAGTCTCAAATTTCGGAAGCAAAATCTATTTTTTTTTTTCAAACACTGTTTTTGAACGAATTTTTAAAAGTTAAATGAATCCGTTTCTGAAAGTTCTTGTAAAAAATTGTTTTTCTATCATGAATAATCATCGTTGACGATTGTTGAGAGAATTATTTTCAAGTATTTACAATAGTTTCTGTCAGTTGAAAAAAGATGAAATAATGTGCAAAACCAGAACTTGATTGTACTTTTATTTTTCTCAAAATTTACATCTAATGGCCATCCTGTTTGAAGCCATTACAGCGATGTAAGTCTTCTGTAATTTGTAGTTATATATATTTTTTTAATGAAAAATTTAGAGAATTAAACGTAAAATAGATTCTTAATGCAACTCTTGACAGATACTGTATGTGCTAAACGTCTCCAATACAATAGCAGAATAAATAATTTCGCCAAGACCATAATTTAATAGTGAAACTTTCGAAAAATCGAGCCAAGATCGAGAGAGAGAGAGAGAGAGAGAGAGAGAGAGAGAGAGAGAGAGAGAGAGAGAGAGAGAGAGAGAGAGGGAGCGAGAGAGAGAGAGAGAGAGAGAGAGAGAGAGGGAGGGAGGGAGGGAGGGAGGGAGGGAGGGAGAGCGAGAGAGAGAGAGAGAGAGAGAGAGAGAGAGAGAGAGAGAGAGAGAGAGAAAATAAGAGCTTTCGATGCTGAAGCTTCTCGTTCGCGCGAATTCGCCTGGTGCACATTTTGGTAGCAGTTTGCCTCACGTGCGCTATTATCGATGAATAATGTATCCCACTGAGTTACCGATCTTTTTCCTTGAATTTACTTTACCACGGGACCTTATTTTATGATCCATCGGACCATCGGTCTCACCTTATTCAGTATAAATATATATAGGAGAGATTTGGGGAGTATCATCGGACTTAATCGTTTGCTTATTAAATCCAGAGAAAAGCGGTCCCACCAGATTTTATCACGAAGGAAAATAAATATATGAAAATATGTATTGAAATACATTTCATGGATTGCACAAATATATCTGTTACATATTCCGAAATATATCTAGAATATAAAATTTCATTCGTTGAATATTTATTCAAAAACTTGTTTCGTTCGATTGTTTTTGAATTTCGTTAAAAAATATATTTATCTATTGTGCGTATATTCAGAAATACATTTTCGCATATACTCTACAATATTTAAAACATATTCTGCATACTCAAAAATATATTTAAAATTATATTAAAAATATACAATTTTGGGTACGTAATATATATATTTCTCATTTTTTTTATTAACGGTGGTAAATTGTTGTTTAACAAACCTTCCCCTTTAAAATCCTTTTTTCAATTTTTTTTGTTCTAAACTTGCCAATCCTGAGATTAACTGTCGGCCATGGGATACGACATTGTCGACTTTGGCGCATTCTATAAATTATTCAAAGAATCAAAATAAAAAATAATTTGTTCTTTTGTATTTTCGAACTATGAAACAATGATGTAAAAATAGTTTTATAGCCATATCAGATAAAGAAGCTGAGAAAAAAAATCTTACAAATTTCTTTTTTTGGCCTTCTGAAGTAGACTAATGCCTTAATTAAGGGGTAACACCACTGTTAGGGTCTTAAAAAAACCGTTTTTATGATAACATTTTTTTGAACAGAAGAAAAGGTGATAAACAATAAAACGTGATGTATTTGGGGATTCCATACCAAGTCAACCTGAGGGTGACCCTCGACCTCGCTGATTTCGTTTACGATTTTTTATACGAATTTTCCAACTTAAAATAGCATTCAGAATTTTTTTCAGAATTTTAAAACCAAATTTGAGTACGTTGTGATTTTTTGAACATTTTTTTCGAAAACCTCGAGGGCCGTAATTTAAAAATCTGAAAAAATTCTCAAAAATCCGGTCTCAAAAATAAAAATTTTGGACTTAAAATTTATGATGTCCAGGATTTCCCTTCCACACTAAAAAAAAATGTGTGAATGAACAAAATCTGCAGTCAAATACGTTCAACTAGATAATTTAGTTAGTACAATTCAACATTTTTTTTGCCTGAATAATATTTTAGTCAACCGAAGCGCAGAATTGTTCAAAAAAAATAATTATTTAGTTAGAACAAATAAACGTATTTGACTGCCGATTTTGTTCATTCACACATTTTTTTTTCAGTGCACCTCGATTTTAGGTTTTTATGAAGAAAACGTTAAAAAAAAATAGATGCAGAAATTGATCTACCGTGAAAAGTGGCCTGAATATTTTTATCGTTAACCAACAATTTCCAAAAATAGTTGGTTAGTTTCTGCATCTATTTTTTGTTACATTTTCTCCACCAAAACCTACAATCGAGGCGAATGCGAAAGCCTGGACATAATGAATTTTAGGTCAAAAATTTTCATTTTTGACACCGGATTTTTGAGAATTATTTCAGATTTTCAAATTACGGCCCTCGAGATTTTCGAAAAAAATGTTAAAAAAATTATAACGTACTCAGATTTGTTTTTAAAAATCTGAAAAAAATTCTGAATGCTATTTTGAGTCGGAAGAATCATATCGCGTTACAGCTGCCATAAGGGCGTATCACCTCTTTTACGCCCTTATGGCATCCAGGAGCCATAAGGGCGTATTGAAATTTTTTTTTTGAGGAATCGACGTAATTATGACCGAAACGTATAGAACCGATGAAAAAAAAATTTTCCCAATTTTTTTTTTTTTTATACGCCCTTATGGCTTTCCGAGTTAGTGTCAAAAGCCATAAGGGCGTATCGAATTTTTTTTTCAGCAATCGACGTAATTATGACCGAAAAGTATAGAACCGATGAAAAAAATTTTTTCCCAATTTCCCAAACGGGATTTTGAAGCGTGAACGATTACGAAGAGAATAAGCTCTTGCTCAAGCCGCAATTCTATCTAGAAAATATTTTTGTTTTTCGGGCCTCATATCGATGTATTTGTGCCCCCTAAACACGAATCTATCAATAGTTTTTTCAAAAAATCAAAATTTTCATGAATTTCGATAAAAAACTGTTTTGCTCAATTTTGGGCCTATTTTCAAAAACCTGAAAATAGCGAAATTTCAAGTGCTCATAACTTCACTTTGGTTCAACCGATTTCAAAATTTGTTTTTCGTACGCAAAGCTTGTGACCAAACTTAGAGAATGCCGTTAAGTTCATCCCGATAACTAATTTTTTGTAGAAATGAGAGCAGTTTGAAAATCGCCGAAAAAAATGGAAAGGGGTATACCTTAAAAAATTTACAAAAATCTATTGTTGAACTTTAAAAATCTGCCAAAAATCGAAAAATGATCGTAATGGGATGAACCAAACGGGATTTTGAAGCGTGAACGATTACGAAGAGAATGAGCTCATGCTCAAGCCACAATTCTATCTATAAAATAAATTGCAGCCATTTTAGTGAACCGATTGAATTTTGGCCAAAATGCAAAAAAAAAAAAATTATTTTTGTTTTTCGGGCCTCATGTCGATGTATTTTTGCCCCCTAAACACGAATCTATCAATAGTTTTTTCAAAAAATCAAAATTTTCATTAATTTCGATAAAAAACTGTTTTGCTCAATTTTGGGCCTATTTTCAAAAACCTGAAAATAGCGAAATTTTAAGTCAACGTAATTATGACCGAAACGTATAGAACCGATGAAAAAAAAATTTTCCCAATTGTTTTTTTTTTTATACGCCCTTATGGCTTTCCGAGTTGGTGTCGAAAGCCATAAAGGCGTATCGAATTTTTTTTTTTTCAGCAATCGACGTAATTATGACCGAAAAGTATAGAACCGATGAAAAAAAAAAATTGGGAAATTTTTTTTTTCATCGGTTCTATACTTTTCGGTCATAATTACGTCGATTCCTGAAAAAAAAATCGATACGCCCTTATGGCTTTCGAGACCCACTCGGGAAGCCATAAGGGCGAATAAAAAAAAAAAAAATTGGGAAATTTTTTTTTTCATCGGTTCAACACTCTTCGGTCATAATTTACGTAGATTCCTGAAAAAAAAAATCGATATGCCTTTATGGCTTTCGAGACCCACTCGGAAAGCCATAAGGGCGTATAAAAAATTTAAAAAAATTGGGAAATTTTTTTTTCCATAGGTTCTATACTTTTCGGTCATAATTACGTCGATTCCTGAAAAAAAAAATTTCGATACGCCCTTATGGCTTTCCAGCCCTACCTTTGGCTGGCATACGCCCTTATGGCAGCTGTAACGCGATATAAAAAATCGTAAACGAAATCAGCGAGGTCGAGGGTCACACTCAGGTTGACTTGGCATGGAATGCCCCATTTATTAAGCATATATTTAAATAATTACTTTAATGGCAAATAACATAATGATTATTGAAGACTCAACATCAGATTAAAAAAAAAAGTGTCCTGAACCTCCAGGAATTTTTTTTTTTTGCCATCCCATCTCAATGCTATCGTTTAATGTGTGTAGCTGTGAGAAACCTTTTTCCACGATAATATATAATGTATGCTCTGAAAAAGAGTGTCTTGCACTCGATGAACCGTGAAGAATATTTCGTCGCGAATTATATTCGACGAAGCTTGAACCCTAAAATCACACAGCGTCGCGAATGCACGTGGAAAAGAAGGAGAGAAAAAAACGAAATAAACCCAAGGAATACTTGAACTGAAAAATGTTTCACGAAAAATCCTGCCGATATCATTGGAAGAGAAGGAAGCGAGATGTGAGATTCGTGTTTTCCGACCAATGAGAATACAGCAAAAGGCCGTAGAATATATCGATGAAGGCTCGTATATCGATGAAATAGGGATTCTCGTTTCATCTCCGCTCTTTTTATTCGTTTTTTTGTGATATCCTCCCCTTCGATCCTCCCTTGTTTCGCGACAGTTGGCACCGCGGCATTCGATAGTAGCTTGGGTCTTTTTCGTCTCTTCTTCTTCTGCCTCTTTTTCCTCTCGTATCCCTTCTTTTTTATCGCGTCCTCGTAAATAAATAGTATGGAAAGTGCGAGAAAACTCTTCAGTGGAGGAGGCGAAAAAACAAGACGATAGGCGAAAAATTCTCGGGCTACGTTTCCAACGAAATTAAATCGGAAATTCTGAAGGTTTGCTGCAGAATAAAGCTGTCGGTATTTTCAGGATACTATCATACGAAAAAGCGAGAGAAAAAGAGGGAAAGAGAGAGAGAGAGAGAGGAACTGCAAAATGGGAGAAAAATGAAATTCTTCGACGTAACCGGGTTTTATTTTTTCGATGCTCATCATCCCTTTCTCTCGATCTCTCTGTGCCTGATTTTTCTCTCTCATCGCACTTTTTTCATCGCCAGAGACATTCCTACTCTTCCGTCAACGGCGTCATAAAACACAAGAGAATATATGTATATGGATCATTCGGTGTCAAATCGACCAATAGTTGGAATCGACCCCTTTCAATTTCTATGATATTTGGTCAGAAGTTTTCTTTTATCATAAAACGAAGTTCTAATGAAAGGGAAAAAATTGAAAAAAATTTTTGAAAGTTATGCAAAATTTGAAATTTCACAATTTTTTCAATTTTTCAAGTTTATTTTTTAAATATCTCGAAAACTATTACAGTTACGAAAAAATCGATCTTTGAACAATTTTTAATTTGTTTAAATCGTGGAAATCCGTGATCAACATTAAACTTTTGTTTCAATTTTTCAAATTTAATATCTCGTACTGATCTTGAAAGATCCTGAAAAAAAAAATTTTCAAAAAAAAATTTTTTTCACCTCTTAGTTAAGTAAAGTTGAGCAATCATTTAATTTTGTAATTTTAAGCAGTACAAATTTCAATTAATGACATAAGAATGTAAAAACAGAAGCATAATTGAAATTCTTATATCATTAATTGAAATTTTTACTATTCAAAATTATAAAATTACATGATCGCTCAACTTTATTTAACTTAGAGGTAAAAAGAAATTTTTTTTTACCAGAAATCAAAAATTCATATTTTTGAAAATAAAAAAACGCAATTCTGAAAATTTCAGGATCTTTTCAGATCAGTACAAGGTATTATATCAAAAAAATGGAACCATAAACTTAATGTCGATGTTGGAGTTTCACGATTTTGAAAAATTCAAAATTCTTTAAATTTATCATTTTTCAACATTTTTTTTTTCGGAATATTTTTTTTCGTAGGCCCAAGTATACTCTTTAAAACGAATAAACGATTTTTTGTAACTATAAAAGTTTTCGAGATATTTAAGCAATAAGCTTAAAAAAATGAAAAAATTGTAAAATTTTGAATTTAGCATAACTATCGAAAATAAATTTTTTTGTTTTTTCCCTTTGGTAGACGTTTTATGATAAAAAAAGACTTCTGATCAAATTTCATCAAAATTAAAAAGGGGTCGATTCCAAAAATTGACAGCCAAAAAACTGAGAAAAAAACCGTTTTTATTTTTTTTGCCCCTTAGGGTCTACTGAATTTTATCAAAATTTTTCTGAACATAGTCCAGCACGTGAGGAACGTTCGGTAAAATTTGCAGCTCATCTTTTTTCTTTGTTCACTGGCAATTAAATGTGTAGTTACTCCGTAAATAGCCGACGCTTCCTTTCCATCGGAACTCGTTCAAGACAAAACTTATTAATTTTATTGCTGATGAACAAAAAATAAAGGCAAGCTGAAAAATTTATCGTACCTTCCTACCATGTTGAAAAACGTTCAATAAAATTTTCGATAAAATTCAGTAGAATCTAAGGGCCGAAAAAAAATAAAAACGGTTTTTTTTTCAATTTCTGGGCTGACAATTTTGTTTACATATCGGATTGATATTTCATTTGCTTCATTGAAAGGAGAGCTTTTTTTCCATTTAAAAAGCACTGGTCAGATTTTTCAATTAGAACTCAACAAAAACCCAGACTCAATTGGGATCCATAACTACATGACAATGTTTTTATACATTGATGGACGAAAAATTTTGAGACCCGCGGCCAAAGCCTGTCCCGCTACCCGTGGAATGCCCCATATATATCCATGTACGACCATCCGGGGATTCAATAGACTTCGTCTACGCTTCGAACCACTCCGGTACAAAAATGGATCGTAACTGCATATACGCGCCATCACATGGATGGATTTTAAAATTCATGCAGTTTACGCACCAAAAGATGTACCATTGGTATATGGAATATGTACGAATGTTGATACGTACATTGGCGAATGGTTGACAAGATGAGGAAAGAAGTAGAAAGGCACACAGAGAAAATCCAACCGTGCGATGCGACCCTCTCACGTTGTCGCGGAAATATTGAAATGATATATCTTTCTCGACGCGCCATGAACATATATCAAGGTGCAATAAGATACAGTTACAGTATCCGATATATCGACATAGGCGTAGGTATATATCGCTATGAGAGACAGAAAAAAAGGAGAGAACTCGCGAATTCCATAGTTCAGGATCGCGGCGGCGTCATGTTTTTCTTGGCCCATGATATTGCTACTATAGATATTCGAACCCCAGAAAAAACCTGTACAGAGGAGAATGCCTTGACATGGCCACACAGAGGGTTGGTGAAATGGAGCCTTTACCCTCTGCGCCAGAAAAGAACTCGAGTGCATAGTTGTCGCGGTCTCCAGACGACGACGACGACGTGAAGAAAGGGTTGGATGCGCGACGAGACTTTGTTCCCCTCTTTTAAACATCGTCGAACACACGAATCTCCTTCTGGCAAAACGGTACGAATTCAATCCTCTGGAAACGGCTCGAACAAAAAGAATCGTGGGGGATGAAATGGAAGAGAGGGAGAGGGAGACTTCAGTGCAGTCTCAGGCTTTGGTACACGGAAAAAAATGATCAGTGACAATTCATGTGCAATATTTAAAAAATTACTGAATTTAATGCAGAATATACGGTTCAGAACTGTAATTCAGGCGTTTTACTGGGAATCCATTATAAATTAATGGATTTAATGTAGTTTCTACTTTTCAAACCATTATAAATGCTGATCTGCACTGTAAAAAATGCAATTTTCACCGCAAAAAAAAATGACAAAGTAGAAATAACAAGCAGAAACGACGAAATCCACTGTGTTTGAAGTGTAAAATTTACAATGGTCTCTGTAGAATGTTCAAAGCACATAATTAGAAATTGCAGTGTTCCCAGTAAAAAATCAAATGCGCGCCGCAAAATACGCAACGTCAATTTCAATTTTTACAGTGTGACACTATAACGGGACGACCTGCGGCGGGCCACGATCTCTGCATTTCGCCCGGGATCCGCTAGATGGCGTCGGACGGCGCGACCTCTCGCGCCAACGAGAGAGCCACCGAGCACCTATAAGGTCCGATGTATTACCCACATCGGCGTCCACAATTGATATACAATTGTTGGAACATCACCCACGTTCTGTGGTCGAGCAGTCCTATGGACCGAAGCCTGCATTTTCTTAACAGATCACCATTGCATTTCGGTGACGCTCGTGCTCTTAATGGGTGCGAGGTTAAACTAGATTCGCTTCATTAATTGATCTCACGATTAATTAGTCAAGTACAAGCCCTCGTAGTTATGAGCCTGAGCGAGGATAAATAACGGTTTATTGCAATATTTGAATAAATTAGAATTTATTCAAATAATGAAACGTTTCACTGCACTATAATTTATTTTAAAAATTGCTGTATTTTCAGTGAAAAATAAAAAACGTACCGCACAATATACTACGTTCTTTTCAATTTTTACAATGTGAAATGTGTAAAAAGTTCACCGGATACAACAGAAATATAACGTTTCACATAGTGTACATTTTACTGTTCCACACTGTAAAAATTCGTCTGATGGGCATGTACCATGTCATATGTGACATCTGTATATTGTATTTAAGAAATATGCAAATTTCACTGTTTGCCCTTCCAGGAGGCGCTGTTGATGGGGAAAACTGGAAAAATTAATAGGAATCTCAGCAGTTCTCACTGATCATTTTTTTCCGTGTATGCCACGCGTGATGCTACATGAAAAAATGTATACATAAGGGTTGGGGAGGGAGGTAAAATGGACACCATAAGAAGAAAAAAGCTAGGACTCTACATGGAAAAAAATGATCAGTGACAATTCATGTGTAATATTTAAAAAATTACTGAATTCAATGCAGAATAAACGGTTCAGAACTGTAATTCAGGCGTTTTACTGGGAATCCATTATAAATTAATGGATTTAATGTAGTTTCGACTTTTCAAACCATTATAAATGCTGATTTACACTGTAAAAAATGCAATGTTCACCGCAAAAAAAATGACAAAGTAGAAATAACAAGCAGAAACGACGAAATCCACTGTGTTTGAAGTGTAAAATTTACAATGGTCTCTGTAGAATGTTCAAAGCACATAATTAGAAGTTGCAGTGTTGCCAGTGAAAAATCAAATGCGCGCCGCAAAATATGCAACGTTTATTTCAATTTTTATAGTGTGGCGCTGTAACGGGACGACCTGCGGCGTGCCACGATCTCTGCATTTCGCCCGAGATCCGCTAGATAGCGTCGGACGGCGCGCCCTCTCGCGCCAGCGAGAGAGCGACCGAGCACCTATAAGGTCCGATGTATTACCGACAACGGCGTCCCGCGAGATTTTCCGATGATTGTTGCACGTGTTTGATAGGAAGAGTTGTACGAAGCCGTTCATGGCGATGAGAAAGAGAGCGGGACAGCGGATGAATGATTACACCGTGTAACAAACGATAATTTGAACTTTGCTGCGCGGCGAGCAGCGTTTCGTCGGATGAGCTCTGATGTTCAATCAACAACAAGAATGAGATAATATATCTCCATCAAAACTAGGAGGATATGGGAAACATAGGAAGAGAGAAATACAGAGAGAGAGAGAACGGGAGAGGGAGAATTCTGACTACGAATCTTGAAAGCTCGAGAGATGAAGAGATCATTCGTGGCTCGAGTCACGAAAATTATGGAGTTTATACTCTACACATACACGGTTTATACGCAGATACATAGTCGAAATACCGGTCGTCAAATCTAGCTAAGTACCGAAAGATAATGGCTCTTCCCGAGGTTTCTGGATAAATGCATATCCCCTTAATACCCGTGAAGAGAAACGCATCCAAACGTACACAGACCCAAACCCACGATAACGCAAGATTACATGATCTTTCTTCATATTTGCCGTCGCTTGTAATAACGATTTATACGAGGTTTATGTACGACGGTTATACGTTTCCTAATGATCAAATCATACGATGAGAGAGACGATGCGATTCCTCTATGATGCATAAAGACTATTTTGCTACGTTCTATCATATAAGTATATGTTATTTATATTGAATTTTTAGAACAAACAAAATTTTTAGAACAAAAAACATGTAAAGACATCTCAATGTGCAGGAAAGGTATTTATCTTATTATACAGGATGAACAATTTTTCTGAGTGTCGAAAGAATGACCAAAACGCGTTTTGGAGTAAAAAAAAGTCCGTACTTGTCTGGACATTGAAGATGTCTTTACATTTTACAAAATACCGCAGCCTGTAGGTTCTAAAAATTCAAGATAAATAACATATATTGATAATTAAAAAATATATTGTTTGCTCAAACTTATTTTTTTTCTATTATAGAGCTAAATCATTTAATAACTTAAATAAGTTAACAGAAAAAGTGCTCTGTATACTACACCGAGAAAAAGGTTTAGTAAAGTGAACAAAATTTGGCTTGAAATAACTAAACCCGGTGGTTACGGGTGGCGAACGAAATGTGTAATTCAGTTAACTCAAAACGTGTATCAAAATGGAAACAAAAATTGCATTCCCATAAATACATATATCCTTGGCCCAACAGAGTAGAGAATCCGTTCAATTGAAAATTAGATTGTTTTGATTCTATATTTGGTAAAATGCACTCAATATGCGATTGCATAACCAAATGGTTTAGTAGAAGGAACAGTTTCTATTTTCTATGCAATTCAGATGTTGTTCACCGGAAAAAAAATGCATTCAATATAACGCTAGAAAATGTCAATTGAATTAACAAAACATTTGATGATACGCAATATTTGTTTAAGCTACGAGGGCTTCTAATAACCAATTAATCGTGAGATTAAACAGTTAAGTGAAAATTTAACTTATTTATCTTTGCGCCCATAAAGAGCACGAGCGCCACCGAAGTGCAATGGTGATCTCATTCAAATATGTAGTCTTTAGTCCATAGAACTGCGCGACCACAGAGCGCGGGTCCGCCACTCCGATGCTGGTAATACACTGGTACTTATGGGTGGTCAGTGGTTGTCTCGCTGGCGCGAGAGCGCGCGCCGATCGTCGCCACCTTACGGATCTCGGGCGAAGTGCCGAGATCTTGGTAGTTACTATACGTACTATCGACTAAATGTGATGTGGCCACATTGAAATATTTAGTCAAATTTATCAAACCATTTGATCGACTTAAAAGCATTTACTATTCTTTTTAACTGGATGAATAGCTCAAATTAAAACTATATTTTGTTGATGAGACGAAACATATAGTTAAAACAATTTTATTTACTTCCAGTAAATGACTAAATATTCGATTGAATGAGAAAACAAGTTGTTGAATCAATCTCGTTTGAAATCATTTTGATTTAATGTTGTAATTGCGGTGAATGCAGTACACATTCGGAACAACGTCACCAGTTTTATTATTTCAACAACGGGGTAATCAAATCAAATATGTGACGATTGATTCAAACAAATTTTCCGTGATCGCAGCTGGGTAGTTGATATTACTAAACCTTTTTCTCGGTGTAAAGTACCCCAAATTCCAGTACCGTATCAATCAAAATATGTCCACTGGTCGAGATAGCACGTTCTTCTATCACAAATTGAGATAGCACATTTTTCTATCACAATTGGAGATAGCACGTTCTTCTCTCATAGTTTGAGTTAGCACGTTCTTCTCTCATAGTTTGAGTTAGCACCTTCTTCTCTCATAGTTTGAGTTAGCACGTTCTTCTCTCATAGTTTGAGATAGCGCGTTCTTCTAGCACAACTTAAGATAGCACGTTCTTCTATCAAAATTTGAGATAGCACGTTCCTCTATCACAATTTGAGATAGCACGTTCTTCTATCACAATTTGAGATAGCACCTTCTTCTCTCATCATTTGAGATGGCACGTTCTTCTAGCACAATTTGAGATAGCACGTTCTTCCATACTGCCGTCGACGTCACGAATCTTCCCTCACGATGTTGCCCTTTATTTCTGAGACACCCTGTATAAAAAAATGAGTAATTCCTAAAAACAAAATAGCGGACCAACTGTACAAATCACAGTATCGTCTCTGCCTCTCTCGCCCTTTTCGAGAGTTAACCTATATAACTACGGATGAATAGATGCTTGCATGAAAGTACGGAAGCGGGCGTTTTGCGATCGCGGGCTCTAAACATTTACGACTGTTATTTCGTTGAGCCGGGCGTGTGTGTGTTCCCTCCGCGGTGCTTACAGAACTTTTGGCCATTCGGGGATGTAAGCTCGCGATTATATACACGCTTATACCCATCCTGTATACAAAGTATTCCGAGATGTGTGTCTACACGTATCATATATGATTTTGCGAGAATATCGAGCCGGAAGTGTGACCCGGATGTATTTGAAGAACATTACAACCCGGTATTTTAAATTGAAATTGAATTTTTCAGTGAAAATTTGCGCAATACGCGGCACATCAAATATTATTTGATATCGAGGAATTTCGTTTGTTATTTTTTCAAGTCAAGCCTTCTTTCAGCCCTTTGCGCTCAGTCGAACGATTGAGAAAAAATTCATCGTTGTCCTTAAGGGGGTATTCTGGTCTAGAAATTTGGAATAATCCATTTTTTTGCATATTCTTAAAACTTAGACCTTTAAGAATATACTCTCCGAAGGAAATTTTAAAATTCCAATAATTTACGGAGTTATAGCTATTGTAGCGATGCAGCAAATATAGACTATTTCTTTTACTATTGTAAAAAAATTAAGAACTGTGAAAATAAGAGTCGAAAAGCGCCTTTTTCTGTTCAGGCAGCCGCCATTTTGCGCATTTTTTTCTTTGCATTTTCTTTGGCGTAGGGGTTAAATAACGACATTCTTACCCCTCGCTGGTCACACCTCAAAATAATTCCAAGTTGGTCACACTGGGTCAATTTGACCCGACCGACTTTTTGGACGGTTGTCAACAAAAGTACCTATCCGATTGACTTAAAAATAATATAGGAATTATCTTTGAACATTTCAGTATATTAAACAATTGTCTTTTGTTTTTTTTTTAAATTTACATTTTTTAAAAATCATGAAAGAAAAACTTGTAGAAATCCGGTTTTTTACTTAAAAAATTGTAACTCTTTCGGGTTTAAAGATTTCTTGGAAAAATTTCGGAATACTTCCGGAAACAAAAATACTACCCTCAAAATATGGTACTTTAAGAAAAAAACAATACTTCGAATGCATGCGTTCCAAAAAAGGTATTTATTCCGCTATGTGAAAATATCGAAAATCAGCTTATAAGTTGTTCAATTTTCATTTTATTTTCGAAAATAGTTTTGTTTATCGTCAAAATAGTTATAAATATGTTGGAGAAAAAGAATGGTACTATTTTTTTTTATCGAGCTTGACAAAAAGCTTGAAATGTCTCTAGACCTGAATACCGCCTTAATTGTTGTTTTTCAATTAGCAGAATCTCGAAATTTTTCAGCTCGTTCCTACACAAATTTTTGTATTTACAGAGGAGAAAATCCAAAAAACGAGACACGTTTCACACGCCTAGAATCAAGCCCGCCCGCGAGTTTTTTCCACCGACTATAATGTGATGGCTGACAAAGCGGGGGAGTTTTGTATGTGCGCTCATTAAAACCTTCTTTGGCGGCGAGCCGTAAACTGGTCGTCTCTCGATTCTACGCTTTAAACGGCGCCGTGTGAATAAAGAAATGCAGAGAAGAGCCAGGAAATATAGTTTGGGTCGGCGAATTTTAGTTCAGGCCTTTTTGATATTTTAATGCCTTCTTGGTTAATATTTAGACAACCTTTTTTTTTAACTTGAAAATGAGGAAGTCGCCAGCAGTTTTGCGTATCAACGTATTGTAAATAATTAGATGACCAAAATAAGCAATTTTCTAAACTTAGATTTTAGTTTTTTAGAAAATAGTAATTATATATTTTTTACAGAAGTTTCGTTTTTAGGAAAAGTAACATCTGAAGAAAACTAGGTAATTTTGTAAGTCCAAAAAAAACTATTTTTTATCATTTTTTTGCAAATTCCTAATGACTTTTTTTTCTAAGGTTTCGCACTTTAAAAAATAATGTCTTCGGAAGCTTTGGTAATTTTTTTGTGTAAAAATATATATTTGTAACGGAGTTACAATCGATTTGGGCGAATCACTTCGTCACTTTTTTTTTTTTAATTTTGTAAAAACTACGCCTTCAATTTTCTGGATTTTCTGTCTGAAATTTTTTGAGGAATATTTACGAGGACGATATTAAAATATCAGTCACGTGATATTAAAAATTGCATTGACATTTTCGAGTTACGGTAATAGAGAATCAGACAGGATTTACATGACTCATTCTGCAAAAAATGAAATTTCCAAAAATTGATTAGTGTGATTATAGTTGAATATACGAGTTGAATATTTTTCTGTACTTTTCAATTTTACAATTTATACGACAGTTGCAAAAATTCCTCGAAATGTTTGCAGGATTTATTATCAAGTGAAAAAAAACAATTGTTCAGCATTTTCAGTTCTTCATTTATTGTAACTTTAATTTAGACGATTGAAAAAATATACAATTTCCGCGGTGGTAATGAATTATATCCAACTATGAAAATAAAAAGTTTATTAAAAAAAAAATTTAATATCGAATAAGGCGTATTTAAAAAAAAAAATTCCGGTGAGAACGATTATGACGAGACAAACGGGCATTTTTTTATCAGCGAAATATTTTTAAGGCGAAGTAAAAACAAATTAAGAAAATGGAAGCGGATATAAAACTATGGTAAAGAGTTTCGTATCGTGAGAATGAAAGATTAACGAAAAATATTCGTTACTTCGAGGACGAAGAGGGAAAAAAACCAAAAGCTCCAAAAGCTCCAAAAGCTGTGAGCGAAAGCTCACAAGGAATGAGGAGCGAGGAGAGATGACGATTTCCTTTTGATCCTGTGTTCTCATGCGTGTCTTTTATAGACAGAGCACACACGTTCGTCCATACGTCGTACATAGAAGAGCAGCTAGAGATAGATAGATATATGAAGCATTCCACACCAAGTGGGCCACTAAAAAATCGTGTGACCTCGAAATATTATGAAATATTTTTTTTAAGGTTATTCAAGTGTCCAAAGCAAGCAGGATTTTTTTCAGGATTTTTAAATAATATATGTTGAATGTTTTTTCAATAAATTTAATGGGGGCGTTGGACAACATCGAATGTTTGTCGTAAGTCACAAGTGTTTTCATCGGTTAACCTCAGAAAACATTTGGAAGATACGAATTCTCCATCATGCCAATTTTTCGGTGATTTGTTGCGAAATCAACGAAAGTTCTCTCAAAGTTGTAGGAAAATTGGAAATTGCGAACTCGACGAAAAATAAAATATTATTGCCTTGTTTCGCAGAAAAATACACGAAAATGATTCTCGACAGCTTCGAAATAGATGAGATTATAAAGTACATTCGAAAAACTAAATTTTATGTGGAGGTGTTTTTTTTGGGAAATGGATCTTTTCGCGTGTAAAATGAATCGAACAAAAATTAATAACAACATTCGTATCCAAATCGGGGGTTTAAAATCAGATTTAAAAATCTGAAAAAAATTCTGCTTGCTTTTGACACTCGAATAACCTTTAAAAAAATGTTTCATAATATTTCGAGGTCACACGAATTTTTGGTGGCCCACTTGGTGTGGAATGCTTCATATACGGGTCTCGGTATACATTGGAGAAAAAAATGGACCGTGTCTCACTCTAACTCTCTTCGTATCCTATTTCTCAGTCTCTCTCTCTCTCTCTCTTAACTCGTTGAGGTATTGCTACGACCTAAGAGCAATATTATCGTTGAGAGGAAAAGATAACACACTAGACGCACATGTTAGACGGTTTGGATAGCAAGAAGCGTTGTGAGAGTTTACGGATTCACGGAGGCGCAAAACTTGGTGCTGTATTCCACATTAGGAAAAGAAAAATGCGAGGTTACTTTTTGGAGTCTCATTTTACGTGCTATTCTGTTTTATCAATACCACAAAAATAGCTAAAAATCTTTGAAAAACTGACAATTTTGGGCCTTTCTAGTCTCAAATATTGAATTTATGAAAAATTCTTTCCCCTTCCTGTTCCAAAATAGGGGAGGCTGGAGCACAACGGACCTCCTCTGAGCAATGATACAACAATTTTTTTTTAGCTTATAATTCTTCTCAAAGTTAAAAATGTTTTTCTCTATCTTGCAGCAATTTTTTTGACTCAGAAAATTTTCTTTCAATTTTTTAGATAAACGATAATTTCGTTTTTTGGGAGAATTTTTCAATTTTGTTAAGAATAAATGATTTTCAAATTTTTCCTATGATCCATTTTACCCCGGATGTAGTGCATTGGCCTAAAAATGGATGAATACATCAATTCATCATAATTTGAGGAAAAACAAACAAAAATTCTGACCTCTAATTTTTTAGGGTAGTCCATTATGCCCCAGGTATCACGGATAGGCTTAAAAATGAGTCAAAACATCAAATTTATGATAATTTGACAAGAAACCAAATATGTTTTTGACCAAATTTTTGAGGGGGGGCCGATGTGCGCCAGCTCTCCCTTTTGTAAATGATTTGAAATTTTTCGAGCACCTAACTCAAAGTTACAATTAATGAAGTACTGTAAATGATTGTTGCTATTATTGCTTCCTCATAAAGGAAGCTTTGTTTTTGCAAAAAAAAAAAATTCGAGATGTTCATGTCAGGAAGCTATGTGCAAATTTTCAATTTGTATGATTTTATTATATCGTCATTTTTTTTTATTTACCGCAACTCCAACATTCAAATGCCCTCTTTAAGATTCTTCACATAAAAAAATAATAAAACAGGAATCAGGTCACCAAAAAAAAATTTGAAAAATCATAATAATTCGAGCGATAGGAAACTATGAAAAATCAGTATGGAAATTCTCAAAGGCCTGCAAAAGTCGGTATTGTTCATTTCGTCGAGGAATTCCTCATATTAAATATGAGGAAACGCAATCGTGGATGCTCACTCGACTGGAAGCAATAATACATTGCACAGCATGTGCAAAAGTTGCAACAGCGTCGACTGCGTAGCGCGCATGAAACCGGAAGCAAGAAAAGTTTGTGAAGATCGCGACACAAAGGTTGAAGAGTACAATTGCGATGGCAAAACTCTCGTGCAATGAGGCGCGCAAAGACGGTGAAAAAAATGGTGAAGAGGTTCAAAGCTTGCATTTCACCATCCATTAAATTCGCTTCTGTATTATTTTTCTTGCAACATTATTTTTCCTTTCGTTCTGATTCTGTCGTGCTTTTGTTTATCTCGAAACTTGACAATATATCGTGACCACTTTCAAAGCTGAACTTTGAAAAAACTTTGTTGCTTCAACAGATTGAGCAATCAATTAATTTCTACAAAAGTCAATGTAGAAAAAAAAACATGCCAGCAGCAAAGTTTTAGGCTAATGAATATCTGAAAATTGAGAATACACACGTAATTCTATTGTTTATTCAGACAAAGGATGTTTTAATAAAAAAAAGCGCTTTGCTTATCGAACAAATAATGGGTTTATTATGATGTTGACTTATTCAACGCCACAGAATTTTGCGTGAACATTGACGGCAATATTATAATAAGATCGAACACATACAAGGAAGAATATCGAATTTTAGACTCGTTAATGTAAGATGCCGAAGTGGATTTTGAGGAAAACAATGGGGTCGGATATCTTACAGAATGAGGCAAGACAGTAAGAAGCAAAATATCGTATGTCGTTTTCTCTAGTCAGCGATGTCTGCATTCTATAATGATCAAGACCCTTCAATTGCAGATGTCTTCCGCCTCTTCTTTCTTTTTAATCTTAAGGAGGTTCATCTGGTACCGAGTGAGTCGAAAAAAAATGTCAATGCTTAACCTCAAAATAAGCGGTGACTAGCGTAGTCATTGACAATGCTTAACCTCAAAATAATCAGCATTTTCGAGACCAATTAATTTATTATGAATCTCACAAGTACCCAATCGATTTTATGAAGCTCTAAAAATGTTCGTTAGATACTTTTTCATTAATTCTTAAATTTTCGTCAAAGTCTTATAAAATGTATAACAATAGCAAGCCCCACCAGACCCTCACAATTTTATATATTTAGAAAAAAAAGCCTAAGTAACCTCGAGTGTGGGACTACTTTGGAGAGACATTGAAATGCAACTTATGTCAAAAATCCACATCGTAAATGCAGCTTTGACATAATTTTGATTAAAAAAAACAATAGTATTTTATACATTGTACATGAAATTAAATGAAAAACAACGACTTTTGACAATGAATTCGTCATTTTTATTGAAGAAATATTTTACATAAAATCACTAAATACTTAGGCCCGAATTTTAAGTTCTTAAGATCAAACTTGAGATCAATTTTCTATTGAACTTAAATTTGAATTTTAGTTCGAACTTAAGTTCAAACTTAAGATGAATCTTAAGTTTGAACTTAAGTATCGTTATAAGTTTATACTCATGTTCAAACTTTAATGCGAGCATCAACTCGATCTTAAGGTCAAACTTAAATTGGGTTTGAGGTCTCACCTTGAGATCCATCTTGAGCATGAACTCAAGTTCGATCAAATTTCTTTCATCGCCTCCCTCAACCGTGTTATTTTAAATTAGTTGTGAAAATAATTAAGTACGATCAAACTTAAGTTTAAGCTCAAGATGGATCTTAAGTTCGAACGTCAAATCAAGTTTAAATTTAAACTTAAGATCGATCTGAAGTTCGCACTAAAGTTTGAACTTAAGTATGAACTTATAATCGCACTTTAGTTCAACTTACGATTCATCTTAAATTGGAACTTAAGTTCGATCTTAAGTTCCAACTTGAGTTCCATGGAAAGTTCGATCTTAGGGTAGGACTTGTGACTTGAAATTCGGGCCTTACAGATGTAACAGACGTTCGAGTCGTTCTTCTTGCCTTTCTTTATTCCCTTATTCCCTTGTTACACATATCTGTGTACCTGGTTTATGAATGACTTTTTTCCTCTTCTACCCACTCCCCACACCCCCCCCCCCCCACCCCACAAGGTCACGAGGGTTCACTGCGCACACTTTTTACCGTATTTTGCTGCTCGTCCAAAGTAGCCCCAAAAATCAACTAAGTAACCCCCAAAGTCAAAGTAGCCCCGTTTTACGGTAATAGTTAATGGTTAATTAAAATAATTTCCATTAATCATTAAATGTTAATGGTTAATGAAAATAATTCCCATTGACCATTAACATTAAATGGTTAATGGAAATTATTTCCATTAGCCATTTAAAAAGTAATGATTAATGCATTACTTTTTCATTAAAAATCGAAATCATTCAACAGGTATGCTTACTTTTTCATAATGCTTTATTCATTGCTGATCTTCGTGGGATGGAACGATTGCCAGGTTAGCCAATCAATCAATCTTGTACTTTTACTCCTATTGACTGAATACTTTAGGAATAGATTCTAGACATATTGTACTATTACATTGAAAAAGTGGTTTTTTTTAACGCCCTTTTGGACCTTTTCGGGAAGTACTTTTAGGACATCAGGTGTAATTCCGTCATGACTATATATTTTCACCAACAAAAATTACCGAGTGTTCTTTACGCTTGCTTTTCACATATTACGTTTCCACTTTTCCACCTATCAAAACTTTATCGAAAAATATAAGTAGAGTTTTTGAAAAAGAATTGATATATATCCTTTTTGCTCGTACGATTGGTCGGAAAGTTTCAACTTTAATATTACAATCCTGAGTGATGCTGCTCTGAGCAGGCTAATGAAAAAGTTACGTTCTTCCCGAGTGCTTCTTCACCATGTAAACGTCTCGTCAAAGTGCCTCATGCGACACTCTCAGGCACTTTGACATTGACAAGCGAGCTGTCTGATGTTGACGTGAACCGAAGAAGGAAAATTGACAGGAGAGTATGTGCAACCCCGATCCATACGAAGGGTGTTAAGGACCCTTCTCTCATCTTTGAGGCGAGAATGTGTCAGAAAACTGTAAGACGATCAACTCTTTGGCTTCCAGTTTCATAAAATTGGGTCGATGTCAAGAGAAAAATAGTTCAGTCTCAAAATAATAATAATAATAATAATAATAATAATAATTTTGAAAAACGTAATAATTAATTATGTAAATCACACCCGAAGCAATATTGAACGACAACGATTGATTGAAAAGAGAAGCTGCATCAGGAAGTTGCAATTTTCATTCCAATTCTGTTTACTGGGCCATCGAAAAACCTAATCGAAGGCTCTGAAGGAAACTCTACAAAGAAAATGATCGGAAAATAGTCAAATCTTGCAAAATAGTAAAAGTGGACCATGGGGTAACAATTACCACAGAAATTCGGCGGAAAGTAAATTGCCCAATGTAACTTGATTGAAAATTTATCTTTAATTTTTTAATGCGGTTTTGAGATATGCATAAACATTTATTTTCTTTTATTATTGCGTCTTATGAATCTTTCATTAATGAACGATATTTCTAGGATGGAAAATTGCGCCTGTTCGACCACCCAAACTCTGAAAGTCAAGCACTAGTCTATTACGTAGATGCTTGTGTATAAATTAGAGAAACCTTCCAGGCCATATATATATATATGAGGTATTCCACGATATCCGATCAAAATCTTTCCTTGATGATTTCGATTTTCCACTAAATTTTTAATATAAAACAACACATTGAAAAAAAATTTGCAAAATTTTTTCAGAATTGTTTGGTCACACGTTTCTTGGATTTTTTTTGTTTTTAAAGAACCACTTCTGAAAATCTGAAAGAATTCAGAATAATCTAATAAAATATAACAACATTTTTGGGCTGTGTTCCAAAATGGAGATTTTGATACTCTATGAGTAAAATTCAAAAAATTGGAAAAAAAAAATTTTACTCATAGAGTATTAAAGTCTCCATTTTGGAACAAAGCCAAAAAAGAATTTGTTATATTTTATTAGATTATTCTGCATTTTTTCAGATTTTGCGAAGGGGTCCTTTTCTTTAAAAAAAAATCCAAGAAACGTGTGACCAAAAAGTTCTGAAAAAATTTGGCAAATTTTTTTTCAATGTCTTTTTTTATATAAAAAATTTAGAGGAAAATCGAAATCATCAAGGCAAGGTCTTGATCGGAATATCGCGGAATGCCTCATATATACAAATGTTCATATATAGGAGTATATATTGCTGGGAGTTATTTACGCACCCCGCAGCGTTCGCGTAATAAAACTACCGGCAGCGGTCTGGTGAATCGTATATCTGGGCGTCGTTCAGGCTCTTTCTGTCGTTTCGGAGGAAACGGTCGTATAGATGGCGGCACCGTTCATCGACGGGCCCCTCGACCAAATGAGTTGTAAACCGCTCACATGAACGGAAGAAAGACTCATTGTCAGTGTTAAAGGGTACATACAAACGAGGCATTCCATGCCAACTCAACGCTCAACCTCTTAAATTTGCACAATGACTTTTTGTTTTCGTGAGCGCACAAAAACGCCCCCAATTAAAAAAAAAAAATTCATCAGATTTCATTTCAATAAAAAAGTATTCACGTAGCCAAAAATTTCTTGCTTCTAAAATCTAAACGAATTATAATATAATTTAATATAATTCAATATATTAAATAGTCAATACAATTCAAAGTATTTCAATGATCATCATAATCCTATTTAGTAATGAAAAATCCATTCATGAAATCGATTTTTGGTAGTCAAGTATTTTTGTATTTTAACAGCTACACAGGATTGATTTACATTATTCCTCATTTTTTTGCCATAACTGTATTGAAATACCGTGACTTTTTTTCAGATAATAAAATGGAGACATTTCTTTCTACCTCAAAACAAAAATAAAAATAAAAGCGATATGTCCAATCGAAAAATACCTTTGAAGAAAGAATTGGGGGATTATCAACCTCTTTCTAATCGTAGAAAAAATCAGGATTCAAATCCAAGAAGGTAACAAGTGGTTCCTTCGGTTGTCATGGAATTCCCCATACATATATACATATATATACATATGGGTCATTCCATCTTAAATCGACCAAGAGTTGGAATCGAACCCTCTCAATTTCGATGAAATTTAGTCAGAAGTTTTCGTTTTTAATAAAACGGAGGTCTACGAAGGGAAAAAAAATTAAATTTTTTTTTTCGGAAGTTATTTAAAATCTAATATTCCACAATTTTTCAAATCTTTCAAGCTTATTTTTTAAATATCTTGAAAACTATTATAGTTACGAAAAATCGTTCTGAATTAGTTTTCAAGAGTATACTTGGGGTTATGAAAAAAGTGTATCTCGAAAATTTTTTTTGAAAAATGATGAATTTGGAGAATTTTGAATGTTCAAAAATTGTAAAAATCTAAGTTCCATATTTTATATTTGGTTTAATTTTTTTGATATGATACCTTGAACTGATCTTAAAAGATCCTGAAATTTTCAGGATGGTGAGTCTTTGTTTCAAAAATATGAATTTTTGAATTTTGGTACAACAATTTTTTTTCTTAAATTGTCATTAATTGAAATTTTTACTGCTCAAAATTACAGAATTACATGATTGCTCAACTTTACATAATTTAGAGAAAAAACAAAAAAAAATTTGTTACCAAAATTCAAAATTTTTTATTTTTGAAACAAAAACACACTATCCTGAAAATTTCAGGATCTTTTAAGATTAGAATAAGGTATTATATAAAAAAAATTAACCAAAAATTTAATGTTTATCGTGGATTTGAACGATTTTTAAAAATTCAAAAATTTGTATTTTTGAAACAAAAAAAAACACCTCTCTGAAAATTTCAGAATCTTTTAAGATCAGTACAAGGTATTATATAGAAAAAATTAAACCAAATATAAAATATGGAACTTGGATTTTTACGATTTTTGACGATTCTAAATTCTCCAAATTCGTCATTTTTCAACATTTTTTTTTCGGAATATTTTTTTTTTTCGTAGCCCCAAAGTGTACACTTTGAAGCAAAATTCAGAACGATTTTTCGTAACTATAATAGTTTTCAAGATATTAAAAAAATTAATTTGACAGATTTGAAAAATTGTGAATTTTAATTTTTGCATAACTTTCGAAAAAAAAAATTCAATTTTTTTCCCTTTGGTAGAACTTTGTTTTATTGAAAAGAAAACGAAAACTTCTGACCAAGTTTCATGGAAATTGAGAGTGGTCGATTCTAACTCTTGGTCGATTTGACATGGAATGACCCATATAGAAGTGCCTTCGAAGGTACCAGCCGTAAAGGAAGAATCGGTGGGTCGGTACCAGTGATGCGTCGCCGACAGGACGCGTTTTACGATACAACCGAGATTTAAATCGAAATAAGGCGTTCACTCACGCTCGTTGAACGATTTCCGAGCGAATACAGCGGTCCTCCAGAATCTGTCCCAAGGGAAGTCTTCGCTGTGTAATATAAACCAAGGGACTTTGAAAATGGACCGCATGGAGAAAACCAGCGGCTTGTAACTTTTAATTCGAACGAGAAGATTTTCAATTTATCTCGAAGGATCTACATGGATCGTTAAAATGTAAAAAGGGTCCTCCCGGTCGAACTTCTGTCCACGAGAGATGCAAGATGATGGTCCATTCAACGAGATACCGATCATTAATAATTAGCAAAAAAATATTACTATTTTTTCTAAAAAATTGGTAATTAGTGACAAAATATTAGTAATTTTTCTAATAAATAAGTAATTACTCACAAAACATTTATAATTTTTCCAAAAAAATAGGTAATTACGGTAAAATATTACTAATTTTTTCCAAGAATTAGTAATTAGCGAGAAAGATATTGCTAAATAAGCAAAAAAATGAATAATTTGTGTAGAAATGTCGTATTAATTTTGGAAAAAGTAATAAATTTAAAAAAAATTACTAATGCATTTTTTAATCCATTTTTTAAACCATTAACCATTAACGTTTAATGGTTATTGAAAATTATTTTCATTGACCATTAAAATTTAATGGTTAATGATAATACAATCGCATTAAAAAGAGTAATGCATTATTTGCAACTCCGCCCATTACAATGTAGTGTGTAATAGAACAAATTTCCATTACCCATTGCAATGTAATGTGTAATGGACAAAACTTTGATTGCAATTTTGGGAATGGAAAAATATAGATGAATAAATTATTGCAGTTTTGCATTATATTTTATTGACTTAGGACTTAGATTTTTAGAATTATAATATAGATGCTTTTTAGAATTTAAGGTGAAAATCTAAATCCTAAGTCAATAAAATGTAATGCAAAATTGCAATAGTTTATTCATCTATATTTTTCCATTCCCAAAATTGTGATCAAAGTTTTGTCCTTTAAACATTACATTGCAATGGGTAATGGAATTTTTTTCTATTACACACTACATTGTAATGGGCAGGGTTGCAAATAATGCATTACTCATTAAAAAAGTATGTAAGTAAAGAATGCATTTCATTAAAAAAGTAATGGTTAATGCATTACTTTTTCATTAAAAATTACGTAACCCTGCGTATAAATAATAACTTATGTGATATCGTATGACATTCGATGCAATAAATACTAATGTGTGAAATGTTCAAAAGACCTAGTTATTTAAAAAAAAAAAAAACAACTTTTTTAATAGAGTTGTTTGAGCTTATAACCATGACTCAATCCGTACACACAAGTACGTAAAAATACACAATACTTTTATACAAATAACTGTTTTTAAAAAATTAATTAGTAATATCTTCTTTACCAATTACTATATATATTTAGAAAAAAACTTGGTGATATTTTTTCGCTAATTACTAATTTTGTTGGAAAAAATGAAAATATTTTGTCACTAATTACTAATTCAAAACAAAAATTAGACATATTCGTACACTTTAAAAAAAAAATTTTTTTTTTTAATTAGAAATGTAGTTTTGTCAATAATTACCAATTTTTTTTTGAAAAGTTGGAAATATTTCCTTAGTAATTACTATTTTTTTAGAAAAATTACCAATACTTTTCCACTAATTACGAGCGTTTTTACTAAATATTAATTTTTCGAAAAAATGATTAATATAATCAATATCGTTGACGAAAAAATGGATACTGCCGATCACTGATACCAATTCGCTCTAAACGGAACATAAAAAAAAACACCGTACTTTTGCACTTCAATCGTCATGTCTGATGGCCTAATTTTCGTGGAATAAATGGACCATTGTCAAGTGGAAAAATAAAAATAAAAATAAAAATCTACATTTCCAGGGGCGTTCAATTGATTTCAATGGGTCCTTCTGTTAACTGTCAGTCAGCGCGTGGGTGAACGCACGTGTTTGTGTGAGATACTTGAATACTGCATCGGTGTATTATGCGCCAAGAGAATACGGGGTGATTTCCGGGCCGGACGTCACGAAAGCACCTCGCGCGAACCCTGAAAAATTTAACGATCCAGCAAAGAACCCTCGGGGGATGTTGACGCACGCGTGTTGTGCACGTGTAAGCATAATTTCGCGGGCACTCGTTGCCGCTTCACGATGATAAAGCACGGATTTTACTCTCTCTCTCTCTCTCTCTCTCTCTCTCTCTCTCTCTCTCTCTCTCTCTCTCCTCTCTCTCTCTCTCTCTCTCTCTCTCTCTCTCTCTCTCTCTCTCTCTCTCTCTCTCTCTTATTTATTTTTTTTTTTCACCCAAAGGTTCGACAAAAAAAATGTATGGGACAAAACGGACACTAACACTATTTTGTCCCGCACGCAGTTTTCGAGACATTAAAAAATATAAATTTGAAAAATTGAAAAAATGGTGAAATTTTTAGTTTTGCGTAACTTGAAAAAAAAAAATCTTCAATTTTTTTCCTCTGGTAGAACTTCGTTTTGTGATAATAGAAAATTCCTGACCAAAGTTCATCGAAATTCGGAAAATTATAAAAAATCAAATTTTCTATTCTCAAGGTCAGGAATCCATTCATCCAAAGTTCGAAAAGAAAAGAATCGATTTGAAAAATCGATTTTTCGAACAAAATAATCGAATCGGAATCGAACATCCCTAAATTAAATGGAAGGAATAACTATTTATTTTGGGCCAGTCTAATATAAATAATAAATATATAGCATGTTCGAGTTGAAGGGGTGCAGTTTGAGGTGCTTTATCGTGGGAGTCAAACGAACGTTCGTTTGACGTGTAAATATATATCAATCATCAATATTCCGCATACGAAAGTCCGAGCTGAACTCGGACACTGCCGAATAGCGAGGTTAATTGCTACTTTGCATAATTATGCAATGAGCGAAGTGAAAAAAAAAGTTTGAACGAAAAATAGCACAAAAGATAGAACGAGAGACATGAATAAATTGGCGGAAATTGGAAACAACGATGAACAAAATTGCACGTGCTATTTTGATCACCCTTCTCCATCCCGATCACGCTAATCGATGGGAAATGCAATTGCAAGTGTCATTAAAAACGCCGCATCAATACTTCGATCGCTGATCGAGAGAGATGGTGTTTTTTTTTGAACGCGCAATTATTGGACCGCAAAAGGCAAAATATAAACTAGTTTCCCGATTAAAGTGATCATTTATTGTTCAAGTGGGCTACAAAAAAGGTCCATTTGTATTTGCAGCATGGGATTATTGTCAAATCACTATTAAATAAAACTTTCCAATCAATCTACAGCATCAATTGATGGGAATCTTCAAAAAATAAAAATAAACCGAGAATCGTAGATGTGCGATAAAAATTGTAATTTTTTTTTTTAAAGCATTGAAAGAAGATAAACTACGAATTATCTATACGAATTACCTATACGAATTACCGATACAAATTATCTATGAGAATTATCTATGCCAATTATCCATACAAATTATCTATACGAATTATCTATACGAATTATTTATACGAACTATCTATATGAATTATCTATACGAATTATCTATACGAATTATCTATATGAATTATCTATACGAATTATCTATACGAATTATCTATCCGAATTATCTATACAAATTATTGATACGAATTATCTATTCGAATTATCTATACGAATAATCTATACGAATTATCTATATGAATACTCTATACGAATAATCTATACGAATTATTTATACAAATTATCTATACGAATTATCTATACGAATTATCTATACGAATTATCTATTCGAATTATCTATACAAATTATCTACAACAACGATTTATCGTTGCCAAAATATGTACAAATATATTCGTAGAAACGATATTCGATACTCAGCACTGATTTGACCGGTGTGAAAACCTTTGACCTCGTTAAAATCTGGAGAAAAAAAATTGCCCGGAAAACAGAGCTTCCTCCATGAGAAAGCAATAAAGAATAAAGTATCGGGAAATCGCGTGAATCGGTCGGCCCGGCGAGATTGCTCGCCTCGGACTACCGATTTTATCGTTCAACTTTCCTTTCTTTCTTTCTCGATCTTGCTTTTTCTTTTTTCCGTCTCTTTCGTCCTCTTCACCCTCGGAAAAGCTCGCGGGAAGCTTTCGCACATAGGGCATACTCGCAAAAGCTTCGAGCGCGGCTGACATAAATTTCGATATACCCCTATCGTGCCATCCCCTTTTTTTTCTCTCCCCCACTCGTCGTTCCGCGAAATACGTGTTCTTTTTTTCCCCTCTCACTCGCACTTTCTCTCCCTCTCTCTCTCTCTCTCTCTCTCTCTCTCTCTCTCTCTCTCTCTCTCTCTCTCTCTCTCTCTCTCTCTCTCTTTCTCTGTCGCAAGTTCATGCGATGTTAAAAAATATGCTTCGCTCACCCACGACTGTCGTAAAAAAAGTGAAGAAGAAAAAAGGTGGATAAAAAAAAACTTTTTTTTTTCCACGGACGTCGAAGTTGTCGTCCGGAGTTTCTCGAGTCGAGCTTCCATCCTCCCCCCTCAAACTCTCGTTACATACAACGATTCATTTTACGCTTCGTTTAACCATCCTCCCCCCTCAGGGGTAGTTTTTTCCCAACGGATGCAGACAACGTTGCTGTGGTTTATTTCGAAATAAACTCTCCAGCATCTACGTATCATATATATTAGACCGTGCGAAAAAAAATCGATATTTTTTTTTCGGTTGCATCCACCAAAAAAAGGTGAATTAAGGTAAAAAATGAAGAACCCCCGAAGGAGAGCTCAAAAAAAAAATTATTTCGAACCGCGCATTGCATTTGAATATTTTTCATAAGAATAACACAGGAAAATATTGGCACTTCTGAACGTCGTAGTAGAACTCTTCAGAAAAAAATCTCACAAAAATGTCATTATGATATTCTGATAGAGAATTGAATTCCCTACAAAAAAAGTCCTTACGAACAATTAGCTTGGAACAACCGTTCAAGTGGTATCGCTGTGTATTGGGCATAGTGCAAAATCATCGACAGAAATACCCCAATTGCAAAAAACATACTCTTAAAAAAAGGAACGATGATTATTAAGCATTATAATGTAAAAACAAATTATTTTATTTTATTACACTAAATTCATTCAATAAAACTTTTCGAAACACGATCAATGATGGACGTCGTTTTTTTTATGTCTTGTTGTACTTGATTCTTTTTTGTATTAGAGAAATATTTTGAGAACGGTTCCATGCAAATTGTATGTTAGAGCAGAACATTCTCTACAAAAAAAAAAACCCCAAAAAGTTTTTTCGTAAAGCGAAAAATTCGAAAAATTCGATTTTTCAGCCTTTTGAATTTTTTTTTCTATCAATTCAATTTCAGACAGACCACTTGAACGGTTGTTCTAAGCTAATTGTTTGTAAGGACTTTTTTTTGTAGGGATTTCAATTCTCTATCAGAATATCGTAATGACTTTCTTGTGAGATTTTTTTCTAAAGAGTTCTACTACGACGTTCAGAAGTGCCAATATTGTCCTGTGTTATTCTTATGGAAAATATTCAAATGCAATGCGCCGTTCGAAATAATTTTTTTTGAGCTCTCGTTCGGGGATTCTTCATTTTTCATCTTAATTCTTTTTTTTTTTTTTTTGGTGGATGCAACCGTAAAAAAAATATCGATTTTTTCCCGCACAGTCTAATTTATATATAGATATAAATATTAGACTGAATCAAAAAACCGATTATTTTTTGTTTTCGGAAATAACATATTAAATACTTTCGGGGAGGTGAAAAAAGATGCCTGTTGAAAGCAGAACTTAATTAATATGAATATTCAGATATGTCTCATCGCAAATTTCTATTTCCCATTTAAATAACACAGGAAAAAAATGATCAAACTTTGAAATTTTATATCTCGGCTTGCAGTCAATGTACCAAAATAAACGATACATATTCTTGTAGAGAATTGAACGCTCTACAGAAAAGATCTCTTATGATTTTTCGATAAACGCACTCCTTCAAAAGTTATTCAAGGTTAAAATTAAATTTGGAGTAAATTTCACTTTTTTTTTGTTTCCGGCAAAATGCTAAAAGTTATTACTAAATATCGTAAAATCTTTCAGAAACAAAAGCTTCAATTGCATTAACAAAAATTACCTAATTTTTAAAGAAATGACCAACTTCATCCATATTCTCAGTCTAATATACATACATATTAGACCGTGAATAACTTTTGAAGGAGTGAGTTTATCGAAAAATCATAAGAGTCCTTTTTTGTAGAGCGTTCAATTCTCTACAAGAATACGTATTGTTCGATACGGTACATTGACTTGAAGCCGAGGTATAAAATTTCAAAGGATCACATTTTTTTTCTGTGTTATTTAAATAGGAAATAGAAATTTGCGATGAGATATATCTAAATATTTATATTAAGAGCTCTACTTTTAACAGGCATCTTTTTTCACTTCCCCGAAAGTATTCAATGTGTTATTCCGAGAAACAAAAAATAGTCGCTTTTTTCAATCAGTCTAATAAATATAGATACATTTAGAGATCTATAGATCTACAAAGAGTAAAAAAAATGTAGCAGTCCACAAACAGAAAAACTTGTAGTTGCCCACGACGAGTATAAAAGTCCTTCAAATCAGAAATTTGTCCATTGTTTCGTCTCCTTTCTTCATTATCCACAAAGCTTTCTTTATATTAGAAAGTATAGGGATCTTTTCTTCCTTCTTCAGAAAGGAAACTTTGTAAACTGAAAGAGATGAGAAAGCAATGTACAAATTTTCAATTCGCGGAATTTCGTACTTTTTACCCTCGATTCAACGTTTTGGAAATTTATTGTCGAATGATGATCCTATAACTTTGCAAAAAAAAAAAAAAATCAGTGCAACCTTGAGTATTGTAAAGTTACGACGTATTCGGCACACCTAGAAAAAAGATCTAGTTGATTTAACTAAATTCCAATTTAGCTAAGTACATTTTTTTAGCTGCAAGCCAGCCTAATTCGACTCTTGTAATTTCAACAATATTTTTATTGGGTTTTTTCCTAGTATTTTTTTATACTATATTTTGTTATTTCAACTATATTTTTTTTAGATTATTATTTCATCAGATATTTATTACAAACCAATAAATGTTCGTTCATGCTTAACAAATATGGATTCAAGTCAAACACCTATTTCCTGATTTTTACAAAATATTGTAGTAGACAAAAACTATTGCTCATCAAAACTATTTCCAATAACATTACGATACTTTTTTATAAAGTGTATGTTAATGCATAGTTATTCTATGTTATTTCATAGAATAATTATTTTCTATATCCAAAACTGTAGACATAATTTTTCCATGTCTCAATCAAATGGGAAAACCCATTGCGATACCCTTAAAAAAATCGTACGTCGCCCTCCATTCAAGGCGTTCAATATTATTGTAAAAACTATGATTTCATCAAATGGGAAATAAATTAAAAAAAAAAATAAAGTACTACTTTAGGACAGGCTAATATAAATTTTGTGCTTATGCTCTTCGTGGCAAAAGGCGCGATAACTCTTATCGCGATTTTACACATTACAAATTCTAACTTTGTACCAGTAACATATTCTTCCCTATATTCCCAATGGACATTTCAGGATCTTTGTTAAAGACTCCTCCCTGAAAAATTTATTTGGTTTAAATAAATTTATATGAAATAAAAAAAAAATTATTCAAAAACTGACTTAATAAGCTATTTATTAGTCCTACACGGAAAAAAATGATCAGTGACAATTCATGTGTAATATTTAAAAATATACTGAATTCAAGGCAGAATATACGGTTCAGAACTGTAGCTCAGGCGTTTTACTGGGAATCCATTATAAATTAATGGATTTAATGTAGTTTCTACTTTTCAAACCATTATAAATGCTGATTTACACTGTAAAAAATGCAATGTTCACCGCAAAAAAATGACAAAGTAGAAATAACAAGCAGAAACGACGAAATCCACTGTGTTTGAACTGTAAAAATTACAATGGTCTCTGTAGAATGTTCAAAGCACATAATTAGAAATTGCAGTGTTCCCAGTGAAAAATCAAATGCACGCCGCAATATATGCAACGTCAATTTCTATATTTACAGTGTGGCATTATAACGGGACGAACTGTGGCGCGCGAACGATCTCTGCATTTCGCCTGAGATCCGCTAGATGGCGTTGGACGGCGCGCCCTCTCGCGCCAGCGAGAGAGCGCACCGCACAAAAAACGTACTGCAAAAAATACTACGTTTTGTTCAATTTTTACAATGTACACTGTAATTTTTTCACGGGCCCTGGATAATTTTTACAATGTGAAATGTGTCAAAAGTTCACCGGATACAACAGGAATTTAATGTTTCATATAGTGTACATTTTACTGTTCCACACTGTAAAAATTCGTCTGATGGGCATGTACCATGTCATATGTGACATCTGTATATTGTATTAAAGAAATATGCAAATTTCACTGTTTACCCTTCCAGGAGGCGCTGTTGATGGGGAAAATTGTAAAAATTAATGGGAATCTCAGCAGTTCTCACTGATCATTTTTTTCCGTGTATATTTAAATAAATCGGTACAATCAAATAAATCTTTTCACTGGAAATGATCCATCAAAATATGGAAGAATTAAACCACCAATTCATTAATCCACAGTCCAGCTTATATTTGAAATCGGTGCAAGAGCAATTTCATGATCATCCAAATTGAATGATCATCCGTTTTCACGAATGAGCACATTCACAATCATTTCATCCACCACGCTTACATTATTCCTCCTTACATTAAATCCGTAAATGGCAATCACCGCAGGACATTGCGAATCCCTAACGAATTATTTTCAAGCACATTGTCCTCGTTTTACATCCCTAAAACACCCTCAACGAGGCTGCAAGGGATGCAAGGTACACATACCCACAGCGTGACACTCTATTCATCGAATAAAACGCTTGGATTAACAAAAAAAACGGGGGGATTCCGTCCGAAAAAACAACTTGAATGCGTCATGCATCCAAATTCAACGAGAGAGTGACATACGTTCGAGTATTCTTGACTCTGTGAAAGCTCGGTCATGCAGCGCAGTCCTCCACGTATTTCATACGACTCCCTAAAATCCCTTTTTGCCACCCGCAGCCTCTCCATGCTCGGTTTCTCTTTCTCTCGCTCTTTGTTTCTCCCTTGTTCTCTTTGTACTTTCCAACACCACGCGGTGCTAAATACACACTACGAGAGAACGACGACCGTACAATGTTGTCGGTAAATATCGAATAACTACAAACGCATTCACTCCGTTTTCACTGTTGTTCTTATTGTTGTTGGTGCTCGCTTTCGCGTCACGTCGTTTTAAGGGTTTCCATCGACAAAAAGCCGAGTGGAGCAGCTAGGACGTTGATTTTTTGTTCACAAAACATTCGAGAATCCAAAATTAGTTTGCGTCAGTTCATTTTTCAGAACGAGCAGAAAAGTTTTTTAAAATTTTGATAATCGATTGACTCGACTCCAGGACAAGGACTACCTCTAGTTTTTGGGTCAAAGGCTTGGATTCAGACCACGGTTGGAAAATGTTTCGGAATCGTCGCTATACTCATATTTCTCGTCGTCATCATCATCATCATCATCATCATCATCATCATCATCATTTTCCATCTCCTCTCTCCTCTCTCATCTGCGGATATTTCAACGCCTCTAGGTTTTCCCGATTCCGCAGTACGGCTCGATGATTACCGAGTCTCGATGCAACACCAACCAGCAGTCCACGAAGTGCATTATGCCTCGCATAGTAACGAACTTCCATGAATGCATGGCATTTGGACCGTTGGCGAACTCGACCACGCTCCATTCCCACATATATTTTGGCATAATATATACATGCATCTATAGATATGAAGTATTCCGCATCAACTAGCCAAAGTTCGATGGCTTTAAGTTTATTTCAAGATTGTATTAACCCTCATTTGACACACTGGAGTACAAAAATACCCCAGGCCTAAATTTCCTTAATTTTAAGTACCTAAATTTAAAAAATGGGACCTGTAGTGACATCTGTCATTAGTTCGAGGATGCCACTACTCCTTTAAGCTGATAGCATCACCGTAAAACGGGGCTACTTTGTTGGTGTTTCGGAAGTTTTTTGGTCGTAACTTTTTTTTAACGTCCAAAATTATTTTTTTTTTGCTTGAACAGAACAATGTGTCCTTTGGCTATAAAATGTATAACAATAGCAAGCCCCACTAGACCCTCACAATTTTATATATTTAGAAAAAAAAGCCAAAGTAACCCCGAGTGTGGGGCTACTTTGGAGAGGCATTGAAATGCAACTTATGTCAAAGATCCACATCGTAAATGCAGCTTTGACATAATTTTGATAAAAAAACAATAATATTTTATACATTGTACATGAAATTAAATGGAAAACAACGATTTTTGACAATGAATTCGTCATTTTTATTGAAGAAATATTTTACATAAAAATACCAAATACTTAGGCTCGAATTCTAAGTTCTTAAGATCAAACTTGAGATCAAACTTTCTATTGAACTCAAATTTGAATTTTAGTTCGAACTTAAGTTCAAGTTTAAGATGAATCTTAAGTTTAAACTTAAGAATCATTATAAGTTCATACTTATGTTCAAACTTTAATGCGAACATCAAATCGATCTTAAGTTCAAACTGAAATTGAGTTTGAGGTTTGACCTTGAGATCCATCTTGAGCATGAACTTAAGTTCGATCAAACTTCTTTCATCGCCTCCCTCAACCGTGTTATTTTAAATTAGTTGTGAAAATAATTAATTACGATCAAACTTAAGTTTAAGCTCAAGATGGATCTTAAGTTCGAACTTCAAACCAAATTTCAATTTGAATTTAAGATCGATCTGAAGTTCGCACTAGAGTTTGAACTTGAGCATGAACTTATAATGGCACTTTAGTTCAACTTACGATTCATCTTAAATTGGAACTTAAGTTCGATCTTAAGTTCCAACTTGAGTTCCATGGAAAGTTCGATCTTAGGGTAGGACTTGCGACTTAAAATTCGGGCCTTACAGATGTAACAGACGTTGGAGTCGTTCTTCTTGCCCTTCTTTATTCCCTTCATGCGAATGGCATCATCGATTGTTCGGACATCTTGGCTTGTTGCACATATCTGTGTACCTGGTTTATGAATGACTTTTTTTCCTCTTCTACCCACTCCCCACACCCCCTCCCACCCCACAAGGTCACGAGGGCTCTTTGCGCACACGTTTTTACCGTATTTTGCTGCTCGTCCAAAGTAACCCCAAAAATCAACAAAGTAACCCCCAAAGTCAAAGTAACCCAGTTTCACGGTACTAAAAAAAAAGTGGTCTCCATAATTGATTCTGATTCTTTATGATTCTGGAAATCTAAAGAATTGCACCAAAATCAAAATCTTTGAGATCCAAAGATGGTTGAATCCCTTTGGAATCCCTCATATGTGAATAGGAAAGAAGTTTCATTTTTCTTCTTTATTATTTTTCTCCAATCGAGGGATCAGTTATTGGTTCGTTGGGGGTAGTTTTTTTCTCATACCTCCGCCATATTGTGGTCTTGTTATCGCGGTTTTGACGTTCACCAATACCTTGCACGTCAGCTGCCATGGAGCAAAGATCGGTTTACATTTATATAATAACTTTTTTTTTTTTTTAGAATGGACGTTTCTCTCGTTATTGGACAACCATCGCCCGTGACCGCTCCGATACGATATCCCCGGATGTTACAGTGTTGGCCGACACGCCGCTCTAACTTAATCCTGCCATTCGTTTCCGTACGTTCGAGAAACCGGTCAGTCGATAACTCTCACTGGTATCGTTCGACCACCTCTATCCATATAGGTATGTATCAACCTTTGTACATTAGTCGTTGCGAGATATTACCTATATACATATATATATATATATATATGATGTATTCCAGCCCAAGTGTGTAAGCCCGTGACTGACCCTGACCCTCTCGGATTTACTTGATTTTTTTTCATATGATCGCATTGAGTCTAAAATACACCCTCATAATTTTTTCACATTTTTCCAAACATCCCTCATTCAAAAAAAAAAATTATTATTTTTGAAAAAAATGCCATTTTTTTTAAATCTAAAAAAATTCTGAAAAAAACCATGACAATATATAAAAATTTTCAAGCTATCACCCGTAGAGGGCAGATTTTTTTTTCTGTGTTTTACGTATTGGATATCAAATAATTTTTTTTTTAAACCTCATTTTTCAAAAATCTAAAAAAATTCTGAAAAAACCGTGATAATATAAAAAAATTTGCCAAAATTGCCCACTACGGATTATAGCTTGAAATTTTTTATATAATATCACGGATTTTTCAGAATTTTTTTAGATAAAAAATTGCGTTAAAAAAAAAAATTTGAAATCTAATACGTAAAACCCAGAAAAAAAAATCTGCCCACTACAGGTGTTAGCTTAAAAATTTTTATATATTACCACAGTTTTTTCAGAATTTTTTCAGATTTTTTAAAAATGGTGTTTTTTTCAAAATTTTATTTATTTAAATAAGAGATGTTTGAAAAAATCTAAAAAAATTATGAGGGTGTATTTTAGACTCAATTCGATCACATGAAAAAAAATCAAATAAATCCGAGAGGGTCAGGGTCACGGGTTTACACACTTGGGCAGGAATACATCATATGTATGTGTGTGTGTATAGATTTTCTTTTCTTTTCTACCAGCAGCATCGACAACCCCTTTTTCCGTCTTAAAAGGGTGATTTAATACCCATACCCCACGATATCGTAAATAAAATAAGTTACTTCTCGCGAAAGAAAAGTGTACTTTTTTTTCTCATATATACGTCAGAAAGAATTCCAACGTCTTTCTAGATACCGCAGCGACAAGTTTTGCGGACGATGTTGAAGATATTGGCGATGTGAGGGTTACTTTTCTTTTTTTAAACATTCCTTTCAACCCTTGTCACCACTGGGTCAAATTTGCCCGGCCCTCAGCTTGAGAGCCATCAAGTATCTCAAGATATTTGGCTCTTGGTGGGCCTCTATTTGATTTCTAGCCATTATTTGGGATAGTTTTTTGTGGTCAGAGAAGCAGTTTTCAAAAACTAATGTTTTTTTTCAACCTCCACTATGCGACATCTTTTTTCCCTCAAAATCGGATGTCTCATACCACTGTATTTTTTTTTTAAATTGAAAATTCGAAATGTGCTATTTCTTAGTTAAAAATATTTTATATCACTCAGTACAATAATGGACGCTTTTACGTCCGCAAGCGGACGTGAAAACGTCCATATTGCACCTCGTGATATAAAATATCGTACATCACTCGGCGTAAAAACATTTTCTGACTCGTGTGATTGCAGGACTCGCCTTTGGCTCGTCCTGCAAACTCACACTCGTCAGAAAATATTTTTACGTCCTCGTGATGTAATGTACTATTTCGCTCATTGATCTTTTCGAGAATTTTTCAAAAAGTGTTGATATTCCATTTTTATGACGATTTGATTGTTCTTCTAAACGTGTGATAACAGCGAGTTAATAAATTTGACAAATTTTAACTTTTTGAGAACGGATGGAATTAAGGGTTTTTGTTTTCAATGAAAAATTATTTTCGAATTTTTATATTCGACGACCAATGAGTACAAAATTTTTAAATATTTCACATATTTGATAAACAAGTTCGAAAAGTGTTATGGTGTCAATAAATTCAATACAATACTTTTTCAATACTATTTTAATACTATTTTTTTGCGCGGGTGATCATTTGATGAAAAATTATCCAATCTGTAATCATCTGTGATAATCTGTAATAATTTGCAATAATCTGTAATCTGCAATTTGTAATACACTCAAAAAAGTTTTGGCATAATATGATTTGATAGAAACAAAGATCAAGCTGATTGATATTTTTGCATTAAATCCCGTTTTGGTTTCCTGCATTCTCAAAAAGTAAATTTTTTCTGTGAAACAGATAAAAATATTTATTCTACGCGTCTCTAATGTAGAAGAGATTTTTATATATTCTTTTTCGACGTCAACACAGACGGAGATACAAATATGGAAAGGGAAAACCGGTTTACATGGATCTCGGTAATTAAATTAATTTAGGCGCGAGTGCCGAATGCGGTGACATGAATGATAGAGAGAGAGAGAGAGAGAGAGAGAGAGAGAGAGAAAAGAAGAACCGGTGAATTTCGATATCCGTGAAGGGCGTAGAGTGGGGGTTGTATATATAAATATATATGATGTTTAATTAATCCGAGGATATACGAACGATGATCGATACGATTACGCGCACATTTCTCATTCTCGCGGTCGGTCGTTCAATTTTATTATGCTCACAGGACTGATTAATCGATCGTACAATAATCAAAACGTCGATTTGTGGTACAAGCTGAAAGTGATCATGGCGAAAATTGTCAATATGAAACGTGAAAAAAAAACAAATTTGAATTTGAAAGTGTCACCAAAATGAAAAACAGTCTACATGTGCAAAATGAAGAATGAAAAAGTCGGCTATTTACACCCAGAAAAACCCTGCAAATTGGAATTTGCACATTGCTACCTCATCTTTATCCATAGTTCACATAGCTTCCTTTAACACACAGTAGCGATCAATTTTGGCTTCCTCATAAAGGAAGCTTTGTTAACTATTGAAAAATATTAGTAATCAATGTGCAAATTCGATCGATTTTCCCCAAATTTGATAGCAAGTAACATTAATGGCTATACTGGCTCTTCACAAAATCTCATTGCAATATCTAAAAAATTTCAAAAGTTATAGCGTTTATAAAAATTAAAAATTTGAGAAAAATTTAATCATTCGATCGATTTTCGCCAAATTTAATAACGAACATCCTCGATAGCTATATTAGCTATGTGTAAGATTTCAGTGTAATATCTTAAAAATTGCACAAGTACGAGCGTTTACGCTATTTTTCAAAAAATTAAAAATTTCATAAAATTTTAATCCCTCGATGGATTTTTGCCAAATTTAATAGCGAACAACCTCGATAGCTACATTAGCTCTGTGCAAAGTTTCAGTACAATATCTTAAAAATTGCAGAAGTTAGAGCGTTCAGGCTATTTTGCAAAAAATTCAAAATTTCATACAATTTTAATCCCTCGATGGATTTTCGCCAAATTCAATACCAAACAACCTTAATAGCTATACTCATTCTGTACAAAGTTTGAGTGCAATATTTTGAAAATTGTAGACGTTAGACCGTTTACGCCATTCTTGCAAAAACGAAAAAAGTCGATAAAATCTGAACACCCGTTATAATTAGAACAATTTTTTTTTCTATAATGAAGAGCGATTCGTGCTTGACAAGTGTGCCAAATTTTAGCTTGATATCTTAAAGCGTTTTCGAGTCATTAATTAATTACATCTGAAACTCAGGATACACACACACACACACACATACACATTCATCCGGAAATTTTTTCTAAATATGAAATATTGGCATAAAAATCGCGAAATTTTTTTTTTTTCACAAAAACAAAGCTTTCTTTATGAGGAAGCAAAAAGATCTAGTACATTTAACTAAATCTCAGTCAAGCCAAATAATTTTTTTAGATATAGTCCGGCCTAATACAACTCTATTCATGTCAAAGGAATTTTTTTTTTAATGACCTACTAGGAAAATTTATTGCCATCTAATAAAGTTTTATTCAATATTAATAAATATTATTTCAAACTGAACAAATATGTATTTAAATGAAATCATTTTTTTTTTTTAAATATTTACACAATATATATTTTTAAACATTTCAATCTTTGAATGTATAGCTACACATGTGAAGTCTACAATTTCGTAATGCTTCGTCTTTTCTTTAACAGAAGGGAAAAGAAAAAAGACCCTTTTTTATGGGAATCCTTTTCGGGGATTCGACCATCTTGCGTTTTGCCACAATGTTCAATGTATTAGATATCCATACTGAAAAATAAGGATATCAAACATAGACGAGCTTGGAAAGGTTATAGGCGTCGAGAGGCAGGTTCGCTTGTGCGAGAGGTAGCCACCTGGCGGATTTTTGGGGTACTGACAAATCTGCAGATATGATCGAATGAGATTACGGGTGAATAGGTATTTAGTAACAACGAATAGAATTTTTCTTCAACGCCTGTTTCTCGATGACAGGGAATTCAAATAAGCAAATATAGTGGAAGTAAACATCGCCCAAAATTGGATGGAAAGAAATTTTTCTTTAAAGTAACTAAAAAATAATCAAATAAACGATTATAGTACCTACGACTAGATCTTTTTTCTGGGTGTAGAGAGGGCTAAAACGTGTCAGGTAACACTATCGGCGTCGAATGTTTTGTCAGCGAGATCGATGTTTATCGATTCCATCTCGAAAAGTCTTCTTTTTCCCGTCAATTAATTTGTCGCTCGTGGCTCATCATCGTGCTTCATTTACATTCTTTTTCGTGTTTATTTTATTTTTATTTTTTTTGGTTTTTTTTAGAACGCCTCCTGCACGCAAGAGAGCTTCTGTAGTCACGGGTCGTAAAATGTAACGGGTGTAAAAAGTAGTCGAATCGCAAAGTCGCCGTCGTGCGATAAATGGTGAAGATAAGATCGTGTATGAGCGCTAATTTAGTTAGTATGAAAATCTACTATGGCTTGTATTTTTAACGCGAAAGTGGAAACCGTTTGGTCGCCTCTGGAATTCCTCCGTTTTGATATATATCTCTCTATTCCAGTGTCCATTGAGTGCCATTTTTTATCATGTCTGTAGAACATTGAAAAAATGTCAATTAACATGTTCGTTGATAATAAAATTCCTCATCTTTATTTTACGATGATTGAACGACCCCGATGATCAATTATCTGCGGTATTATTTATAATATAAATATAAATATAGATGGGTCATTCCATGTCAAATCGACCCCTTTCAATTTCGATGAAATTTGGTCAAAAGTTTTCGTTTTCAACAAAACGAAGTTCTGCCTAAGGAAAAAAATTTTTAAAAATTTTTTCGAGTCATCAAAAATTAAAAATTTCACAATTTTTCAAATCTTTAATTTTTTTTTTATATATCTCGGGAACTATCATAGTTGCGAAAAATCGTTCTGAATTCGTTTTAAAGAGTACTTGGGGCTATGAAAATACAAATATTCCGAAAAACAATTTTGAAACATGATGAATTTGGAGAATTTTGAATTTTCAAAAATCGTGTAAATCTACGATCAACATTAAATTGTTTTTTTTTATAATACCTTGGACTGATCTTAGAAGATTCTGAAATTTTTGGTATGGTGTTTTCGTTTCAAAAATATTAATTTTTGAAACAAAAAAACACCACCCGGAAAATTGCAGGATCTTTTAAGAAAAGTGCGATGAGGACGATGTTAATATTAATATTAAGAGCTCATATTTTCACGGACCTTTTCTTATACCCAAATGAAACTTTTGAGCCTGTTTGGGAGAAGAAACGAAAAAAATTTTTTTTTTAAACGGCCTAATGTCCACATATATATTCTTGAAATGTTTTATCACGATAAACCGTTAAAATATCAAAGAGGAATATTTCAAAAATGTCAACTAGGCGTAACCCCTCGAAACGATTATCCCAGTCGGCGGGACTATATTTTTCCCTTTCATGTATAATTCAGGGATCGGCAAAGATATCAAGAGAGCGAGAGAGAGAGACGATTAATTTTCAAAATGATATCCAATTTACACAGAATCTCTCGAATTTGCATAATTAAAATTTCGGACGGAAAAGGGACCGCGTTACCATTAATCCCGAACGCGCAGATAAATTTTGTATCATGACAATGTGTTTTTTCCTTTTTCTAAAAAAAAAAAAAAAAAAAAAAAAAAAACACATTTTTTTTCGCGAAAAAGATAAATGGTCAGCGGTGGCTGGTCGTTGATTAATCGTCAAACAGGTTGAATTTCGTGTTATGTCCGGCGAGACGATAAGTCAACGGCGGTGGTTTTTGCACAGCGTGATGCTCCTTTTTATTTTATTTTTTATTTTCTCCGCGTAGACTCACAAGAGCGAGAGAGAGATAGAGTGAGAGAGAGGAGGAGAAGGAAAAAAATAAAAATAAAATAATAATGAGATGTTTCAACTCTTACGAGAGTCGACGGTGTCGCGTTGAGCGAATTCGCGTGTTTCTCTCATTTTGGTCGCTCGGTGGAGCCACGCATGTGTTTTCGTCGTACGCAATTTTTCGTATCTTCATGTCACACATTTCGTGCTGTCCCGACTAATGAGCGTCTGCAAAGTGCTACTTTGCGTCGACCAATTTTCGCGAGCAAAACCGGACAACTTTCCTCCTTCTTTCTTCAATTTCTCAGATCTTCGTTGAGGACATTCTGGGATTTTTAATTTCATCGGTCATATCCTATCAGAGGGATTGAACCGCAATTTTCCACGAAAGGGATGGGGATGTCTGCCCCCAGCGATTTTCCTGAAAATTTTAGTTTTTTAATCCAAAAAGTGCACCCAGAAAAAAGATCTAGCCGTAGGTACTATAATCGTTTATTTGATTATTTTTTAGTTACTTTAAAGAAATTTTTCTTTCCATCCAATTTTGGGCGATATTTACTTCCACTATATTTATTTATTTGAATTCCCTGTCATCGAGAAACAGGCGTTGAAGAAAAATTCTATTCGTTGTCACTAAATACCTATATTCACCCGTAATCTCATCCGATCATATCTGCAGATTTGGCAGTACCCCAAAAATCCGCCAGGTGGCTACCTCTCGCGCAAGCGAACCTGCCTCTCGACGCCTATATCCTTTCCAAGCTCGTCTGTGTTTGATATCCTTATTTTTCAGTATGAATATTTAATACATTGAAAATTGCGACAAAACGCAAGATGATCGAATCCCCGAAAGGGATTCCCATAAAAAAAGGGTTTTTTTTCTTTCCCTTCTGTTAAAGAAAAGACGAAGCTTTACGAAATTGTAGACTTGTGTAGCTATACATTCAAAGATTGAAATGTTAAAAAATATATATTGTGTAAATATTTAAAAAAAAATTATTTCATTTAAATACATAATGTTCAGTTTGAAATAATATTTATTAATATTAAATAAAAATTTATTAGATCGCAATATATTTTCCTAGTAGGTCATTCAAAAAAAAAATTTGTTGACATGAATAGAGTTGGATTAGGCCGGTCTACAACTAAGAAAATTTATTTGGCTTGATAGGGATTTAGTTAAATGTACTAGATCTTTTTTCTGGGTGTGACGACATAATTAAAAAAAACGTGTTTTTCAGTATTTATTTTATGGTAACTATTCTAAAGAATATTTTTTTACAACATTTTTTTTGCTAAGAATTGCCGATAAGAGAGGTTGAAAAGAATTTTCGTTTTTTAGTTATTAATCATTACTTTTAAAGAAAACAAATTAATAAATTCTTGGCACTCTATTTAAATATGTTCCTTTTGGGTGTCAATCACGAATTTTTCACAGAAAACTCTGTTCTTGCTTTTCTTAATATAGTAAAATTTTCAACTTGATCCATCTGGTGCAAAATAGTCAAAATAAAATCGATTTTTGTCACATTTTCTTCCAATATTATTTACTATTTACTAGTAAAATTTTTTTTTTTCATTTCAAGATATACAGACAATCTGATATTATTTCTCATACAATTGGGGATAATTGTTCAGTAATGTAATAAAAACAAAATTTCTAATTTTATAAATTATGTTATAATATTTATATTGTTCAACAAAAGTTTTTATCAATTATTTATATTGAAGAAAATAATTTCTTCAATATAATACTACGGAGAAATAATATAATTTTTTTTTATATATTTTGAAATTAAAAAAAATCGTACAAGCAAAATAGTAAATAATGTTTGAAGAAAATATGAAAAAAATCGATTTTATTTTTTTTGATCATGTTACACTAAATGGATCAAGTTGAAAATTTTACTATATTAAGAAGAGCAAGAAAGGAGTTTTTTGTGATAAATTCATGATTGACACCCGAAAGGAACATATTTAAATAGCGACAAAACTTTTTCATTTTTTTTTTTTAAGTAATGATTAAAAACTTATAAAAAAATTACTTTTCAACGTCTCTTATCGGAAATTCTTAGCAACAAAATTTTGGTAAAAAAATATTAAGTAGAATAGTTGCAATAAAATAAAAACTGAAAAACACGTTTTTTAAAATAATGTCGTTTCTTTTTGGGTTAAAAAATGAAATTTTCCGGAAAACGTTTTTTTTTTTCAATTAGAAATCGATCGGCCATGTGGAATTTTAAAAATCGCTGGGGGCAGATTTTACATGAAAATAAAAAATGCAAATTTCTCGGTAGAATTGTTCTAGCATATTTTAATTTGATTTTTGTTGGTGCGAGAAAAAAGTTACCCAAGCCAAAAACGAAAAATGACATTTCTGCGTTGAAATCGTTCCATGTAATATTCAGAGGACGGTATCTGCAAATCAATGGTTTATGGTTCTTCAATTTGCTCGGTAATATCGAATATAACTTTTTGGTTGGCGATAATTGTGTATGTTTTGTTACAGCGAATGGAGGAGCGCGGATATGAGACGGAAGGGAAATCAACGTCGTTGGGATGGACGAGGGCGGCCCGTTTTCGCGAATGACGCTCAAACTGGCGCCCGAGGAACGTCTCTGCGTATAAATTATTGGCCGATATTTCAGAGGTGACGTCACTTCCGGCAATGTGCCGGCTGGTTTCCGTCGAATGATGGATGCTACTCATACCAATCTCAGTCCCGAGCCCCTCTTTTCCCCCCATCCTCGTTCTAGTCCACCAAATTTGCGTCCAACTCCGTTTGGTCTCTGTTTTCCCTTTGCTTCTCTGCATTATATACGTATGTATATGGGGCATTCCATACCAAGCCGACCAATCCGTGGTCCCGACTATTTTTTTTTGTACCTACTGAAAGCAGTCTCTCAATTTTTTTTTATTTTTGTCTCAAAATTCAAAATTGATCAATTTTTTCAGTTTATTTTTTAAATATCTCGAAAACTGTTATAGTTACGAAAAAATCGTTCTAGGTTCGTCTTAAGAAGTATACTTAGGGCTACGACGCTAGTGTCCTGAAAATCCACGATCGACATTAAATTTATGGTTCATTTTTTTTATCTAATAGCTTGTACGGATCTTAAAAGATCCTGAAATTTTTAGAAAGATGTTTTTTTTTCAAAAATATGAATTTTTAAATTTTTGTAAAAAATTTTTTTTTTTTCATCTCTAAGTAAAGTAAAGTTGAGCAATCATGTAATTTTGTAATTTTGAGCAGTACAGATTACATGATTGCTCAACTTTGCTTAGCTTGAAGGTAAAAAAAAAAACAAATTTTACCATGAATAAAAAATTAATATTTTTGGCAAATAAACACCTTTCTGAAAATAATGTCTTTTAAGATCAGTACAAGGTAATGTATAAAAAAAAATTGAACCAAAAATTTAATGTGGATCGTTGATTTTCACGATGTTTAAAAATTAAAAATTCTCCAAATTCATCATTTTTCAAAAAAAAATTTCGGGATATATTTTTTTTCCTTAGCCCCAAGTATACTCTTTAAGATAAACCCAAGCTGATTTTTTCGTAACTATAATGTTTTTCGAGATATTTAAAAAATAAACTTGAAAAATTGAAAAAATTGTGAAACTTTGAATTTTCAAAAAAAAAAAAAAAAATTTCTTTGGTAGAACTTCGTTTTACAATAAAACTAAACTTCTGACCAAATTTCATCGAAATTGAAAGGGGTCGATTCCAACTATTGGTCGATTTGACATGGAATGACCCCATTGCATTTCGAGAATATGTCTGATATTGGAAATACAACTCAACCTCGATTCCAGTCAGATTGAAGATGGGAGACAGAGAATATTTGTCCATACTTGCGGGAAATCCGATCGTACGATAATTTAAAAAAAATTGTAGAGTGATCGTTGTAACTAGTATTTTTTATGGTTAATTAAAAAACACTTTGGTACTGAATAAAATTATGGTTGACCATTTTACAATCGCAATACCATTTTGGGATAAGTTATGGTACCTTCGAGGACATATCTTATGGTGATCTGAACTAAAATTATGGTAACCACATTTAGAAACATTATAAAAATGAAAATTTCCAACTATAAAAGTTAGGACGAGTTTAGTTATAATTACAAATCTGGAATTTAGTTAGAATTACGAATAGAAGATACCATTTGTGATTTTTTTTCTAGATAGCGATTCCAATCCGAGGCAAATATTACAGAGTTGAAAAATAATACTTAAAAAAAATTGTTCCTACGGATGTCTGTGTGCGTTCAATTTTAATTATCATTTTGTGCGTTATTATAATAGCAAGAACTTTTACATCTGCCAAATTACATCACAATAATTACAGTACAAAATCCTTCAAATTGGAACCTTGCACAATATATCCTTTCTTTTTCCATAATTCACCAAGTTTATGGACTCGAAGTTCCGAACGTTCGAATGAAAGAAAAATGGACAAATATATTCTTTTAAAGAACAATTTTAAGACTTGATTAACATTTTGGAAATGATTCTTAAAATATCTTTGAATTTTTGAAATTTTTATTCATCAAGTTATTTACAAGCTCTTGTAATTTTTCATGAAATCAACACTTTTTCTGTTTTTTCGTTCAATCGAACGTTAAGAATATATAAGAAAATATAAGAAAATATGAGGAAGCAAGTTTCTAATTTTGAGGATTTTTATAGTTTGGTTACAACATTTTCAGTTAGGGCAATCCGAGATACAGGAACTACTTGAATTACTATTAATATTGCAGTCAATTCTTTTCAAAAGTGGCTTTTAAGGATGCTTTGCCCTGACCCAAAAATTTTATCCGATTGAAGTTTCCGGACTCCATGATAGAATAAAAACCTGAAAAAATTAAACAACTTTCGGCATACTATAAACAACAATTATCAATAACAATATTGCCCGAAAGTTATTAATAAATTGTTTAAACGAACAATTATTCAACAATTTAACCCTAAATTCTTTTTTTCTCAGACAAATCGAATGCGTTGATTTTTCTGAACGCATATGAATTTTTTCAGAATTTTCCCTCCGTTTTGAAATTCCCGTTTTGAGATTTTTGGAATAGCTGTATTTATGTATTTTTTGGCCGAGTGTTTTTGAAACTTTTCAAAGCTGACAATAAACCTGCATGAAAAAAACATACACAAAATTAGCAGTTTGTTGTTTGGATTTCTGAATGTTTTTTATAATTTTTCAAAGTAGAGAGAAAATTCTGAAAAAAGTTTTATGTGTTTAGGAAAATTAACGCATTAGATTTGTTTAAGAAAAAAAACGAACTTATGGAAAAATTGTTGAATAATTATTTGTTTGAACAATTTATTGATAAATTTTGGCCAATATTATTATTGATAATTATTATCGAAGCACTTAAACCCGAGTCGTCACGTTTTCCCTTATCGCCCGGTTTTACTATATTATAGCATCTCGCTTCGCGAGATTTATCGGATCGCTCGTTTCTCCCGATATTCGCCCAAAGCAAACTTAGAGTAAAATGTGAGGAATGTTTAAAAGTAGTTGTGGAAATTGCACGAAAAATGCGAATGAGTAATAAAATATGCGCTTGACACTCACTCATTTGACGCGATGTTCTCTCGATCGATGTGCAAACCTCAGAGATCCCGCCACGAAGGCAGACTGAGGATATTACAGCGATGGTTGATCGATGATTTGTCTTCAGTGGACTGAATGTTCGTCCTCGTGAAATTTCGACCGGAAGTGCAGCTCCTCGAATCACGCGCACATTGTTCTTCACACACTTCACTTTGTGTTTATTATTTTTACTGATTAATATAGAAACCGAATGCAACGAAAATTTAAAACGATTGTTTTTGACGTCGCATCTTTTTACACCAGAATCGATTTTTGGAATGTTAGAGATGATTAATTTTTGATTAATTAAAGAGATTTCGAATTTTTATTAAATTTAAGAAATTTTTAATTTTTTTTAATTCGACAGATTTCTGATTTTTATCTAATTAAAAAGATTATGAATCTTTATTTCAAATTTTGAATTTTTATTTCAGCTAAGAGATTTTGAATTTCCATTTAATTCAAAAGATTTTAAAACTTCATAGGATTTAATATATTTTAAGTTGTCATTGAGTTGAAAAGATTTTGAATATTTATTTGAGCTAAGAGATTTTGAATTTCCATTTAATTAAAAAGATTTCAAGACTTCATTGGATTTAATGAATTGTGAATTGTCATTGAATTGAAAAGATTTTGAATTTTTATTTCAGCTAAGAGATTTTGAATTTCCATTTAATTAAAAAAATCTCAAGACTTCATTGGATTTAATGAATTGTGAATTGTCATAGAATTCAAAAGATTTTGAATTTTAATACAGCTCAAAAGATTATATTTTTCCCAGCCTTCGATACGCGTAAAGAAATAAAAATGGCATATACCGTGAATTTACCTCGCGATGGACGCCAAGAACAGGTGACCTACGGTCGCGCGAAGCAACCGAAGCAAGTACGTTGCTTGCGAGAGAAACAGAAAACGATGGCGAAGGGAAAAAACTCACGTGGCGCATGCGCGCCCATCACCCAACGCGCCCGATACATGTGCACGGTAAATGCCACATTAAATTTGATCCCGAAATTTTTCACTCATTTATCGCAATATTTTCTTTGACTCACCGTCCGCCATGTTTTTGTTTCGTCTCGATGCACGTTTCCGACTCCGTGACGAATGTTTTTGGGCTCTCGCAAACGCGCGTCGTAACAATGGCGCGCGGGCCAAGCAAACTCGTAAAAAACCTCATCGATTCGTAACGACGAAGATTAATCGACGAATAATTCTTTCGTACCACCGTACGCTGCCTCACGAACATTTTCGCAGCGAATTTGAAACACACGGAGCTCAAGAATTAGCGAAAAACAATGAATGTACCGGAACGCGGTCAACAGATACGTTGTTTTCGCCGCTATGGTTGCGTGCAGCGCGAAGCCAGTACGTTGCGAGAAAAACAGAAAAAGATGGCGAAGGCAAAAAAAAAACTCACGCGGCGCATGCGCGCCCACCACCCGACGCGGCCGATACATGTGCGCGATAACTGCCACATTAAATTTAGTCTCGATGATTTTCAATTATTAATCGCAAAATTTTTGTTCACTCACCACTTTTCATGTTTTTGTTTCGCCTCGACCGTCTCGACACACGCTTCTGACTCCGTGCCGAATGTTTTTAGGCTCTCGCGAACGAGCGAATCAAAAATGGCGCGCGAGGCCAAGCAACCCGCGTAAAAAACCTCATCAACGCGGAACGACGACGATTCATCGACGAATAATTCCTTCGTAGCACCGAACGCTGCCCCACGAACATTTTCACAGCGAATTTGAAACGCACGGAGCTCAAGAATAAGCGAAAAACAATGAATTTACCGGGACGCGATCAACAGATACGTTGTTGTCGAACGAGATCCACGGGCGACTGGCGAGAGCGAACGAGAGCGCGGGCGTGGGGGTAGCGGCCGGAGAGGGAACCAGTGGGGGCGAGAGAGAGGGTGACGCGTAAAACGAGCACGCGATGCGAATGGGTAAGAGAGAGAGAGAGAGAGAGCGAACTCTCGAAAACACGACGAATCTGCCAACGGTCGATCACAATAACCTTCTGCCGAGATTTTACAAACAGCATACCGAGAAACAGCAAAAAAAAATTCAAAACATCGAGACGAACATACATACATACACATACATGATCAGCTTTTTTTTTCACCGAGCTCCTTATACGCGATATTATTTTTAGCTCTCGATTCGTAAAGAAAGAAAGATCACGTTTACCGAGAATTTACCGTGCGTTGGACGTCAAAAATGAAAAAAAAAACAATTTTTCCGAAAAACGATGATCACCGAAGCGCAAAACAAGTAGCGCGAGACAGCGAGAATGATGGCGAAAGAAAAAAATCTGCTCAACGAGCATTTTTAACGTTAACTCGACGCACACTGAGCTCAGAGTAAATTGAAAACAAAGAATTACCCAGAAAACGAGTGAGACGTGCGTTGTTGTCAAACCGAATCCAAGGACGAGAGTGCGGCCGTTAAATCAGCGCCCGTCAGCGACAGGAGAGTGGGAAAAGAGCGACGCGCGACGAGAGGAGGGGGGTATCGACAGAGATGGCGTTACGGTCGCGGTTTTCGAGTCGCGCTTACTCTGACCCTCTCTCTCTTTCACCCTTTCTTACCGTTTCTCCTCTGGCCGCTACCCCCACTCTCGCCCGTGGATCTCGTGCGATAACAACGTACCTGTTGATCGCGTCAAGGTAAATTTATTATTTTCCTCTAATTTTTCAGCTGTGTGTTTAAAATTTGCTATGAAAACGTTCTTGGGGCAGTGAAACACTCGGTACTACGAAACGAATTGCTCGACGATTAGATGAAACGTCTTCGTTACGAGTTCATGAAATTTTTCGCGTATTCACTTGGCCTCGCGCGCCATTATCGCATCGCTCGTTCGCGAGAGCCCAAAAACATTCGGCACGGAGACAGAAACGTGCTTCGAGGCGAAAAAAAACATAGCGAGCGGTGAATTAAAAAAAAGATTGCTATATATCAGTGAAAAGTATTGACAATGAGATTAAATTTAATGTGGCATTTACCGTGCACGTGTAACGGCCGCGTTGGGTGGTGGGCGCGCATGCGCCGCGTGAGTTTTTTTTCCGTTCGCTATCTTTTTCTGTTTTTCTCGCAACGTCCTTGCTTCGCGCGACCACAGCGACGATCGTTTCCCGAAAAAATCGTGTTTTTCGTTTTTGGCGTCCAACGCGAGGTAAATTCTCGGTAAACGTGATCTTTCTTTCTTTACCAATCGAGAGCTAAAATACATATCGCGTATTCGGAGTTTGATGAAAAAAAAAGCTGGTGATAGTGCGGAATATTTTTTTCTGTTTTCGACGCGTTGCACGATTCTTCATCGTCGTTGCTGCAACGGGAGTGGGGGGAATTGGTAGGAGAATCGGAGAGATGGCTTTTTGCGAGACACGACGCCCGCATATACTTCCACATATGCGATACGACTGACTGTACATTTTCTTCTCGATGTTTCGAATATTTTTTGCAGTTTCTCGATATTCTGTTTGTAAAATCTCGGCAAGATATAATTGAGATCGACCGCTGGCAAATTCATCGCGTTCTCGAAAGTTGGCTCTCTCGCTCTCTCTCTCTCTCTTACTCATTCGCATCGGGGCCGCGTTTCGCGAGTCGCTTTCTTCCTCCCTAGTTCCCTCTCCGGCCGCTACCCCCACGCCAACGCTCCCGATCACTCTCGTCCGTGGATCTCGTTCGATACGTTATCTGTTGACCGCTTCCCGGTACATTCATTGTTTTTCGCTAATTCTTGAGCTCCGTGTGTTTCAAATTCGCTGCAAAAATGTTCGTGGGGCAGCGTTCGGTGGAACGAAAGAATTATTCGTCGATGAATCTTCGTCGTTGCGAAATGATGAGGTTTTTTACGAGTTTGCTTGGCCCGCGCGCCATTGTCACGACGCTCGTGCCTCGTTCGCGAGAGCCCAAAAACATTCGGCACGGAGTCAGAAACGTACGTCGGGGCGAAATAAAAACATGACAAGCGGTGAGTGAAAAAAAATATTGCGATAAATAATTAAAAAATATCGAGAATAAATTAAATGTGGCATTTACGGTGCACATGTATCGGGCGCGTTGGGTGGTCGGCGCGCATGCGCCGCGTGAGTTTTTTCTCTTCGTCATCTTTTTCTCTGGCTTCCATTGTTTTTGGCGTCCATCGCGAGGTTAATTCACAGTACATGCTATTTTTATTTCTTTACGCGTATTGAAAGCTATTCAATGACAAAATTTAGTAAATTTAATAACGTTTTGAAATCTTTTTAATTAAATCGAAATTCAAATTCTCTTACCTCAAATAAAAATTCAAAATCTTTTCAATTCAATGACAATTCAAAATTTATTAAATCCAATGAAGTTTTGAAATCTTTTTAATTCAATGGAAACTCAAAATCTCTTAGTCTAAATAAAAATTCAAAATGTTTTCAATTTAATGTTTGAAAATTCAAAATTCAAAATTTGAAATAAGGATGCATAATCTTTTTAATTAGATAAAAATCAGAAATCTCTCGAATTAATTAAAAATTAAAATTCTCTTACATTCAAAATCGATTCTAGTGTAAAACGATGCGACGTCGAATTGGAAAGTCACAAAATATTATTATTTCAAGCCCCTTTCTCATTTCTCTCGTGGGTTTTTCGATCGAAAAATATCGTCGAAAAAAAAATCGCGTCTCCGGCATAAAACAATACAATCGTGTTAAAGTTTCGTTGCATTTGGTTTCTATATTAATCAGTAAAAATAATAAACACAAAGTGAAGTGTGTGAAGAACAATGTGCGCGTGATTCGAGGAGCTACACTTCCGGTCGAAATTTCACGAGGACGGACATTTAGCCCACTTAAGACAAATCATCGATGAACCATCGCTGTAATATCCTCAGTCTGCCTTCGTGGAGGGATCTCTGAGGTTTGCACATCGATCGAGAGAACATCGCGTCAAATGAGTGAGTGTCAAGCGCATATTTTATTACTCATTCGCATTTTTTGTGCAATATCCACAACTACTTTTTAGCATTTCTCACATTGAATGCGAACGAGCTTCGTGGCTTAAAAATAATTGCTTTTTATTAAAAATATTCCCTTAAGATTCTTCAGAAGGCCGAAAGAAAAAAAATTTTAAGATTTTTTTTGTCAGCTCCTTTATTAGCTGTGGCGATAAAACCTGTGTGTGTGTGTGTGTGTGTGTGTGTGCGCGCGCGCGCGTGCGTGTGTTCTGAGTTTTCGATGTAAATAATTAATAACTCGGGAACGCTTCGAGATTTCGAGCTCAAATTTGGTACACTTGTCGATCACGAATTGCTCTTCATTGTGAAAAAAAATTGTTTTAATTCTAACGGGTGTTCAGATTTTATGGACTTTTTCCGTTTTTGCAACAATGGCGTAAACGCTTTAACTTCTGCAATTTTGAAGATATTGCACGCAAACTTTGTTCATAATTAGTAAAGCTATTGATGTGGTTCGTTATTGAACTTGACAAAAATCAATCGAAAGATTTAATTTTTATCAAATTTTGATATTTTCGAAAAATATCGTAAACGCTGTGACTTTCGTAATTTTTGAGATATTGCACTGAAACTTTGTGCAGAGCTAGATCAATGTTATTTACTATTTCATTCAACAAAAATATATCCAAGGATTTAAATTTTATCAAATTTTTAATTAATTAGAAAAATAGCGTTTATTGCAGCTCAGGCTATTTGCGAGATATTGTACTGAAATTTTGTACACGTTCAAACTAGTTATCGAGGTTGCTTGCAAATGAATTTGGCAAGACGTAAATTTGAAAGATTTTGGCAAATTTGCACATTGATTACTCATGTTTTTCGATAGTTAACAAAGCTTTCTTTATGAGAAAGCCAAATTTGATCGCCTTACTTTATGATAATTTTTAACTTTATGATTTTTTATCAAGATAAACAAAACGCTCAAAATGTATGTCTCTGAACCAAAATAGCGCTTTGGAATTTTACATTTTATTTAAGACTCTTATAACATTTTAGTTTTCATAACAACTATTTAACTTGTTCCTTGTGGAGGCAAAAATTGGAAAAAATTCGACATCACAGTTCGTAGAATCTTTTTTGATGACTTTTTTCATTCTAACCCTAATTTCAGTATTGCTTCCATCGTTCGAGCAAACATTCAGCTGCAGCGGAATGAACTTTAAAAAAAAAAATTTTATCACTTCCACGGTCCTATCTAACAATACGTTATGTCAGGTACAAATACATATCCATTGTTAATTGTTTTTTTTTTCACAAAAATTGATACTCTCTTTTTTTCATCCCACGCAAATAGGCGGGCAAAAGTTTTTTTTTTATGCACACTTTGGCAAGATAGATGAAAATAAATGCACCGCTCGGGGGAAATGCGAAAAACGGTGGAGTTGGCAAATGGGCAAAGGGGGTTGGTTTGGTCGTTGGCAGCTAAAAATCGAAATGTAGTCACGAATTTGCAATGCAAACTCGCCCGAGCGCACCGCCCCAGGCTAAACGTACGTTCGTGTTCTCCAATGGATTCTGTTCAAACTGTATAATATGGATATGAGGAAATTATGAAAAAGAAGAGTTATGATTTTATTTCAAGAATAGTGAAAATCGCGTGAGGTGACAGTTGACGTGAAAATACGTCGGAGATTAACGTGTGAGAGATAAATGCAAGACTAAAAGAAGTTAAGGATGTTGAGTCCCAAATCGCGAATGATGAGAAAATTATGAAAATTTCGTATGTTTTTGGATGAATTATTTAAGAGGTCGTGTAAAAATTTCACGACGATTAGGAAGCTCGTTATCGAACAATTAACATTAATAAATTAAATTGAATTAAATGTAGTCTCATGGAAACTGATATAAGTTTGCGATAAGTTTTTTTTTTTTGACCTCTTAATTTTTTCATATCTACAATATATTGAAAGCAACGGAAACAAAACGAAGTTTATTGTTGAATATTTTTTTTATTTGTCTAAAAAAATGTTTTTAACAAAATGTTAATTGTGTAATAACGAGCTTCCTAATCGTCGTTAAATTTTTACATGACCTCTTAAATACTTCATACAAAAACATACCAAATTTTCAGAATTTTCTCATCATTTTTCATTTCAACCCTTAAGGAGGTTGAAGTAATGATGATAGAATTCGGAAAATTTAATATGTTTTTACATGAAGTATTCAGGAGGTCGTGTAAAAATTTCACGACGATTAAGCAGCTATTTATTGAGCACAACATTTACAAGTTTCATAGAGACTCAACATCCTTAACATTAACAAATTAAATTAAATTGAATCTAGTCTTATGGGAACTGATATAACTTTGCGATAATAGTACATTACATCACGAGACAGAAAATGTTTTTACGCCGAGTGATGTACGACATTTTATGTCACAAGGTGCAATATGGACATTTTCACGTCCGCTTGCGGACGTAAAAGCGTCCATTATTGTACTGAGTGATATAAAGTTTTTTTTTTGACCTCTCAATTTTTTAATATCTACACTATATTGAAAGCAACGGAAGCAAAACGAAGTTTATTGTTGAATATTTTTTTTATTTGTTTAAAAAATTGTTCTTAACAAAATGTTAATATTTTAGAAACGAGCTTCCTAATCGTCGTGAAATTTTTACACGACCTCTTAAATACCTCACATAAAAAAATGCCATACTTTCAGAATTTTCTCATCATTTTTCATTTTAACCCTTAAGGAGGCTGAAGTAATGATGATAGAATTCGGAAAATTTAATATGTTTTTACATGAAGTATTCAGGAGGTCGTGTAAAAATTTCACGACGATTAAGCAGCTATTTATTGAGCACTCAACATTTGCAAGTTTCATAGAGACTCAACATCCTTAACATTAACAAATTAAATTAAATTAAATCTAGTCTTAAGGGAACTGATATAACTTTGCGATAATAGTACATTACATCACGAGACAGAAAATGTTTTTACGCCGAGTGATGTACGACATTTTATGTCACAAGGTGCAATATGGACATTTTCACGTCCGCTTGCGGAAGTAAAAGCGTCCATTATTGTACTGAGTGATATAAAGTTTTTTTTTTGACCTCTCAATTTTTTAATATCTACACTATATTGAAAGCAACGGAAGCAAAACGAAGTTTATTGTTGAATATTTTTTTTATTTGTTTAAAAAATTGTTCTTAACAAAATGTTAATATTTTAATAACGAGCTTCCTAATCGTCGTGAAATTTTTACACGACCTCTTAAATACCTCACATAAAAAAATTCCATACTTTCAGAATTTTCTCATCATTTTTCATTTTAACCCTTAAGGAGGCTGAAGTAATGATGATAGAATTCGGAAAATTTAATATGTTTTTCCATGAAGTATTCAGGAGGTCGTGTAAAAATTTAACGACGATTAAGAAGCTATTTATTGAACAATTAACATTAAAAGATTTCATATAGGGACTCAACATCCTTAAGCCAATATGTAGTTACACTTCTGTGAGATATTCCAGTGAAATTTTACTGGTTCAATTTGACTCGCGTATTTTTTCAACCCTTCACGTGCAATCTTTAGCAGAATTACATAAAGTTCACCATATAGGAGAGTAATTTTAGTCTCTCCTATATCAATGCTTGCTGCAATGAAGCTATTCAAATGTCCTTACTTTTTAAACCCCTAAATTTAATGTGTCACCCTCGAAATATCGTAATGTCAGAAATAATTAGCTCAATATAGCGCAGTGCCAAAAAGCATTTTAATTTATGGGGTATTCCACGTCAAATCACGCGGTCATCGGACTGACCACCTCGGATTTTAATGTCCAATGAATTGTGGGTTTCGTTTGGCTCAAAATATGACCTCAAATGTTGAGAATTTTTTATGTCATTTTTTAGGGGTTGCCCGAGCTAAAAAAATCATTAAATTGAGGGAAAACACAAAGAGGGGCCTTTATGAAATTAATGAAATGTTTTCACGGCAACTAGGGTCCAAAATGGATATTTTCGTCATAGTTCGATAATGAGCCAAAAATAATTACTATTTTTTTTTGTATTTTAATTTATTATTTTCAAAAATTTATTATTTTGATTGTTTCTTGTAGTGAGAATAACAACGACAAAAATATTTTTCTAGTGAAACTTGATTCTTTTGATCTTGGTTTGAGAGTGAAACGACAACTTTTTTCGAAAATTTATTAGCCTCGATGACCTGAAATAAAACGGATGATTCAAACACAATTGAAAAATACAAATAAAAAAAATAGTAATTATTTTTGGTCCACATCAAACTATGACGAAAATATCTGTTTCGGGCCCTTATTTCTGTGAAAAAAATTGAATTAATTTAAAAAAGGCCTCGGTTTATGTTTTCTCTCAGTTTAATGACTTCTTAGCTCGGCGACCTCTAAAAAATGAAAGACAAATTTCTAAAAATTTGAGGTTATATTTTGGGCTATACAAAACCCACAATTCATGGGACATCAAAATCTGAGGGGGCGTGATTTGACGTGGAATGCCCCATATACAAAAAAAACGAGCGATTTTTTCCATTTATTTGTTCAAGGAGGAAATAAATATCTTGGACAACATAGCGTAACAATTTTCTATTTTTAAGTTATGAGATATTGTAAATTAACGTTGAATTTGACTGGGGTCATTCTAACCCCGAGTGCTTATTAACCCTCGCTGGTCACACCTCAAAATAATTTCAAATTGATCACACTCGGTCAATTTGACCCGACCGACTTTTTGGATGGTTGTCAAAAAAAAAAACACCTATATCTGGTGACTTACAAAAAATATAGGAATTATTTAGGTTTATTTCAGTATATGAAACAATTGTGTTTTTTTTTAATATTTACATGAAAAAAAATCATGAAAAAAAGACTTTCAAAAATCCAATTTTTACTTAAGAAATTGCAATTCTTTCAGTTTTAAAGATTTTTTGGAAAAATTTCTACACGATACTCTCAATATATGGTACTTCAAGACAAAAATACTACTCTCAATGTATGGTACTTTTCGGGAAAAAAAAATCCTTCGAATGCATGCGTTCCAAAAAAGGTATTTATTCCGCGATGTGAAAATATCGAAAATCTATTAGGGCTATACCTATAATAAATACTTCAAACTTCCACCAGAGGCCCGGGAAAACCCCACGAGGGCCCGGAAAGTTAGAGATATTTGAGCTCAAAGTGAAAGGGGTGGGGGTTGAAAAGTTGACTAACCAATATTTCGAACGACTGAAATCGCGAATTTCACCATTACGAGCGTTAGAATAACGAAGCGCCGAAATCCCGATCGCCAGAAAAGAGAAAGTCGCGAGAGCCGCCCCATGCGTAAGAGAGAGAGGAGGCGCATCCCTCTCTCTCTTACGCATGGGGCGGCTCTCTCCGCTATCGCTTTTCTGGCGTTCGGGATTTCGGCGCTTCGTTATTCGAACGCTCGTAATCGTGAAATTCGGGATTTCGGCCGTTCGAAATATTGGTTAGTTGAATCTTCGACCCTCACCCAGTGAAAGCTCGGGTCAATTTGACCCGGGATGACCAGCAAGGGTTAAAAATTAATGGTTTACATGCGAATTTTTTTCAACTCCATGTCCATCAAATATTTTTTTAAAAAGTAGGCGAAAAATGTATTCTACTATATATATATGCAAAAGTACACTGAAAATATTATTCTTATTCCTGAACGGTCCAAAAATTCGATGCATGCAATATTTGGTCACATAAATTTCGAGCCAGGAGGACTTTGCCGATACAATGGTGAGAAGCCGCATGAAAAAAAGAATAAAATATTCGTAAGAATGTAGGTTGTTGGTGAAAACGCGAGAGAAAAGAGAAGAGGGGTTGCAGTGAGGGTGGGGGTGGATGTAGAGAGCTTGGCGAACGACTTAAAATTCTTCTCACGCTATGGCTTACGCTATTGTCTCGATGTTTGGAACGAATTTGCTTACGTGCGCCCGAATGTGCCGTTAGTGCTTTCCCCGGCGGTTTATGTACCCCGAGTGGAGAATATAACGTTTTTTCCTCGGTTCCTCGCTGCTTTCGGATAACTCCCGTCCCGCCAACGCGACGATATATACACACGAATATAGACCGCAAAAAGTATTACGCGAACGTGGCGTTGACGCCGATTTTTTCCATGAAAATTTCAAAGCCACACTGAATTTTCCATTTACCTAGAGCTGAATTTTTTGCGCCTCGCTCAATCCACAATGCACGGAAAAAAATGATCAGTGACAATTCATGTGTAATATTTAAAAAATTACTGAATTCAATGCAGAATATACGGTTCAGAACTGTAATTCAGGCGTTTTACTGGGAATCCATTATAAATTGATGGATTTAATGTAGACCTTTTACGAAAAAAAAATTCAAAACTTTTTTATTTTTCGACAAAAATGGTTTAAAATTTAATTGAGTTTGCTTATAATACATAGCACTACAAGAAAAAAAAATAGTAGTAGTAAAACAATATAACAGGAAAAAAAATCGCACAAGATTTTTGCACTCGACCGGCTACTGCATAAAAACTCATTGTCTTAGAAGGATGCTAGAAGCTTGAAGGTGTCGTGGCATCCTCGAACCAATGACAGATGTCGATATAGGTCCTATTTTTTAAACTTTAGGTACTTTAAATTAAGGAAATTTAGACTTGGGGTGTTTTGTACCCCAGTGTGTCAAGTAAGGGTCAATCTACTGAGCTCATTTTTCAACGAGTCTGAGGCCCGAATGTTGAGTTCTTAAGATCTATCTTAAGATCAATCTTAAGACCGAACTTAAGATCGAACTATCCATTGAACTCAAGTTGGAACTTAAGATCGAACTTAAGTTCCAATTTAAGATGAATCTTAAGTCTTAACTTAAGTGTCATCATAAGTTCATACTCAAGTTAAAACTTTAGTGCGAACTTTTAACATCAATTTCGACTTATGTTCAAGCTCAAGATGGATCTTAAGATCAAACTTCAAACCAAATTTAAGTTAGAACTTAAGATCCATCTGAAGTTCGCACTAAAGTTTGAACTTAAGTATGAATTTATAATGTTACTTAAGTTCAAACTCAAAATTCATCTCAAATTGAAACTTAAGTTCGATCTTAAGTTTGATCTTAAGATAGATCTTAAAAACTTACAATTCGGGCCTAAGATCGATACAAGTGTGCTATTCTAATCATACTTTATGAAATGATCCCACAAACTATGCAGTTGCACTATCTGTTACACTATACGATACGCTATACTTTACTATCATTAGATTAAGAGTCAAAGCAGGAATAGCAAAAATGAAATTGGACCTTTGTACTCCATTCTGTGAGGTACAAAGGTCCAAACACGAATGCTTCAAATGGAATGGATCATTAAAAGGCTCATTGCGTTTAAAAAATTTCCGTTGACAGCTTAGGAAACGTATGAGTTTACTTAAAATAGAAAAAACACAATTACATGAAGTTACTTGGAATTTAGACAATTTATGCAATTGTCTTCATGATCAAGAACAGTCGGAGCATAATGTGCCCAACCCTTTACTCTTTTAGCATCGAGTCCATCCTTCCTGGTGAATAAAACAAACTGAAAACAGAATAATTTCTTTTCAGAAACACATCCAAAAGAGAGCGATCCAATAAACACGAGACATTCAGAAAACAACGCATTTGAACAAAAAACAAGGCTAAAACAACATTTATCAATTGGGATTTCTGTCACATGAGATAAGACAAGTAAACTATCTTTTGCAGTATTGCCCTCAAGTGTCTAAAACTTGTTTTTTCTGCATTTTATCATTTGGCATGCAATTAGTGTCGACGTAACTATTATGCCAGAAGTCAGATGACCTAGTAAGTCCCTTTTCAAATAGATAGTGCTCCTGATATTGATTTTATGGGGCTGGTCCTTGATAACTCCTCAGACCTTTGTGCCCCTTATTCGCCTAGATTTTTTGCTCTGAATGTGCCGGAAAATCACGATCTTGGAAACCTTCTACTTGCATTATTGGAAACGGTATGGCTGATTGATCCAATCCATACGCATATCCACTTCAGTGGCGAACATGAGCCACTTGACCCATATGACTCGGCTCGTTATCAGCTTTGCAGATTGTTATAAAATCGATGAATTGCGGACAATGAAACCATTTTTTTAGTCCAATTTTCGCTGAAACGTGAGCCGATTAGCTGAATATTCCCCTGTATATTATATATATAGCGAACGGTTTCTCCATCTGTCTGTCAGTCTTCCGCTGCGCGTGTCCTTCTCCGCTTGTACATTTTCCGCACACTGTGTGCCTTCGTATAAGCTTTTCCACCACTAAACCCTGGTCGTATTACTACAGAGACCCTCTATTCTATACCTTTCATTTCTCTCTCGTAGGATCGAATTTCCCGCCACGATTTTCACTGATGAAACACTCCGCGGAACAACCGCCCACGCACTGGCATTTCCGACGAAACGTGCGAATTTGGCAAAATTTTTGTGGCCAACGTGTACGAAGCAATTTGACGATTTACTGCATGTTCAGCGAACATCGGATCAAGAGCTGTTATGAAGAGATTTCAGCGTCCGATACCAAAGCCCCGGATTTACATTTAATGGGGCCATTTTGGGCACAGGAAGACCGAAAAGGACAGCCGGAAAATTGAGGAGTCTGATAGTCTATTAATTTACGGTATAATTAAAGCTTCGATATTATATATATATATATATATATATATGTATATATATGAGGCATTCCACATCAAGTCAGCCACCCCATTTTTCGAAATCGCCAAAAATCTCATACAAATTTTTAGAAAGTAGTTCCAACTACCGAGAAGATGTGTGATTTTTTTCAGATTCTTAAATTACATTTTTTAGCTGGAGAAAAATACAAAACATTCGTTTGTCCCGTTTTGTATCTCGAAAATTATTCATCGTACGAAAAAAAAACGTAGAAAACAAAATTTAGGATTTTCAACGTGCTTTTCACGGAAATTTGTTACAAAATCCTCCGAAAGCTCTTTATGCCATTTTCGGAGCAAATAATGTTTTGATATTTTTTTTCTCAGAATTGACATCTTCGATTATTCGTCTGTAGTTTCAACAGTTTTTTACTTGATATATTTACAGACTATAAAAAAATTTGGCGTAGTGGAGAATCCATTATTTCAAATGCATTTTTATTGATACAATCTATCGTTGTAGAGTGATTTAACGAAATAGTGTGGATATTGATATTTTATCATTATTAATCGTAGACAGGGAAAAATAATTAAATAGTCTCGTTTTGATACTGCGAAGAAGATTCCAGGAACAGAGCAGTATCATTGCTTTATTCCTAAAAATCATGCCCAAATCGAACTAAAAAAGTACTAATTGGCCATAGAAACGTCGATGTATCCAAAGAGGGTGAATTAATTATTTTTTGCAATCGAGAGACGTGAGTAGCCTTTTACTTTAATTTGAATAGACTTTATCGGTGTACATGGATCCATTGATAAAGTTTATTAAAATGTACAAACAGATATTTAAAAAAATGAAAATGAAAAAAGTTGAAAAAATTGAAAAAGTACAAAAAATAAACAAAAATGGGGGCTTTAGAAAATATCTATAGACAGTCTCAACCCTGTTAATGCACAGAGAAATTTGTGTACTCATTTGGGATGAAAAACGCATGGGAAGGAATGGATTTTCCACTGAGCCATTTTTTTTATAGTCTGTAAATATATCAAGTAAAAAACTGTTAAAATTACAGACAAATCGAAGCTGTCAATTCTGGGGAAAAAAATATCAAAACATTATTTGCTTCGAAAATAGCATATAGAGCTTTTCGGAAGAGTTCGTAAAAAATTTCAGTGAAAAGTACGTTGAAAATCCTAAATTTCATGTTGTACTTTTTTTTTCGTACGATGAATAATTTTCGAGTTACGAAATGGAACAAGACTTTTTTTTTGTATTTTTTTCCGGCTTAAATATGTAGTATAAAAATCTGAAAAAAATCACGAATTTTCTTGACAGTTATAACTACTTTATAAAAATTTGTATGCGATTTTTAGTGATTTTAAACAATGGGGTGGCTGACTTGACGTGGAATGTGTCATATATTTCACGAACAATTACATTGATTTTTAAATGCTAATGTCCGAAGGGTGGGACACAATGCTAATGGTCTAGTTATTGATATAAATGATCATGTCGGTCGATATTAATTGCGATCCGAATAAATTATCCGGTTTAATAATTATGAGTCGTCGATGAAGACTCCATGATGTAAATAAATCGTCAAAATTTTGTATTTTTATCGAATCCTATAATTGCACTCAATTGTTTCCATTTTAAAATCACTGATAATGAAATTTTTGTCTCTCTTTGAAATAAAGTGCTGAATTATTTCGTCATATATAATTTCATATACATATGTATGTTTGCGATCTTGGCACCAAAATAATGCTCTGTCTTTTTCACGATTTTCCACCGTGGCCCCGTTTGCGATCGTGCAGAACTTGGCAAAAGTTTCAGGGGAATCAGCGGCTGACGCGAGGAGTGTACCAAACGCATTAGTTTATCGTCGTTGGTGGGAAACAAAAAAAGAAGAAGATGGAAAAAATTCGGCCAGTTACCTAAACTCTTTTACCTACATACTCACACACAATGGCCTGACTTTTCGCTGTTATGTAATGACACGGAACTTGCATTCTATATTCCTGCTCGTCTACTTCTGGCGTTTCAACTCACTCCACTCAACTGACGTTCAGTGGTGAGTCAATTTTTTTTTTTCAAACAGCGATTAATTTAGAAACGCAGAGGTCATAGCCACGCATCAATAGCATGAAAAATTAGTTCGCTACTTTTTACAACGTACTTTTAGCAATTATTCGAATTCATCCAATGATCCATGAAGCTTCGTTCGCGTCTGTCAAACTTTCAGTTTTCATTCCTCCTAAACTTTTATTTAAATAAAAAAAAACAATATTCGTAAACAGACACTCCCAAAATTCGCTGAGAAAAAGCATTAGAATTTGCATATTAATATTTGTTCATTTTCAAGTATACTGATGTCCAAAAGTTTGGAAACACCCCGATTCCGCGTCGCATGAAAAGTTTCACTGCTCTTTTAAAAATAAAGATATTTCAATTTAATAAGCAGCATTTCAAAAGGGACATATGAGCGATTCTCTGTCAATTCAGCCACTTTTTTTCGACCATCTCAGATGTGCCCCATAATTGATTATATCAAAGTGCTACTAAAAAGCATTCTATGTGAATTTTTTCAGTTTTTTTAATTCAAAATTTTAGAAATCGCCGTTTTTTTTCCAAATGAATATTTCTCGGAAACTTGAAGTAACTGAAACAAAATGTCTATGCATAAAAGTTGTAGTTTTGTGTTAGCATTCGAGCGTAATATTTGAAATAATTTTTACGTTCCGGTAACGCTGATTTTTTACCAAAAAAGGGGATAATTATTATTTTTTATTAAAAAAAGGCAATTTTTTTGCTGAAAAAATTAGTCTTTCAGTATATCTGACGATATCGCAAAAAAATCGCCAGAGTCGCACGGATCGAGGTTCTAGGGTAAAAAAATGAAACCACACAAATTATTTTTTTTTTTCTATCGGAAACTCGTTAACGTATCTCGGAAACTTAAAGTTACTGAAAAAAAAATGTCTGCACATAAAAGTTGTAGTTTTGTGTTAGCTTTCGAGCGGAATATTTGAAATAATTTTTACTCTTCGGTAACGCTGATTTTTTACCAAAAAACGGGGAAATTATTTTTTTATTCAAAAACAGCCGTTTTTATTTGGCTGAAAAAATTATAGAGTCTTCCAGTATCTGACGATATCGCAAGAAAATCGCCAGAGTAGCACGGATCGAGTTCCGGTAGAAAAAATAATAATTTGTGTGGTTTCATTTTTTTTACCCTAGAACCTCGATCCGTGCCACTCTGGCGATTTTTTTGCGATATCATCAGATATACAGGAATACTCTGTAATTTCATCAGCCAAATAAAAAGGGCTTTTTTTGAATAAAAAAATAATTTCCCCCTTTTTTGGTAAAAAATCAGCGTTATCGGAACGTAAAAATTATTTCAAATATTCCGCTCGAAAGCTAACACGAGACTTAACATGAGACTTGATTTTGAATTAAAAAATCTGAAAAAAATCACATAGAATGCCTTTTAATAGGACTTAGATATAACCAATTATGGGGCATATCTGAGATGGTTGAAATAAAAGTGGCTGAATTGACAGAGAATCCCTCATATACAGTTTCATTTCGCTTTTTCAAAAAATTTTTTTTTCTCTTCTTGAACCCGGTACGCCCTTTGAAACATGGTTGATTTTTGGCTTTTTTTTGGAGTTGAAATTTTTACTGTTTTTCGTATGAAAACCTTGTGGGTGGGAGTATAAGCTTTAATTTTGTTCTTTTTTTTAAGTTCCGTACGATTTTTTTTCGCGAAAATATTCAATTATTCGTAAAAAACGACAATAATTATAAACCGTAGCGTATCTCTAAAACTACTGGGTTTTCGTGAAATCACTAAGATGGTAAGAAGTTGCTTACAATCATTTTGGTTTTAAATAAATTTGTTCAGAGTTTATGTTTCCAAATTTTTTTTTCGAAAATTCTCGCCACCGAGATATTTGTTTATCTTAAAAAATTGGGTTTCTTACCTCACCCACACGGTTTTTTCATCGGAAAACCTTATCTACGCGGATTTTTCATAGAAAAACTCATGTAGATGAGATAAGACTATAAGAGGCCCGATTGTTGCAAAGCTCCCTCCATAAAGAGGCAAAATCCAAATCCTCTAACGCACTCGAGTATAAATGGTTGCTCCTACCACGGTAATTCCTCCGGCGAAGTTTCTCTTTTGCGTGCAATAAAAACATTAAGATCCGCAGGTGAGGGTGGAATTGCGACCACAGAGAACACGCGCAAATATCTTTCGGGGCGAAACTTTGGGATATACCAGGTTCACTGCGAAAGTTCTTTGATGCCAGTGTATGCGCTCAGAGTCGTGTTCACTCCGACGTATCATTAATAACTCATGGTTTCCGTGGCTCATACGCGTATGAGACCAAATTCGAGGTGGAATGCAGTTTCCAGCTTGCATACACGTAACTTGTGTGCATAATATATATACCAATAGGGGGCGGTGTGATCGTTCAACCGCGTCTATTTACCTCTGTGAGTTTCTCGTTGACTGTGGACCGTACCTTGGGTCAAAGAAACTATGTGGTTTTTTAGAGTACCGCACACGGAAAGAAGATGCTGAATACCTTCTGTACCAGGATCCTCCACTTATTATGAAACGGACCATTATTTTCTCTCAGCCGTGACGATGAGATGAGTTCAGAGAGTCGGACGAAATTATATCTGACCAACTACGGTCAGGACAGCAAATAGTGAACGAAAGAGGAGGCAATGAGTGCTGGATAGCGTGGCACTTCATGCTGTTCACCCAAAACAGGGAGGCAAGTATTAGCTGGTTGGTTGTGTGAACGACCTTGTGTTTACATATTGGGTATTCCATATGAAGCCGACCAATCCGTGGACCCGACCATTTATGATTTTGTTGAAAATTTTCTATTCTTTTGTACGTACTAAAAGCAGTCTCTCAGAATTTTTTTAGATTTTTGTGCTCAACCCAACTAACTACAATAAATTGTTCGAAATTTGACACATTTTTTTTCTAATGCTCATAACTTTTTAAAAATCGGAGATATCAAAATAAAACAAAAGATTATTTTTTTTCCGTCTTGAGTTGCAGTTTTATTAAAAAAAATACAAAAAAAATATCGATATTTATTCTCATACGTTTTTTGAAGTTTTAAACACAAAATATTTTTTTTTTCAACTTGGACCCTTTTTATTTTTTTGAAAAAATTCACCACTTTTTAAGAGACATTATTACAGATACTGAAAAATTGGTAGTTTGTGCCTCTCATAACTTGTATTTTTTTTCTATTTTTTACCGCGTGTGAACTAAGGAATCATGTTTCCTCCTTGAATTAAAAAATAGACAAAAATACAAGTTATGAATATTACAAACTGCTAATTTTTTTATATCTGTAAAAATGTCTATTAAAACGTGGTGAATTAAAAAAAAAAAATAAAAAGGGTCCAAGTTGGAAAAAAAAATTTTGCGTTTTAAACTTCACAAAATATATTTTTCTTTCAACTTGGACCCTTTTTATTTTTTTGCAAAAATTCACCACTTTTTAAAAAACATTTTTACAGGTAATAAAACATTGGCAGCTTGTGATATTCATAACTTGTATTTTTTTTCTATTTTTTAATTCAAGGAGGAAACACGATTCCTTAGTTCACCCACGATAAAAAATATAAAAAAAAATACAAGTTATGAGAAGCACAAACTGTCAATTTTTTAGTATCTGTAAAAATGTCTCTTAAAAAGTGGTGAAATTCTTCAAAAAAATAAAAAGGGTCCAAGTTGAAAAAAAAAAATATTTTGTGTTTAAAACTTCAAAAAACATATGAAAATAAATATCCATATTTTTTTTTTGTATTTTTTTTATGAAACTGCAGCTCAAGACGGAAAAAAATGATCTTTTGTATTATTTTGATGTCTCCGGTTTTAAGAAAGTTATGAGCATTTGAAAAAAAAATTGTGTCAAATTTTGAACAATTTATTGTGGTTAATTGGGTTGAGACAAAAATCTAAAAACATTCTGAGAGACTGATTTTAGTACGTACAAAAAAATTGAAAATTTTCAACAGAATCAAAAATGGTAGGGTCCACGGATTGGTCGGCTTGATATGGAATACCTCATATACGTATATAGCCATAAAGTGGAAAAGCACGAGGACTAGGGGCTGCTAATATCGCAGTAAGGTGGTCCAAGTACCTTAGCTCAGTACGAGGATCGTTTCCTCGTTCAGGTATGCAACCGGTCTCCGTTTTGGGGTCTTAGAGAAACGCCTAGCTAAATTACCCTTGTGCCTCGCATGCATTTAACGCCAATGGTAACTCCACACCCGACAGATTACAGTCATCGCAGGACGAAACCGCGCTACGACCCCTCTCTTTCTCTCTCTCTCTGCTGTAAACCTCGCTTCATTCAGCGTTTTGCTTTGGTACTTGGCTACGATGCAAGTCCCCTTTAACGATACTTCGTTATCAAGAACGTGTCCTATAATATGTACACTGAAATCACTGGGAATCCAAATGATAACGTCTCTCGGATGTAGAGGAATCAGTTCTGTTAGCCTGAGACCAATTCAAAGGTTTCCCCCGTGATTTGATGCGCTCCACTGACTCATCGATCGCACAATTGGTCCAACGATCAACAACATTGAAGACTTCACCTCAGAGGTAAAGAATACCCATCATTGTCTCATTTATAGCGGACTGGTTCACGATCCAAGTGGCGGGACTTGGTTGATCGCATTGATATTGTACTGTCAGGCATCGTTCATCATGAAATTGAAATCAGTGGCACTTTGAGGGATTCACCGGATGATGAGCTTGGTGTTCGCTATTCTCAAGCCCAGTCATCAGTTCACTGCCAGTCGTGTCTAACGTTGAAATGGACTAAGGCTCCGTGGTATTGATATTCGCTGCTGCATATAGGATGTCCAATGGCACGTTGCAATTCATCCATTGAAAAGAGTGGAACATTTTTTGGAACGCCAAACGCCTCAATCTTGCCCATAATCATCATACATTAATTGATGCTGTCAATTTTTTTGCCCGTGACGTTGGACCAATTTATGAACTACCTCAGTGTAATATATCGCATGCACAGACGTCAGCAGAAAATAAATTCCGAGGACTTTGCAAACAGCGGGTTCCTCCTCTAGGGCTCGATACCACAGACGATTTTTTTCCTGAATCAGAAACTCGAGTTTCTATCTGTCTCTCTTTTGCACACATAAGAACCAGGCTGCATCCAGTGGAAAAAGGACCGACATGATGATGCGATAACGGCGACAATGGAGGTATGAGGGTAGCATAGAGAGAGAGAGAGAGAGAGAGAGAGAGAGAGAGAGAGAGAGAGAGAGAAAGAGAGAAAGAGAGGAAATCATCGACATAAAAGTTCTCTCAGCGTGTACAGACGAGAGCTTGTACATTCGAGCACGGTACCCGTAGACCCTTGAAGTAATTTCCCTATTGGAGTACAAGAGACGAAGCGCGAGAACAGTATCGAAAGTGGGAAGTTCCGGGCTTTGGGTCCCTCCGTTGGTTATATATGGGGCATTCCATCCCAAATCGGACAGTTTGAAAAACTTGTTTTTGTTTATTTCCTCAATTTTTTTTATGTTTTCGAGTACCCATCAAAAGACCCTTCCTGTTAAATTTTAAGATTTTTTTTGATTACCCGTTCAAAAGATATTGAATTAACAAAAAAAACCACTCTTTTTTGGTATTTTGGTCATAACTTCTTTAATAATGGTCCAAATTAAAAGTTTTTTTTTCAAAATTTTTGTTTTTTATGGCCTTTTCAGAAAAATATACAACAAAAATATTCGACGTGTTTTTGAATGAGTTTTTTGAGTTTAAAACGTTAAATCGCGTTTTTAAAAGTGAATGTCATTTTTGATTTTTTTTTAAATTTTTTGTTTCAAACATATATCTATTCAAGAATTTTTAAGACTAGTCCGATCGTGGGTTCTCAATAACTACTATTTTTTTTTTCGATTCTTGAAAATTAAATTTTTTTTTTAAATAAATTATTATGAATACCAATTTTTGCTACTGTATAGTATTTTTTTTTAACATTTAGAATTTATTTTGACCCGATTTTTGTTACTGTATAGTATTTTTTTCAATAGTGAGAATTTATTTTGATCCAATTTTTGTTAGTGTATAGTATTTTTTCAATATATTTAGAATTTATTTAAACACTTTTTTATTGTCAACAGGTTCTTAAAATTAATAATTAATCGTTAAGTCTGTATATTAACAATAATAACAACAGTTTTTATTTATTCACGTATTTTTTTGAAAACCTTACGTATACGATTATTTCCTGAATTAGAATATTCCTTTGCCAATACGTTTCCGTTGCTCGCATTGGAATAATTGAATGAAATTTTTGTGTCCCCCTGTGATTGACTTCGCAGTATTTTATCGCAAATAAAATCTTTCTTTTGCATCTGAATAATGTTTCTCATGTGAAAATTTGACAGCAATATTCGGTAAACTATTTAGGTTCAATGCCCACTCATACAATTCTTGAACTGTTGTTAAAAAATACTATACAGTAACAAAAGTTGGTATTCATAATAATTAATATTAAAAAAAAAAATTATTTTCAAAAATCGAAAAAAATAATAGTTATTGAGATCCTACGATCGGACTAGTCTTTAAAATTGTTGAATAGATAGATGTGTAAAACAAAAATTAAAAAAAAATCAAAAATGACATTCACTTTTAAAAACGCAATTTAACGTTTGAAACTCAAAAAACTCATTCAAGAACACGTCGAATATTGTTGTTGTATTTTTTCTGAAAAGGCCATAAAAAACAAAAATTTTGAAAAAAAAAACTTTCAATTTGGACCATTATTAAAGAAGTTATGACCAAAATACAAAAAGAAGAGCGGTTTTTTTGTTAATTTAATATCTTTTGAACGGGTAATAAAAAAAATCTAAAAATTTAACAGGAAGGGTCTTTTGATGGGTACTCCAAAATATTAAAAAATTGAGGAAATAAAAAAAAAAGTTTTCCAAACTGTCCGATTTGGGATGGAATACCCCATATATAAAGTTGCCTACAGCGGGAACCGCGGGTTGGAGGAGGGATGAGGCTTGAAGTAAAACGTACTCACACACGTTATGAGAAAAAAGGCAACGGTACATACACATCACATGTGAGAGTGTTTTGGTCGGGACACGCTAAAGCCAGGGAAAGACCGAATAGGCGAGCGCTCATAAAAAGTACGGGGAAATATGTCTATGCATATGTGATATGGATGTGTGCATGGCAAAAGTGGGCAGAAAAGCCCATGTGTGTTTGTGTGTGTGTGCGTATGTGGAAGAAGCAACAGAGAGGCGAGCAAAAGTAGCAGTGCAACCGCACACGGAAGGATGCACCCGGTGGTTCCACTGACGTGCTTTACGAGGGAATTCAGAAAAGTACTTTGGCAGTAGGGCAGGAATATACATGCGCATGTATATGTGTAATGTATAAAAAGCGAATGAGGTAGATAGCGGAAAAGAGTGAGGGAGAGTGAAAGAGAGTGACAGAAGGGTGTTGCGAAAGGGAATGTGGAAGCACTCGGGCAATGATTGCGCTGGGGGAAATCGGCGATGAACCAATAGGAGTCCAATAATAGTACGTAGCGTCACATATATAGAGATCAACAGACACAGACACAGACTTAGCGGAGTATTCTGGTTTAGAATTTTGAAAAAATCAATTTTTTTTCGCATTCTCAAAGTTTAGAACTTTGAGAATATATCCTCCAAGGAAAATGCTTCAATTCCAATAATTTGAGGAGTTATAGATATGTAACATGTAACATAGTGATGCAGAAAGTACGCCTGTCACGTCAGAGCTTAAAGCCCGGTGTACACGGTGCAAGTTTTCGTGCTGGTTTCTCTGCTGGATTTCGCTGATTGGTGGAAAGCTTGGTGGGGGCTAAGCGCTAACCAATCAGTGAAATCTAGCAGAGAAACCAGCACGAAAACTTGCACCGTGTACACCAGGCTTAACTTTGAGGGAGCATTCTCGTCTAGAATATTTCATTTTTTCCAATCTTCAATGTATCACTCTCTATCGCCCCTACTTTTTTTATATCAACATTTTTTTTAATTACTATTGTAAAAAAAATTAAAAAATATGAAAAAAACGGTCAAAATAAGCCTTCTTTGGTCAGGCAGCCTCCATTTTGTGGACACATTTTTTTCCGTTTTCTCTGAGGTCAAAGCTATAACGACATTCTTACTGATCAAAATCTTTTTTTAAATTTTGTATCAGAAGGATTGCAATCGTCTCAGACAGCAGACCTTTTTTCAGCCTTATCTTTAACAAATTATAACTTATTTAATTTTCATTTTTTTTCTTAAAATTTTTGTTGTTATCACAATATTAATAAATATGATGATACAAAAAAATAGTAAGGATATTTTCCGTTTTTGTTTTCGAACTCGACAAAACGCTCAAAATGTATGTCTCTAGACCAGAATTAACTTATTTAAGGATGTTGAGTCCCAAATCGCAAATGATGAGAAAATTCTGAAAATTTGGTATGTTTTTGGATGAAGTATTTAAGAGGTCGTGTAAAAATTTCACGATATTTAGAAAGCTCGTTATCAAACAATTAACATTAACAAATTAAATTTAATTGAATGTAGACTTATGTAAACTGATAGAACTTTGCGATAAGTTTTTTTCTTGAAAGCAACGGAAACAAAACGAAGTTTATTGATAAATATTTTTTAAATTTGTTTAAAAAATTGTTTTTAACAAAATGTTTATTATTTAATAACGAGCTTCCTAATCGTCGCGAAATTTTTGCACGACCTCTTAAATATTTCACACAAAAACATACCAAATTTTCAGAATTTCCTCATCATTTTTCATTTTAACCCTTAAGGAGGTTGAAGTAATGATGATAGAATTCTGAAAATTTGGAATGTTCTTACATGAAGTATTCAGGAGGTCGTGTAAAAATTTCACGACGATTGAGAAGCTATTTATTGAGCAATCAACATTAACAAGTTTCATAGGGACTCAACATCCTTAATTTCGATTTTTTTTCTTTAAATTTGTTTTGGTCGAAATATTAACAAAAATTTTATAAAAAAATTGTAAGAACATTTTCCGTTTTTGTTATCGAGCTCGACAAAACGCTTAAAATGTATGTCTCTAGACCACAATAAAGCCTTAAGGGGTTACATGGTTTTGAATATTTGGAAAAAAATATTTTTTTACCCAATTATTTAATATGTCTAGAGTATTTTCCTAAAGGTTCGAGTCCATCGGAGCAAAAGTCTAAAATGGGGAGAGCCTTTGGAAATTTCTCTCACTATGCTAAACCGGCCGATATTCCGGCATGCTGTCATATTCATCCAAAATTAAATTACAGACGATTCTTGAACTGTTAAAAGTAGTGTCGTACACGTAAATTATGAATCCTGAATATTAAATCAATTCACAGTCTAAGATTTCTCTTAAGGGAACGCTTAACTTGCTGATATATTGGTTCAAGTGGTCGGGTATTGGGACGTGGTCGGGTATCGGGTCATTTACCTTAACGGAAGAAAAGCAAAACATTCTATAGACGTAAAAAAAAAATAAGAGTAAGAAACAGAGTTGCCAGTGTTAGTACAATTGTACTAGATCTAGTACTTTCGTCTACTATCTAGTACGCTAGTACGACGATGACAAATCTAGTACGTTTTTTAAATTTCAGCCATAAGGTAAACGGCCCAGTTACTGACCCTTCTAGCGCGGCAGCGTCGGATTTCGACTATTTATTCATGTGTGATATAGCCAAACCGGAAACTAATGGTTTCAACGTGTGCATTAAAGCCCCCCAAAGGAGATTCACTGGTTATGAAAGTGAAATAATCAAGATTTATTAATAAAATCATTGTTTTAATCATGCTTCTCTGCTGTCCGGGTTACTGACCCTGTACATAAGCCCCATCTTCGTTTGTGAACCCTACGTGTACCGATTTCGATTCACTGGTCTATTTCTATTTTTAATATCTCCTTTAGAAAGGTCCCTCTCTCCAATAATGAAAAGTGAAAAATTCTCTTCGATTAGCCGGTAATTGGATTATTATTCGACAAAAACTGTATTTATGGCAATCAAAATGGTGCCGTTAGGGTCACTATCTGGGACAGGGTCAGTAACTGGGCCGTTTACCTTACTGAAAGTTTTCGACTCTGAAAGTAATTTACGGTCTCGGAAATTCAGTTCGGAATGAGACTTCGCAGGTTAGTAGTATAGGCAACCTGCATGAAATACAGAAAAATTTAAGCATGTGTTGACTGTAAACATGCATACTGTTAGCGCCATCTTTTTTGCAAGGCGCAAGTTTTTACAGGACATTTTACTTGCACGTACACAGCAATACATGGTCAAATATTGCGAATGTGTGCTCATGCAGGTTGCCCATACCTCAAGGGTGTCCACCCAGAAGAGTTCTAAAGCGCACTAGCCAAAATATTCCGAGTAAAAGAGTACTAAAGTTTCAAGCGAAGCTCGATTTTTACTTGCAGCCCAGCCATATCTTACCTACGCATAATTTTGCACACATTGGCTCAAATATCTCCAAACATTTTTTTAATGAAAACAAAGATTCTTTTATGAAGCTAGGTTATCGCCGCAGTATTCCCGGTTTTGCGTTTATTTTCATAGTCATGTAATTTATCCCCGATATTCTAAGAATGCATGCAGGACTCTTCTATATTTACGGTCGGTAATTAGCTTAGACACTTGTTAGTATGAAACACCTCCAATCTAGTACTTTTTGTAAGCCTGGGCAGTACGAAATAAAATTTCACACTGGCAACACTGGTAGGAAATGAAATGAGAATTTCTGTCGTTGCAAAGAGGACAATGGTGCATCTTTATATGCCTGCATCGATAGGATGTTACGAGGCTTTCACCCTGAACCCTCGTTTCTTGCCGTTTGAGTTACCTTACACGGGAGACTCACGATTGCGCCATTGATGGGACAATAAGAATGAAAACAGTGGGTTTTCCGTGTTGGTCTGGTATGGCAATGGAAAAACATTAGACGGAGAGAAGGAGGAAGAAGGAAGAAAGTAATATGGCGCCGTGGGCAGACACACAAGGGGGTTTATAACAAGAGAGCCACCCTGAAGCGCCCTTTCCGGACCATTCGACTTCATGCGCGACAGTATATAACGGGGTAATACAATTTGTCTGAATTTATTGCTCCGATACGAGATAGCTTGGGCTGCCGAAGGGGGTGCGCACCGGTAACGGTTGGAGGAAGCATAGTGAGAGAACCGTCGTGGGCGTTTGCTGAGAAGCAACGAAGGTTCGTGTGTTCATGAACACTCCCGTCGAAAAGTATGGAAACACCAGTCAATATTTCTTGCTGCACTAAAAGTTGCATAACTCCGTCAAAAAACAAGATAACCGAATTAAAAAAAAAGCCTTTCGACGGGAAAGAATTCACCTTTATTGTGATTTTTTAAAATATTTTTTATTTTTTTTCGATCCGTTACGCATTTTTGTACATGACCGTTTTTGGCGTTTTTTCGACCATCGCGAATTAGGCGCATAACTTGAGGACATTTTTTTTCGTCTCTTTTATCTACGGTACATTTGAAAGTGTTAGCAGACACTCCATTTTTGTTTTTAAAAAATGTTCGTACGAATTTTTTTCGCAGTTATTTTACTTTTGGGTAGAAAATATAAATCTTGAAAGATGCAATGTAACTCAAAAAATATAGAGTTTAAGAGAAAATTTCTGATTGGAATTTCCGTACTTCGTGATACAATAAAAATCTTAAAAAAATCAGCAATATTTGGCATGTTACAAATAACAATTATCAATAATAAGATTACCCAAAAGTCATTAATAAATTGTTTAAACAATTTATTAAGCAATGATGAACAATGGTCAATAATTATTATTGATCTTTATTGTTTATAGCATGCCAAATAGTGTTAAATTTTTTTAGATTTTCATTGTATCAAGAAAAACGGAAATTTCAATCAGAGACAATTTTTTGCTGCAGCGTCATCATCAGAGTTTCGGGTGGAATTGTAAAAAAAAAAAACTTTCACAGGAAAATTCTATAATAATTTCAGGCGATTTCATGTATACGTACGCTACTTTTTTAAGACCTGACATTTTCTCTCAGACTCTATAGTTTTTGAGTTACGTTGCATCTTTCAAAATTTGTCTTGCTTATCCAAAAGTGAAATAACTATGCAAAAAAAATCGTAAGAAAATTAAAAAAAAAAAATGAAAATGAAGCGTCCGCCAATCCTTTTCAAATCAACTACAAATGAGAAGGATAAAAAGAAATTCCTTAAATTATGCGCCCAAAAAAGCCAAAAAATGATCACGTACAAAAATGTATACTGGATCGAAAAAAAATCATAAAAAATACTTGGAATAAGCAAAATAAAGCTGCATTCCTTCCCATCAAAAGGCTTTTTTAAAAATTCGATTATATCGATTTTTGATGGAATTATGCAACTTCTTATGCGGCAAGAAATATTCACTGGTGTACGGAAAAAAATGATCAGTGAGAACTGCTGAGATTCCCATTAATTTTTACAGTTTTCCTCATCAACAGCGCCCCCTGGAAGGGCGAACAGTGAAATTTGCATATTTCTTTGATACAATATACAGATGTCACGTATGACATAGTGCATGCCCATCGAACGAATTTTTACAGTGTGGAACAGTAAAATGTACACTACGTGAAACGTTATATTTCTGTTGTATCCGGTGAACTTTTTACACATTTCACATTGTAAAAATTATCCAGGGCCCGTGAAAAAATTACAGTGTACATTGTAAAAATTGAAAAGAACGTAGTATATTTTGCGGTACGTTTTTTATTTTTCACTGAAAATACAGCAATTTCTAAAATAAATTATAGTGCAGTGAAACGTTTCGATATTTGAATAAATTCAAATTTATTCAAATATTGCAATAAACCGTTATTTATCCTCGCTCAGGCTCATAGCTACGAGGACTTGTACTTGACTAATTAATCGTGCGATCAATTGATGAAGCGAGTTTAATTTAACCTCGCACCCATAAAGAGAACGAGTGTCACCGAAATGCAATGGTGATCCGTTAAGAAAATGTAGTCTTCAGTCCATAGGACTGCTCGACCACAGAACGCGGGTGATGTTCCAACAATTGTATGTCAATCGAGGACGCCGATGTTGGTAATACACCGGACCTTATAGGTGCTCGGTGGCTCTCTCGCTGGCGCGAGAGGGCGCGCCGTCCGACGCCATCTAGCGGATCTCGGGCGAAATGCAGAGATCGTGGCATGCCGCAGGTCGTCCCGTTACAGTGCCACACTGTAAAAATTGAAATTGACGTTGCATATTTTGCGGCGCGCATTTGATTTTTCACTGGCAACACTGCAATTTCTAATTATGAGCTTTGAACATTCTACAGAGACCATTGTAAATTTTACAGTTCAAACACAGTGGATTTCGTCGTTTCTGCTTGTTATTTCTACTTTGTCATTTTTTTCGGGTGAACATTGCATTTTTCACAGTGTAAATCAGCATTTACAATGGTTTGAAAAGTAGAAACTACATTGAATCCATCAATTTATAATGGATTCCCAGTAAAACGCCTGAATTACAGTTCTGAACCGCATATTCTGCATTGAATTCAGTAATTTTTTAAATATTACACATGAATCGTCGCTGATCATTTTTTTTCCGTGTGTTTCCAAACTTTCGAGCGGGAGTGTATGTATTTGTGTGTTTATATAGCGCTATGCGGCCCCTTGTGGAATCAGCTCCCACGATCATGGTCTGACTATTCCCGGTCTTCTCTTCTAATGCTCACTCGTTGCTCACTGCTACGTTATACACCCCTGATACACGTTTTCACGCACACATACTCACTTTCATTGCTCGATTATCGTTGCTCAACTGGCGTGCTACATTTCTGGCCCTTTTCTCTCCTCCTCTTTCTTCGCACGAGCTGCAATTTTGACTTTCCCATGAATTACCGTTATTTGGCAATACCAACAGAACGATCGGCCACTCTATCGCAATTGCCTGGTCAGGAAAAGACGGAAACGACGATTATGTTGTTTGGTCGTCGATTCGTTTTGTACAGAAAGGTCTAGCTGATGGCAAATACGTGATGTACGAGGCTGGACACAAACGCAAATATTGTTGACGGGTAGCTACGTTTCATCCTGAAATTTGTTGGCTGATCGAAATTACGGTGATACCTCCGGTAGCTTAATGATAACATGGTCGATATGTGGCTTTGACGATTTTCCAAGATAAGTAGAATTGGCCTAGTGCTTGGATAAGTAGCTTTCATTATTTGTTTGTATTCTTCAGCAGGAAATATTTTTTCTAGAAACTCGAAGGGTCACATGGATTTGAAAATTTCAAAAAAACCTTTTTTTCATTTTTCCATATAGCAAGACAATACCTCTCATCAAATCAACCGGAATAAAAGTCAAGGAGAGAGAGCTCTTAGAAATTTCCCTCAATCTTTTTTCTGAAAATACTATTTTCAGAGTCCCTCAGCTCCTTTCCTTAACAGCTCAGTTTCCTTAACCTTAACCTTCCGTGGTCACACTAGGTCAAAACGACCCCACGACTGCTTCCCTTCTTTCTTCTTTATGAATTTTTTAAAAATCTATAGTCATTTGATTTTTCATGAACTAATTTTTAATACATCAATTGGAATGTTTGCAGGATGTTCTGTAATTTTTTGAGATTTTTCCGACCGATAGTTTGGTCACGATACTTGTTCAAATATGGACAAGGTCAAATCGACCCAGATAACTGTGACCAAGGAGGATAGTTGGGCAAAGTACTTGAAAGTACTTCAAGTATCAAGTACAAAGTACCGTAGGTACTTGAAGTACAAAGTACTCGTTACTGGCAAGTACTTGAAAAAAATCAAGTACCAGTATCAAGTACTTTTCAAGTTTTTGGGGACGTCCCGTCTAAATTCTGGTTCTTGGGTCATTCCATGTCAAATCGACCAAGAGTTGGAATCGACCACTTTCAATTTCGATGAAATTTAGTCAGAAGTTTTGTTCTATCATAAAACCAAGTTCTACCAAGGAAAAAAAATTAAATTTTTTTTTTCGAAAGTTATGCAAAATTCAAAACTTGACCATGTTTTAAAATTTTTTTCTAAATATCTTGAAAATTGTGATACTTATGAAAAATCGTTTGTTCCGTCTTGAAGAGTATACTTGGGGCTACGAAAAAAAAATATTCCTACAAAAAATTTAACAATATGATGAATTTGGAGAATTTTGAATTTTTTAAAATCATGAAAATCCACAATTAACATCGAATTTTTTGTTCAATTTCTTAAATATAATACTTTGTACTGATTTGAAAAGATCCTGAAATTTTCAGAAAGGTGTTTTTGTTGTTTCAAAAATATGAATTTTTTAAAGTTGAGCAATCATGTAATTTTGTAATTTTGAGTAGTTAAAATTACATGATTGATCAACTTCACTTAACTTAGAGGTAAAAAAAAAGTTTTACCAAAATTCAAAAATTCATATTTTCGAAACAAAAGAAAACACATTTCTGAAAATTTCAGGATCTTTTAATATCAGTATAAGGTGTTATATAAAAAAAAAATATATAAAATTTAATGTTGATCGTGGATTTTCACGATTTTTAAAAATTCAAGATTCTCCAAATTCATCGTTTTTCAAAAATTTGTTTTGGAATATTTTTTTTTTCCGTAGCCCCAAGTATACTCTTTACGACGAACCCAGAACAATTTTTTCGTAACTATAACAGTTTTCAAAATATAAAAAAAATAAACTTCAAAAAATGGTGACATTTTGAATTTTCGAAAAAAAAATTCAATTTTTTTCCTTCGTTAGAACTTTGTTTTATGATAGAAGAAAACTTCTGACCAAATTTCATCGAAATTGAAAGGGGGTCGATGCCAAATATTGGTCGATTTGACATGGAATGACCCATATTCAAAGGCTTTGCACATGCAACCATCAGCAAGACACATTCAAAAGTACTTGATACTTGTACTTAAAAAAAGTACTTCAAATACAGAAAAGTACTTGAAATTTTCAAGTACGGTACTTCAAGTACAGGAAGTACTTGAAAAATTTAAGTACAATACTTGAAGTACTTTTTAAGTACTTTGTACTCGCAAGTACTGTACTTCAAGTACCTGCAAGTAACGAGTACTTTCAAGTACTGCCCAGCTCTGATTAACAGTAATAAACAATTTCTTGATTAGTTTATATCGATATTCTAATTCTCGATTTACTCCTTAGCGAAGCACAAAAATATATATACAAACATAGATGTGCATTTCACAATCGGTATATTAAATGCACGAATAATTTTGCAATATTTATCGTGAAGTTTTCGACAACGGTTGGAAGCTTTGTCTCAGAGACGGGAATCAGGAAGAAATTTTCAATTTTCTCAAGTCTCCGTCGGAAAATACAGAAGGAGAAGCATTATTCCGTGGCTCTTTGTTTCCGTAAGCCGCAATATTGCAAAACCCATCGTGTTTGCATGGTAAACCACGAATAAACGGAAAGGCAATGCGGAGTCGACGACAATGTTTCGTAATAAAACGAAAGATTTCTCTTGAATCGCGCAATAAGATTTTGAGCGACGTGAACTACTAATCGTACGAAAGGGGCGGAATGTAACGTGGAAGAGAGAAAACACCCGGGGCCAGGGTTTTGCTGGAATGTGTGGTTAATGGTGAAGTAAAATCGATAAGGCGAGAGAGAAATTGAAGAAAGGAGCAGAATGGGCGAATAGAATGGTGAATAGCTGGAGGCAAAGCTCAAGGATTTGTTTAATGGGCTACATTTACCGATAGTCCCGAAAAAAATGGCCGAATACGGAATTTTTTTCTAGAAAATGATTGATAAGAGAAAGCGCCGATTTCTGTCAACACAAAGATACATATGTTGAGAGTCTTAAAAAACATCGAAAATAAAGAACAAAAACAAAAACATGACCATCAGTCGGTAATGAATTTTTGTTTGCGTTCCACCTGAAACGATCCATTTAAAATGTAAAAGCCAAACCGTTCATTAAAGTTTAAAATATCTACGATCAATTGACGATCGTCGGTTCGAAAAATGAATTGAAACTTGGGCATACAAAATCCATGAAAAAGTCGTCATTTTGACGTAGCTATTAAAAAAATAAAAATCAACTTTTAAAAAATGAGACCGTCTACTTTTCTCACTGTATTTTCCGTAAATTTGGGAACAATCCATCGGATGCCTCGCAAGATATCACGGTGACCAACTTTAAAAACAATGTTTTGAGAAAAACGCTTCAAGTTAAAAGTTTACAAAGCTTAAAGTTAAACAGGTTCTTATCCGCTTGAAATTTCCGTACTTCTTGATACAATAAAAAACTGAAAAAATTCAGCAACATTTCGCATGCCATGAACAACAATTATCAATAATAATATTGTCCCAAAATTATTAATAAATTGTTTGAACAAATGATTAATCAACGATATTTCCGTAAATTATTTTTTTTCTGAAACATATCGGAGGCGTTAATTTTTCTGAACGCATATGAATTTTTTCAGAATTTTCTCGCTATTTTGAAATATCCTTAAAAAAACTATAAAAAAATTGCCCATTTTGTATATATTTTTGCACACAAGTTTATCGTCAGCTTTGAAAAGTTTCGAAGACGATAGGCCAAGAAATACATAAGTGCAGCTATTCTAAAAATTTCAAAATGAGAATTTCAAAATAGAGGGAAAATTCTGAAAAAAAATTCATATCTGTTCAGAAAAATTAACGCATTCGATTTGTTTAAGAAAAAAAAAATTACCGAAAAATTGTTGAATAATTATTCGTTTGAACAATTTATTAATCAATTTTGGGCAATATTATTATTGATAATTGTTGTTTACGGCATGCTAAATGTTGCTAAATTTTTTCAGATCTTTATTGTATCACGAAGTACGAAAAATAATTAAAAGACAGTCTGATTCGAAAGCTAGATCGAGGGTGAATTTATAAATTCACTTTAATTCATCTTCTCGACTTTGCTTAAGGGGTTTGCGTCCGGATTCTTGACGAGGGTCGACAAAATCATTTCAACATCATTTCACAATGATCACACCTCTTTTTGTTACAATCAACCTATCTATCGATCGAGATAAAAAGGTAAATAGTGTGCAAGGGACAGACTGAGAATCGATCTGTCAAAATATTATTAAATAAAAAATACCCACGCCTTGCCCTTTTCACGCATGGAAAAAAATGATCAGTGACAATTCATATGTAATATTTAAGAAATCACTGAATTCAATGCAGATGTACGGTTTAGAACTGTAATTCAGGAGTTTTTTGGGAATCCATTATAAATTAATGGATTTAATGTAGTTTCTACTTTTCAAACCATTATAAGTGCTGATTTACACTGTAAAAAATGCAATGTTCCCCGCAAAAAAATGACAAAGTGGAAATAACAAGCAGAATCGACGAAATTCACTGTGTTTGAACTGTAAAATTTGCAATGGTCTCTGTAGAATGTTCAAAGCACATAATTAGAAATTGCAGTGTTCTCAGTGAAAAATCAAATGGGCGCCGCAAAATATGCAACGTCAATTTCAATTTTTACAGTGTGGCACTGTAACGGGGCAACCTGCGGCGTGCCACAATCTCTGCATTTCGCCCGAAATCCGCTAGATGGCGTCGGACGGCGCGCCCCCTCGCGCCAGCGAGAGAGCCACCGAGCACCTATAAGGTCCGATGTATTACTAACATCGGCGTTCTCAATTGATATACAATTGTTGGAACATCACCCGCGTTCTGTGGTCGAGCAGTCCTATAAACTGAAGACTACATTTTCTTAACGGATCACCATTGCATTTCGGTGACGCTTGTGCCCTTTATGGGTGCGAGGTTAAACTAAATTCGCTTTATTAATTGATCTCACGATTAATTAGTCAAGTACAAGCCCCCTCGTAGTTATGAGCCTGAGCGAGGATAAATAACGGTTTATTGCCATATTTGAATAAATTGGAATTTATTCAAATATCGAAACGTTTCACTACACTATAATTTATTTTAGAAATCGCAGTATTTTCAGTGAAAAATAAAAAACGTACCGCAAAATATACTACGTTCTTTTCAATTTTCACAATGTACACTGTAATTTTTTTACAGGCCCTGGAATCTCAGCAGTTTTCACACTGAGAAAAAAGTTCAGTTAAAACAACTAAATCGATTTAGTTGAAAAAAATGCAGTTGATTCAATATTAATTTGTTTGAAATAATGAAACTATAATTAATTCGACAACTGGATTTGGTTAACCATAAGTTATGAGGAGAACGAAATTATTTGGTCAATTTCCAGATACAGTTTAGTCCAATTTACACGTTACTGAGTTGCTGTACAGAAATATTTCGTTAATTTCTAGTATATTTTAACTAAATAAATTCAGCTGTGTCAAAATAGCAATTCGTATTTTCAATCACACAATTTATTTGGTTGAACTAGAACTTTGCCAATTCAAGCAACGATTTAATCTATTTAACTAAAACTTCCACTGTATCTTTGTTGAATTACCAAAATGATCTCGATGAACGTCCGGAAACAAATATTTGGTTGAGTCAAACAAATTTTTGCATTTTCAACAAAAAAATTTGCTCAGTGCACTGATCATTTTTTTCTGTGCTAAACTCAAAGGACTAGCGTATGCGGTTCAGCACATAGTTTCTCGTAAGTCTCTAAATTCCCTTGAATTTAGCCTCCCTTTCAAAGGTTGCGCATAACACATTTCGCGATACTGCAGCAACCGTATTTTTCAAAATCTTCAAATGATCGCTAAATTTTGAAAATACTTCCAACAAACATCAATTAATCTTGAATAACAAATCAGTTTTTGCACTACAGCACATGCATCGTGATTCACAATTGCACCATAATTGACCGGATTGAGGGGAATCGACGAGAAATAAAGTGGTTGAATCTATGGAGAACGCTTGATACAATGTTCCTGAATAATATGCAACATTTGTATATATGCACTTGGTACAGATATTTGTTGTACGAGAAGGCTTCGAGCCGCATGTAAGCCGTATAGAACTTGCTTTGGCTCGGCCGCGCTACCGCGAAAGAGGGAAAACTACCCCTTGGCACGCGAGAATGGCGAACCGGCCATTATTGCCTCGCCGCACTTGCCCTCGCACAAGATAAACTCCCCCACCACCTCATCGTCCACCCTTGCTTGCACTTATATATTTATATACGGGGTGTCACAAAAGTAACGGGATGGCTGAATATTTTCTCGGCTGAGATATTTTTCAAAAAGTTCAAGGTCATTCTTGTAGTAACATTTTACGAGGGATTCAATGGTGAACTTAATATTGACTTTGACGATAACCTTCAAGATTATATGAAGGTCAACTTTGTTTCTTCAAATGGAAACCCCCTTTTTTATATCGGCCTCGATAGAGCGGAAAATTTCACGTTCAAGCATGTACTCAGATCATAGCTACATTTTGACCTTGGAGGTCCTCTAGAGTCAATGAAACTTCGACGAGGTATGGATACCTCTGGGAATAGAAGCTCCTCAAATTCTCTCGTAACCACCAAAATCATTAACTTCAACAAGGCGCATTTAGTAGTGACCTTGACGATGACCTTCAAGGTTATTTTAAGTTCAACTTTTGTTTTTCAATGAAAACCTGTATTTCTTAGTTCTGAAATCAATAGAACAGACAGCTTTACATTTACATTAAAAGATTCGAAAAAGATCAATCAACTTTTTCGGAATAAGTTTAATTTCGGAACTCAAAATACAGGTTTCCAGAAAAAACAAAAGTTGACCTTGAAATCACCTTGAAGCCTATCGTCAGGGTCACTACTAAATGTGCCTTGAGGAAGAATTTGAAAAGCTTCCATTCTCAGAAACACCCACACCCTGTTCAAGTTTAATTGACTTTGGAGGACCTCTAAGGTCAAAATGTACCTATGACCTCTCATAGTACCTCACCACCTAAGTACATATTTGATATCGATATTCTGGTGTCAGAAAAGGATGATTCCATTTTAAAAAAAACAAAGTTGCCCTTCAGCTAACCTTGAAGGTAAAGTCAAAATTAAGGTTGCCATTGAGTTCCTAGCGAAAAGTTACTGCAAGAATGACCTTGACTTTTTTGAAAAATATTTGAGTTGCGGAAATATTCAGCCGTCCCGTTACTTTTGTGACACCCTGTATATATATTATATACGTTCAACCCTACGACCGCACTTCTGGCTGTTTTAGTTCTCCCAATGTGGAGAACCGGCGCGGTACCTGAAACTCATTCTCCCTCATTCTCGTCTATTTAGTTCGGCTTACCCTTGCCACTTTTTTTTTATTTATTTTTGCAGTCACGTTTATTACTTATACCTTCAGCGTATGCACTCCTCGTGCTGTACTCGCAAAAGGGGTGGACCGTGCAACTTTCACTGGGGCTCGCACCTTCAACCCTCCCGACAAAGAATGGTTAATTGTTTGTAATTAATATATTACATGCCGAGTGGTAAGTCCCGAGCGCCACTACATCATCCGATAGCCATCGCTTATTTATGCCCCTTTTCGCTTGCCTCCCCCCCTTCACCCCTATTTCCGATCTTACGGTACGTTGCCCGCTATCTTTGTCTCTCTTTCCTTCGGTATGTTCTTTACCCGGTAATTTAATCCTTCATGTACCCACATACTTGGTTGTTTCACAAAAGCCTTTTCTTTCGGTCTTCAACTTGTGGAAACTTCTGTTTTCACCCCAAACAAGGGCTTCTTCGAGCGGAGCTCTATATTTAGGGGTGGCGCGAACTAAACTGCAAGACATTTTTTATTTTTCCAAACATGGGTTTCCTACAGGATTTTTTTAATTTACAGAAATCTAAAGATGTAATTGATGGATTAAATATTAATTTAATAATTGTAATGTTGTATTAATAAGTCGACCATCGTTACCATTTTTTAAATGGTCTCATTTATATAACAAAATATTGCAATTAGACATTAAGAACTAAAAACTCCAAACGTCGGTTTACAAAAATCAAAATAAATGACACTTGTTTATTTTGTATCGGTTACATTGAATTTCGTAATTAAAAAAATATTTATTAAACGTCAGTTGCTTATTAAAACTCTCTGGAAACGACTTTTCAAAAGTTTAAGTTACTGGGAAAAGTTTAAGTGCCTGAAAGAAAAAAAAACGTCTATTAGGGGTAGTTGAATTCGGTTTAACTACCCCTAAATATTAACCTTCGAAGATTTGCTTGATGGCGGATATTTCAGAGTTTAAAAATTGGTCCAGGTTGATAACGCTGATAATGGAATTTAATTTTGAACTCTTCGATGATTCATTACTGGAAAATCTTTCTGAAAATCATGGATCAGTTCGGAATAGTATGGAATGATTCGAAAATTAATAATAATATGGAGTGAATGCCCCAAAAAATCTCGATTCTTGTTTTTGACCTCTTAATCACTTTAAGGTAGTTATGCTCACAATATTGCGACGATAATGTTAATAATTTATTATCACTAAAAATGAACAGTCAATAATTTTGATTTTTTTTTGTATTGTTACATTCGTTAATTATAAAATCGACTTTGGCTAATTCCTAACCCAGAGGTAAAAATTTATATTTTTTCCTTCTCTCTTCTCTAATCTGACCAACATTTTGGCTTTATATTGACGATTTAAAATAAAATTTGTATCTTAAATTATAGCCCTCAAAATTTAAATCTTTCTAAATTTTCACGAACTTCTATCGTTTAAAAAAAAATTACCGAATCGGTTAAAATAGTTCGGTTGTGAGAACCAAAAAGGCGAGCAGATTTCTAATGCATCATAATAATTATTCCTCCTCAGGACGCTTTTTCGAAGAGCAACTATAAAATGGCGACGAAATCATTTTTTTTTCCTTTCTCCAACATTCTAAAGTACAAAAAGGACTTTCAGGGAATTCAAAAAAAAAAAAAATTCGACTGTACCAGATGTCAACAGACAAGACGGAAAAAACACCATCATTTTATTTACAATTTTTCAATTACAAATTTTTGAATTCAACATTAAGGGAGTGTTCTTGTGCAGAAAGCAAAAATTTAGGGATTTTTCAACATGCTATAAAAAAAAAACTAAACATGATTTTGCATTCATTTTTGCACCACATATTTATTCATTCTTCAATATTCTACAAAAAAATTGGCGAAAAAAAAATCCAATATCTTCACAGATACCGGCTGATGAAGTGGGGGTGGGAAAAAAACGTCGGTTATTTCCACCTCACTAATTACTGCTATAACTCCGTTAATATTTGGAATTTTTTAATTTCCTTCGGATCGTACATTCTTGAGACATCAAACACTGAAAATACGCACAAAAAAAATCCATTTTTTCAAAATTCTACACAAGAACACCCCCTTAAGGAGTTCGCCAACTCACAGAGAATATGAAAATTTTTCTTACATTTTACATGTAAGATTGTAGATCTATTTTTTTTTTACTATTAAAAAAAAAGTACGGCACAGACGACCCTTCAGCGAAAGAAAAACGATAGATAGAGGAATAGAAAGAGAGAAGGACTGATAGAGCGAGAGTTAGTGATTTGAAGGGAAAATGTAGTACCCTAACTTTGGCGAAACTACATTGTGCCTCTGAAAATTCAACTATTTATTCACCGCATGGCGTAAGAGGGAAGTTTTCCAAGACGATCTCGATGGATCGTATATTTTATTTTTGCGAGCTCTCACAATGCTATTCTCGAGTCCATTGTAGAGCAAGAACGATGATGAATGCCGGAGGGTTGCGAGAATGCTCTTCGAGAAATCGATAGTTGTGTCTCGGAGTTGAAGGAATTCGAGTGGTCTCGGAGCTCTTTCTCATTCACCGTTTCTCGATATACATATATACATATATTTCAATCGCTCCGTTTCGAATACCGGAAGGATAATAATTATTCCAACGTTGGAGAAACCCTCGAACTCTTCGTCTCAGTTCATCGTTCTCTCCGAATGCCGGAGAATTTCCATGAAATTACGCGCAATGTCGTACTATCTCGCGATCTTGGAAGAGGTCTCTCAGAGAAAATGAGAGAGAGAGAGAGAGAGAGAGAGAGAGAGAGAGAGAGAGAGAGAGAGAGAGAGAGAGGAGATTGATGAAGGAGGACAAGGGCGAAATCGTAACAAGTCGAATATAGTTTATAGCCACGTTATATATGGCTTCATCAGTGGGCCAGACTCTCAGGATATATACATGGGGTATTCCATCCCAAATCGGACAGTTTGAAAAACTTTTTTTTTAAATTCCTCCATTTTTTAATATTTTTGAGTACCCATCAAAATACCCTTCCTGTTAAATTTAAAGATTTTTTTTATTACCCGTTGAAAAGATATTGAATTAACAAAAAACCCGCTCTTTTTCTGGTATTTTGGTCATAACTTCTTTAGTAATGGTCCAAATTAGAAGTTTTTTTTTCAAAATTTTTGTTTTTTATCGCCTTTTCAGAAAAAATACAACAAAAATATTCGACATGGTTTTGAATGAGTTTTTTGAGTTTTAAACTTTAAATCGCGTTTTTAAAAGTGACTGTCATTTTTTTTTTTTTTTTTTATTTTTTGTTTCTAACATCTATCTATTCAACAATTCTTAAGACTAGTCCGATCGTGGGATTTCAATAACTACTATTTTTTTTCGATTTTTGAAAATTAAATTTTTTTTTTCATAAATTATTATGAATACAAATTTTTGTTACTGTATAGTATTTTTTTAATCATTTTGAATTAATTTTGACACTTTTTCATTGTTAACAGATTTTTTAAATTAATAATTAATCGATGAGCAAATAACAACAGTTCAAGAATTGTATGAGTGGGCATTGAACCTAAATAGTCTAACGAATATTGCTGTCAAATTTTCACATGAGGAACATTATTCAGATGCAAAAGTAAGATTTTATTTGCGATAAAATACTGTGAAGTCAATCACAGAGGGACACAAAATTTCATTTAATTATTCCAATGAGCAACGGAAACGTATTGGCAAAGGAATATTCTAATTCAGGAAATAATCGTATACGTAAGGTTTTCAAAAAAATACGTGAATAAATAAAAACTGTCGTTATTATTGTTCATAAACAGACTTAACGATTAGGTATTTATTTTAAAAACCTGTAAACAATAAAAAAGTGTCAAAATGAATTCTAAATATTGAAAAAACATACTATACAGTAACAAAAATTCGGTCAAAATAAATTCAGAATATTGAAAAAAATACTATACAGTAACAAAAGTTGGTATTCATAATAATTTATGTAAAAAAAAAATTTTAATTTTCAAAAATCGAAAAAAAATAGTAGTTATTTAGATCCCACGATCGGACTAGTCTTAAAAATTGTTGAATAGATAGATGTTTGAAACAAAAAATTAAAAAAAAAAATCAAAAATGACATTCACTTTTAAAAACGCGATTTAAAGTTTAAAACTCAAAAATCTCATTAAAAAACACGTCGAATATTTTTGTTGCATTTTTTTCTAAAATAAATTCTAAAATAAATTCTAAAATAAAAAAACAAAAATTTTGAAAAAAAACTTTTTATGTAGCCCATTATTAAAGAAGTTATGACCAAAATACCAAAAAAAGAGCGGTTTTTTTGTTAATTTAATATCTTTTGAACGGGTAATCAAAAAAATCTCAAAATTTATCAGGAAGGGTCTTTTGATGGGTACTCAAAAATATAAAAAAATTGAGGAAACAAAAAAAAAAGTTTTTCAAACTGCCCGATTTGGGATGGAATGCCCCATATATATGTATATATATATATATATATATATATATTAGGGCGATTTTTTTCGACTTTTTTTTATTTCTTTCACTTCCCATCCGGAATTTTGTTGCATATGTCTGAAAGAAAATTCCCTGAAAGTTACATCCCTTAATATTAATATTAAGTACTTTCCCTTCGAGAAATAAGTTTTTTCATCTAAAATACACGTAAATGAAAAACTTTTTTCTTCAACATTTCACCACTCCGTGGTTTTTTATGCTATCGCATTGATTTTGGTGGAAATTGATGCAGAATTGAACGATCTTTGAAAGTGTCTTCAATAGTGTAAGTGTAACTTACACTGGTGAGATGTTACGAGGTCACTAAAGTTGATTTTTACCTAAAATTCTCGTTTTTTCGCTGTTATCTTCGAAATGATTAATTTTACCGGAAAAATATAGAGGAACATTTTTCTGGAGATTTAATTTCCTGCAAAAAAGGTCCTTTAGACGTAATTGTATTTCTTGAGATATTGAACCTTAACTTATTTGTGATATGAAAATGTTTATGGATTATCAAACTAAAAGTTTCAAATTGTTGATATTCCATATCATATCACCACTCGTGATGTGATATGTGATATGGTGATATGACATAGAATATCAACAATTAAAAACTTTTCGTTCAAAAAACTATACAAATTTTATACCATAAATAAGTTAAGGTTCAATATCTCAAGAAATTCTAATTTTAGCAGTTAGGTCTAAAGGACCTTTTTTGTAGAAAATTCAATTTCCAACAAAAATTTTTTGTACGATTTTTCGGTTAAGTTAATCGTTTCGGAGATAACAGCAAAAAATCGAGAATTTTGAGTAAAAATCAACTTTAGGGACCCGTACCATCTCACGAGTGTAAGTTACATTTACGCTGCTGCAGATACTTTCAAAGATCGTTCAATTCTGCCTAAATTGCGACCAAAGTCAATGCGACAGCATTAAGAACCGCGGAGTGGTAAAATTTTGAAGAAAAAAGTTTTTCATTTACGTGTATTTCAGATGGAAAAACTTATCACGCGACGGGAAAGTACTTAATATTAATATTAAGGGCTGTGACTTTCAGGGAATTTTCTTTCAGACATATACAATAAAATTTCGGGTGGGGAGTGAAAGAAAAAAAATAAGTCGAAAAAAAAATCGCCCTAATATATATGTGTGTAGAGTCTGAACGATGGAAGAATGATTACTGCTCATTGCTTTCGATCGTAACTATGGTAATAAGGCTGCTAATTATAAAAAGAGATTGTTACAAGCTTTTTTCCTGAACTTTTATTCGGTACATATATATACTCGCGGTGTGTATTTTTTCTCTCGTTTTCATTCTTGAGTTCTTCGGCGCCATCCCTTCACTCTTCAACCTTCTTCAACCCTTGAAGCTCTGCTCGGAGTTTTCCTTGTGCTCGGGGATGAAGCTTCTCTTATTATGGTAGATTTACAGGTATATATGAGGCGTTCCACGCCAAATCGGATACCACTTAGCTCTTGCATCTCCGATTTTTTTCGAAAATCGGTTATTTATTTTTTAAATATTTTAGTATTAATTGAAAGAAGCCTCCATGATTTTTTCAATTTTGTTTGTCAAACTGTTTTCAAAATATCGATTTATCAAAAATTACGTTACTTTTTTTTTAAACGTCCATAACTTTGAGAAAAATGGGCCAAATCGGATGCTTTTTTCTCAACATTTCGGGTTACAGCTGCCATAAGGGCGTATGCCAGCCAAAGGTAGGGCTGGAAAGCCATAAGGGCGTATCGAAATTTTTTTTTCAGGAATCGACGTAATTATGACCGAAAAGTATAGAACCTATGGAAAAAAAAATTTCCCAATTTTTTTAAATTTTTTATACGCCCTTATGGCTTTCCGAGTGGGTCTCGAAAGCCATAAGGGCATATCGATTTTTTTTTCAGGAATCTACGTAATTATGACCGAAGAGTGTAGAACCGATGAAAAAAAAAATTTCCCAATTTTTTTTTTTTTTATTCGCCCTTATGGCTTTCCGAGTGGGTCTCGAAAGCCATAAGGGCGTATCGATTTTTTTTTTCAGGAATCGACGTAATTATGACCGAAAAGTATAGAACCGATGAAAAAAAAAAATTGGGAACATTTTTTTTTCATCGGTTCTATACTTTTCGGTCATAATTACGTCGATTGCTGAAAAAAAAAATTCGATACGCCCTTATGGCTTTCGACACCAACTCGGAAAGCCATAAGGGCGTATAAAAAAAAAACAATTGGGAAAATTTTTTTTTCATCGGTTCTATACGTTTCGGTCATAATTACGTTGACTTGAAATTTCGCTATTTTCAGGTTTTTGAAAATAGGCCCAAAATTGAGCAAAACAGTTTTTTATCGAAATTCATGAAAATTTTGATTTTTTGAAAAAACTATTGATAGATTCGTGTTTAGGGGGCAAAAATACATCGATATGAGGCCCGAAAAACAAAAATAATTTTTTTTTTTTTTTGCATTTTGGCCAAAATTCAATCGGTTCACTAAAATGGCTGCAATTTATTTTATAGATAAAATTGCAGCTTGAGCATGAGCTCATTCTCTTCGTAATCGTTCACGCTTCAAAATCCCGTTTGGTTCATCCCATTGCGATCATTTTTCGATTTTTGGCAGATTTTTAAAGTTCAACAATAGATTTTTGTAAATTTTTTAAGGTATACCCCTTTCTATTTTTTTCGGCGATTTTCAAACTGCTCTCATTTCTACAAAAAATTAGTTATCGGGATGAACTTAACGGCATTCTCTAAGTTTGGTCACAAGCTTTGCGTACGAAAAACAAATTTTGAAATCGGTTGAACCAAAGTGAAGTTATGAGCACTTGAAATTTCGCTATTTTCAGGTTTTTGAAAATAGGCCCAAAATTGAGCAAAACAGTTTTTTATCGAAATTCATGAAAATTTTGATTTTTTGAAAAAACTATTGATAGATTCGTGTTTAGGGGGCAAAAATACATCGATATGAGGCCCGAAAAACAAAAATAATTTTTTTTTTTGCATTTTGGCCAAAATTCAATCGGTTCACTAAAATGGCTGCAATTTATTTTCTAGATAGAATTGCAGCTTGAGCATGAGCTCATTCTCTTCGTAATCGTTCACGCTTCAAAATCCCGTTTGGTTCATCCCATTACGATCATTTTTCGATTTTTGGCAGATTTTTAAAGTTCAACAATAGATTTTTGTAAATTTTTTAAGGTATACCCCTTTCTATTTTTTTCGGCGATTTTCAAACTGCTCTCATTTCTACAAAAAATTAGTTATCGGGATGAACTTAACGGCATTCTCTAAGTTTGGTCACAAGCTTTGCGTACGAAAAACAAATTTTGAAATCGGTTGAACCAAAGTGAAGTTATGAGCACTTGAAATTTCGCTATTTTCAGGTTTTTGAAAATAGGCCCAAAATTGAGCAAAACAGTTTTTTATCGAAATTCATGAAAATTTTGATTTTTTGAAAAAACTATTGATAGATTCGTGTTTAGGGGGCAAAAATACATCGATATGAGGCCCGAAAAACAAAAATAATTTTTTTTTTTGCATTTTGGCCAAAATTCAATCGGTTCACTAAAATGGCTGCAATTTATTTTCTAGATAGAATTGCGGCTTGAGCAAGAGCTCATTCTCTTCGTAATTGTTCACGCTTCAAAATCCCGTTTGAGAAATTGGGAAAATTTTTTTTTCATCGGTTCCATACGTTTCGGTCATAATTACGTCGACTCCTGAAAAAAAAAATTTCGATACGCCCTTATGGCTTTTGACACCCACTCGGAAAGCCATAAGGGCGTATTAAAAAAAAAAAATCGGAATTTTTTTTTTTTCATCGGTTCTATACTTTTTTGTCATAATTACGTCGATTCCTGGAAAAAAAAATTTCGATACGCCCTTATGGCTCCTGGATGCCATAAGGGCGTAAAAGAGGTGATACGCCCTTATGGCAGCTGTAACGCGATTTTTGTTTTTGATCGTACTTTTGATAAAAAATATTGAAAAAAAAATTCAAACCGTATTTCGATAAAATTTTCAAGTTTTAAATAAAAATTGTTGATTTACGAAAAACACGTACTGATCGATTTTCTTAAACTTTTTTTGTAAAAAACTGTCACTCATTCCACAACTTTTAGGTCTAAGAAGATAATGGGATAACGATGGAATCTATTTTTTTCGATTTTTCTATTTCCAAAATTTAGTTATCCGTGTTGGAAATCAATATTAATATTTTTTTCAGGCTCACCGGCAACGGTAATTGTTATTGATGAAATAAATCGATATACCTTAATCATTCAATAAACCATGATCGATAATTTTTATTTGCATATACCACAATATATGATTAGTGCATTAATTATCATTTGATTTTTTTTAGTCGATATCTAAAGGGCAAATCTCATTTAAAAAGAATTTGGTTAATGTATGTGTTCAAAAGTTGGCACATTTTCAAATTAGCTATAATAATTAATAGTAGCTCGTCTGTATGGTATTTTTTTCCCATATTTCTCAACATGAATAACTAAAATAGATCCTATCGTTATCCCATTATCTACTTAGGCTAAAAAGTTGTACAATGAATGAGAGTTTGTACAAAAAAAAGTTAAGAAAATCAGTCAGAACATGTTTTTTGTAAATAAATAATTTACATTTAAAACTTGAAAATTTTATAAATACGGCTTTCAATTTTTTTTCGACATTTTTTATCAAAAGTAAGTTTGAAAACAAAAATTTCGAAAAAACATCGTCGCATGTGATCAATTTTTCGCAAATTTACGAACGTTAAAAAAAAAGTAACGTAATTATTGAAAAATCGATATCGTAAAAATGGTTCGACAAAAAAAATTTCAAAAAATCATGGAGGCCTTTTTCAGCCAATACTAAAACATATAAAATTTTCAAAAAAATCGCAAATGCAAAAGCTAAATGGTGTCCGATTTGGCGTGGAACGCCCCATATATATATATATATTAGGGCGACAGTTATTTAGGCTTTGGCGAAATAAGTTCGGTGCCACCCCAAAAACATAATCAAGGTGTATCAAAAAAAATCTGTGTAAAGTTTGGAGGCGCTCGGAAAATTGGAAAACGCGCCACCGGACGATTGAAATTTTAAATGTTTTTTGGGCATCTTTACAGAGCTTGTCATTAACAAAATTATGAACGAAAAAAATTGAAAAAATTTGGTTTTGTAGACCATACTATGCACAATAAGTGTACCAAATTTCAAATTGTTCTCATTAATATTATCGTCGGAAAAAAAAATCATTGATGCGTGGGACAAATACATGTATTTTACATTTAAAATTTCAATCGCTCGGTGGCGCGTGTTCCAACTTTCCGAGCGCCTCCAAACTTTACTCAGATTTTTTTTGATACACCTTGATTATGTTTTTGGGTCGGCGTCGAACTTTTTTCGCCAAAGCTCAAATAACTGTCACCCTAATATACATGTACATATGTAAAGTCGAGGTTACATCTTTCCCGACTGTGAAAGATGGTGCGAAAAACAGAGGTTGATTCGTTCGGGCGGAGCGAGGGAGGTTTTGAGGGGCCGAGGGGTGATATTTCGCGGGATGAGGGCGAGTCGCAACTTTGCGACGGCCAACTACTTTTAATGAGCAGTCGACAGCATTTAATGAATAGAAAGCGAACTTACTATGGCTGATAAGAACGAAGGAGAGATAGCAGACAGAGACCGAGACAGAGATGGAGAGTGAGATAGCAATGAGCGAGAAAGAAATTCATAGAGAAAGATGAGGCTCGGAGTTCTCGTTCTCTCAGGGTCTCTTAAACCCTCGCTCCAATGAGCAAGAGGGTATATATAGAAAATTCTTTGAATCCGCGAACAGCCGCGAAAAAGAGCTTCGAATCCCTCCCTCGATCCCTCGCAGACTTTATTTTTTTCTCACCGTATCTCATTTTTTCTCATTACCCTTCTAATTCGTTATACCGACGAAGTTTTCTCTCTCGCTCTTATTTGCTGTACAGACATCAAGGGAAAGGGGACGAGATGACATAATTATCCTTTCCACTGCAAACATAATTTCAGTGAGAGAAACCTCGGAGTTTTGTTCATGGTTCGATAATCTTTGCGCTTCGATGATTTCGCACAATTTTTTTTATTTCCATTTTTATCAAGGTGATGATAAGCAATATTTTATTTCACGACAGTGTCACTGAAATTTTTTTATTTTATTAATTAATTATTTTTTTTGCAAAAATGCTGAAGTCTGGTCATCAGTGTCAAGTTTTTTGTCCCTTTCATTTTTCAACTTTTAAATAATACATCTTGTCCATTTTTTTTCTACGATTTTATTGCCTTGCGGTATCCGATAACTCGAGAAAAAAATCTGAAGAATGTGATATTATATTTTAATTAAAAACTGGAATATAAAATTTTAACTAATATAAAATCATAAGTAAAAACTGATTTACGAGAATGTACAACTAATGGAAAAAAAATCGTGATTATAAATTTTTGTCTGATGAATTCTTGTGTAATTAAAAGAATTCTACTTAATCGAAAGAAAAGTCTATGTCAATCAGATGGAGTCCTATTTTTCAGTGCATCGGTATGCAAAAAAAAATTTAGCAACAATTTAACAGCTGTTAATTCATTAACAATATATTTTTGAATAACATTATTCTCTCGTCCAAAATATCTATACCCCTGCTTCCTCGTAAAGAACGCTTTGTTTTCGTGAAAAATTTTGTTTCAAGATTTTTATGCCAATGTGTTCAAATTGCCCTAAAAATCGAGAAATCATATTTAGAAAAAATGCCCGGATAGATTTATTTGTGTGTGTGTGTGTGTGTGTGTATCCTGGGTTTCAGATGTTAATAATTAATAACTCGAGAAAAAAAATTTGTTTTAATTATAACGGGTGTTCAAATTTTATTGACTTTTTTCGTTTTTGCAAGAATGGCGTAAATGCTCTAACCTCTGCAATTTTCAAGATATCGTACTAAAACTTTGTACAGAATTAATATAGCTATTAAGGTTGTTTGGTATTGAATTTGGCAAAAATCCAACGAGGGATTAAAATTTTATGAAATTTTTAATTTTTTAAAAAATAGCGTAAACGCTCTGACTTGCGCAATTTTCAAGATATTGCACTGAAACTTTACACAGAGCCAATATAGCTATCGAGGATGTTCGTTATTAAATTTGGCGAAAATCGATCGAATTCGCACATTGATTACTAATATTTTTCAATAGTTAACAAAGCTTCCTTTACGAGGAAACCAAATTTGATCGCCATACTGTGTGTTAAAGGAAGCTATATGTGAACTATGGATAAAGATGAGGAAGCAATGTGCAAATTTCAATTTGCAGGTTTTTTTTTATTGAAACAATTATTCATTGTTTTGTAAGTACGTCCATTTCGAGGGATCTCTTATTCGAATATCCCATTCCTGTTTCACGGAAGAGAGAAAAGAAAGAGAACGAAACGAGTTTGTGGTAAAACGTTTTCTCGGCGACGGCGCGATTTCGCGATAAAAATAGCAGAGCGAAACGAAATTCCGCACTTATCAGAATTCGTGTGTGACTTCCCCATATAGGACGATCGATTCAGCCGGTAACTCTTGAGGTTTTCACCTCACAGTTGTGGAGGGAAAAAAAAGCTTCGACCCTCGAGGACATGCGACCTCAGTCTCGCAGTGAGAGCAAAGTCTTCACCGCGTGGATAAAGCCCTCTCTCTCTCTCTCTCCCTCTCTCTCTCTCTCTCTCTCTCTCTCTCTCTCTCTCTCTCTCTCTCTCTCTCTTTCTCTCTCGGACCGTTGCCAAGTTGTAATTGCAAATGTCGCCGCATGGCCGACGTTCCTGAAGGACCCTCTGCTACTTCTCGATTTTCCTCCACGACTCGAACACCACGTTCTTTCGTCTCATCCTCGACCATCTTCTCACAGATACCGTCTTTTTCTTTACAATATCTCGAGTAAGGAGTTTCTTCTCTGCTCTCTCCAAGCTTTCCTTCTCCTTTCCATTCTCTTCTCTCTCTTACGCACACTTTCCTGGATAGTAAGGATCATATCGAGCGAATCTCACAGGCTGATATGACTCTTTGATACGTATACATTTGATATTATATATAATACTGTATAAACTATACATTTAATTTATCTAATTATTGATGAAGTGATTAATTAGGGTCAACTATTCACAAAGAAGGATTAATGAATTTGACTAGAATCGGCTGAATTCTTCCAAAAAGTTTCACTGCTCTTTTTAAAATCAAGATATTTCAATTCCACAAGCAGCGTTTTGAAGGGGACATATTCAGCTTCATTTCGCTTTTTTCAAAAAAATTTTGCGATTTTTTTTCAACCCGGTACACCCTTTGAAACATGAATGATTTTTGGCTCTTTTTTTTTGGTGTTGAAATTTTGGTGCACGATCCATGCATTTTTTTGAAAATTATTTTTTGTGTCAGAAACTTGTGGCGGGGGGGGGGGGATTTATGCTTCGATCTCGTTTTTTAGAAAGTTCCGTACGATTTTTGTTCGCAAAAATATTTTATTTTTCTCAAAAAACCACCATATTTATAAAATGTATCGTAACACTAAAACAGTAAAACTACTGTTTTACTGGGTTTTCGTGGAATTACTCGAAGGGTAAAACGTTGCATATGATTATTCTGGATTCAATGAAATTTTTTCAGAATTTTTTTCAAATTTGTTTTTTCAGAATTTTCGTTTTCAAATTTTTGCTTTCAAAATTTTGCTTGTCGAGGAGATATTTTTTTATCTTAAGCAATCGAGTCTCTTATCTCATCTACACGGGTTTTTCGATGAGAAGGCCATGTAGATAAGGTTATTCGGTGAAAGAGACCCGATTCTTTAAGATACAAAATTATCTTGTTGGCAGGAAAAATTAAAAAAAATAAAATTGAAAAAAAATTCTGAAAAAATTGAATTGAAACCAATATGATTGTATGCAACTTTTTACCGTCATAGTGATTTCACGAAAACTCAGTAGTTTTAGAGTTACGATACATTATATAAATATGGTCGTTTTTAACGAAAAATTAAATATTTTTGCGAAAAAAAATCGTACGAAACTTTTTAAAAAACGAAATTGAAGCTTATAGTCCCCCCACAAGTTTTTCACACGAAAGACAGTTGAACAAAATTTTCATGTATCGTGTACCAAAGTTTCAACGCCAAAAAAAAACCAAAAAACGAACATGTTTCGAAAGGCGTAGCGGGTTAAAAAAAAATCGAAAATTTATTTGGGAAAAAGTAAAATGAAGCTGAATATGTCCCCTTTGAAACACCGCTTTCTGAATCGAAATATCATTATTTTTAAACGAGCAGTGAAAATTTTTATGCGGTGTGCAATCGGGGCGAGTGTTTCCAACCTTTTGGACTGCAGTGTATACATTTTTTTAAATTCTATAAATAATGATTTTTTCACATTTGGCATCAATTCCAGTATTCAATATATGTCTGGAATTGAAATAAAAACTATCAAGATCTTATCCAGGCGAAGACGAGGCAGTAATTTAGTGCTGAACGTCTTAACTGGTAAATTTTGTAACCCAAGTACTTTCACATCAAGAAAATTTGATACTTTTGCCACGACATATTGACATTACACCCAGAAAAAAGATCTAGTACATTTAACTAAATCCTAGTCAAGAATAATTTTTTTTAGTTGTAGGCCGGCCTAATACAATTCTATTCGTGTCAACGAGTTTTTTTTTTTTTTTTGAATGACCTACTAGGAAAATATATTGCGTTCTAATACATTTTTATTTAATATTAATAAACATTATTTCAAACTGAACAATTATGTATTTAAATGAAATAACGTTTTTTTTTAAATATTTACACAATCTTTGAATGACTCATATGAAGTCTACAATTTCGTAAAGCTTCGTCTTTTCTTTAACAGAATGAAAAAGAAAATAGACCCTTTTTTATGAGAATCCTTTCCGGGGATTCGACCATCTTTCGTTTTGCCGCAATGTTCAATGTATGGAAAGCTTGGAAAGGTTATAGGCGTCGAGAGGCAGGTTCGCTTGTGCGAGAGGTAGCCACCTGGCGGGTTTTTGGGGTACTGACAAATCTGCAGATATGATCGGATGAGATTACGGGTGAATAGATATTTAGTAAAAACGAATAGAATTTTTCTTCAACGCCTGTTTCTCAATGACAGGGAATTCAAATAAATAAAATTGGATGGAAAGAAAATTTTCTTTAAAGTAACTCAAAAATAATCAAATAAACGATTATAGTACCTACTAGATCTTTTTTCTGGGTGTAAGAATCATTAACGTCGATCAATCTCAAGCTGCCCATCATTTTTATTGGACATCCATTTTTCCCCACTTAACTTTTCAGCGGAATTTAATGAGGCGATGTCAATATTATCATCGCTCATATCGGCCATATCATGTTCGTACAATTATTGAGGTACAAAAAAAAAGAAGGGAAGTGATCATTTATACAGGCGTCACGATGTACTTTATCCATTATAAAGGTAATTGGCGCACGTGGCAACTAATTATTAAGAAGAATGCGTTAATTAATTAGTGTCACGCGCCGGCAAGATCGTTCGTGACTCGCGTTAACGTAATACGCGTTTTAATTTCATGCCGTCACCGCGGTAACGCGTATAAAACGATGGAAGGTCCGAAGAATTGAAAAAAAAAAAAACAGAGGAAAAAGCCACACACACGCGACACTGCGAGGCGAGGGAGATTTTCGTCAGGCTCATTAGCTCCTTTCTACGATGAAAACTAATATCAAGCTCAAATCCCACGTTCATAAAGTGATACCGAACTTTCGTAATTAAGATGGCAGGCTTTTAGATCCACCGGGCGCGAGTTTCTGGGATAATAACGCCGGGGGCAAGCAAACCTCTCTCTCTCTCTCTCTCTCTCTCTCTCTCTCTCTCTCTCTCTCTCTCTCTCTCTCTCTCTCTCTCCCTCTCTCTCTTTACCATGGGGTGTATACCAGAGTTCCAGGGTGCCGTATATCCAATGCTCTCTCCCTTTTCGCGAAAAGACCGAGAGCTTTCCATTAACTACTTCTTTCCTCCTTCCCTTTATCGTCCCATGGCAACCTTGCATCTGTTTTACACAATTTTTTTTTTCCCTCTCTTGATTATCCAAAATTTAAGTAAGAAATTTTCCTCCGCTCTTAAATAAGACTCGCCCGTTGCCCTTTGGCTTTTTAAAAATTTTCCACCCTCATCTCACGGGCTTTCCCAAAGAAAAACGATCGGCGAGTCACTCGAAACGTCCTTGTTTTTAATTGAGCTTTAGGAGGAACGCCACTGTGATGGGTAAAAAAAAATCAAATTTTGTTTTCATTTTCTTAAAGGATATATATTCAAAAATATGTAAACAAATTAAAAACTCAAAATCTCACAAATTGACTGAGATATACCTAAGGGAAGAGCAGGTAAGTATGTATGGGGCATTCAACGTGAAACCACGACATCGGCCTGACCCCCTTGGATTTTGATGTTCAATGTATTGTGGGTTTCATTTAACTCAAAATATGACCTCAAATTAAAAAAAAAATTATTTCATTTTTTAGAGGATGCCCGATCAAAAAAATCATTAAATTGGGGGGAAAACATTAAGAGGGGCCTTTTTTAAATTAATGAAATTTTTTTCACAGAAACTAGGGCCCAAAACAGATATTTTCGTCATAGTTCGATAATGGGCCAAAAATAATAACTATTTTTTGGTGTGTTTTAATTATTCTCTTATACTTTCTTATTTTGATTGTTTCTTGTAGTGAGAATAACAACAAAAATATTTTTCTAGTGGAACTTAATTTTTTTTCTTGGTTCAAGAGTAAAACGCCAACATTTTTCGAAAATTTATTAGCCTCGACGACCTGAAATTAAACGGATGATTCAAACGCAATTAAAAAATGAAAATTAAAAACAAAATAGTTATTATTTTTGGCCCTTTATCGAACTATAACGAAAATATCTGTTTGGGCCCCAGTTCATGTGAAAAATTGCAATAATTTGAAAGAGGCCCTTCTTTATGTTTTCCCTAAATTAAATGAATTCTTAGTTTGGGCACCGCCTGAAAAATAAAATCAAAATTTCTAAAAATTTGAGGGCATATTTTGGGCCAAGGGAAACCCACAATTCATTGGACATGAAAATCCGAGGGCTCAGGCCGATGGCCACGTGATTTGACGTGGAATGCCTCATATATATTCACAAATATGTAAACTAATTTTTAACTCAAAATCTCAATAATTGACCGAGATATACCCAAAAGAAGAGCAGGTAGTCCTTTGAGACTACCCGTCCAAAATTTGAAAAATTACTATTTTTCAAGATTATTTAAAAATTAAAACGGTGAATAAAAGAAAAAAAAATTAATCAGCGCCATTTCGCGAAAAAAATTATTTTCAAAAAATTGCTAAGCTTAATGATAGTCACTGTTGTGAAGATTATCGTTGCCACCAGGAGGAGTCATTTTTTTAAATATGTCATTACGTTCATGGTAATAACTTTGTTCATTTTTAATATTTTTCAATAAAACTTGTAGGAATATAGTTGAATGTATACTAAATAAATTGCTTTTTGTCTGATCCTCAAGTAATCATATACCTACTTACAAAAAAAAAATCCCCAAAATTAGCTATTTTTAGCCCCGCCACAGTCGCGTTCCCCCTTAATTCACGGTTCATAACGCCGTATGCGATATACATATTAATGAAAAAATAACCAAAATCTTTAAAAAATTCAAGCGCCCAATTTCGGATCATCGTATAAAAATGTCTAGAATCAATAATCATCCACCTGAGCCTCATAATCGAATTTTCTGTGGAATACAATCATTCCCCAAGATCTCATTTCCTTTTGAACCCCAAATTTCATACGAAACCTGTTTGAACTTTGATAAAAGCAAATGAGCGAGCAAATAGGATAAGACCGCATAGGGAAGAAATGGAAGAAAAAAATGAAGTCGAAAGCATTTTGCAGTTGGCGTGTCGAAAGCTCGTGGAGAATCGCCCGAAGCGCTCTCTGCGGGAGTTCCGAAGGTGTAACGAAATTTGAAAATCACCACCAACGAGTGGTAAAAGAGGAAGACTGAAAGCAAGAGAGATGAAGAGAAAGAGAGCACCCGAATTAGATTAAGATTTAATCAGAATTTTTTCACTCCGAGTGCTTTGCGCGCCTTCATCTCACTCTCTCCTTCCCACTCTCTCTTTCTCTTGACTTTACCTCCACCCTTTCGCCTCTCCTTTTTTTGCTCTCTCATTGCAACCGAATACATATGGGGCATTCCATACCAAGTCGACTAGAGTGTGACCCTCAACCTCGCTGATTTCGTTTACGATTTTTTATGATTCTTTCAACTCAAAATAGCATTCAGAAATTTTTTCAGATTTTTAAATCCAAATTTGAGTACGTTATGATTTTTTGAAATTTTTTTTCGAAAACACCGAGCCAAAATTTATTATGTCCAGGATTTCCCTTCCACCTCGATTTTAGGTTTTTATGAAGAAAACGTAGAAAAAATAGATGCAGAAATTAACCAACTATTTTTGTAAAATGTTGGTTAACGATAAAAATATTCAAGTCACTTTTCGCGGTAGATCAATTTCTGCATCTATTTTTTTTTACGTTTTCTTCATTAAAACCTAAAATTGAGGTGGAAGGGAAATCCTGGACATCATGAATTTTGGGTCAAAAATTTTCATTTTTGACACCGGATTTTTGAAAATTTTTGAGGATCACACTAAGGTCGACTTGGTATGGAATGCCCCATATATACAAGCTTTTGAGAAGTGCACTTACGTAGCCTGTGGTATCCAACAGCTCCACAGACTAATGCATTTAGAGTCTTAATTTCTTAATTTTCCGGACTATGCAGGTGTCGTGAGGCCGAATTACCGTGTTAAAGGTAACGAGCTTACCGTATACAAGATTTATCAACGGAAGAGAAAAAGAGATAAAGAGTAAGCGAAATGAAGCTTATGGTCTGTGTCGTAGTTGCCAATTTAAACATTCCCATGCCGCTTTTTCCCACCAACCTTAAAAAAGGTCTTGCCCTTTAGGCCTGTTTGTGGCACAACTACGAAAGAGAGGTCCCTTGATTCCATTGCCTTGTCGATCTTTTTGTCAGTTTTTACCAATGGCAATCCAAACTCTTCATTTTCATAAAATGAGCTTTTGTTCGGATAATAATGAAAGCACGTAAATAGGTAATGTACCTATTTTGTGAATTGTGAATATGAAGTCTTCTTCACAAAACTCAAGTATTTTAGTAACATTTGGCAATGCTGAGCGTTTATTATTCCAACGATTGTTTCCGATGAGAAATGAAAAAAGGGACTACAGTAAAAAGATTGATTCACCTATATTTTTGCATGAACTGAAATACGATCTGAAACTCTTGTAAGCGTTATTAATAGAATGCTGAAATAATCCAGTGGATTCAATCCATTATAGTTAGCAAAGATCAACTACAGAATGAAATAGCAATAACATCCTCGTTGTAGAGCTTTTTGACTAATAAGTATTTTGCTAGTAAAATTCAACTCAAGTTATTCTCGAATCGCTTCTAAAATTGAAGGAACTTGGAAAAAAAATACATCAACTACCTAGAGATCATTTTTACAGCATCAGCATTTTTTTTATCAGTTTGTTGAAAGAAGAACAATCGGTTTCTGGAAAGCTGACAGCTCTCTATGATTTCGTTGGCAGAACGTTAATTTCCATGCAATACATTTTTTTGTTAAGTCAAATGGCCACTCAGGCTGTTCTATACCACGTGTTTGATTTACATTTAATCGTCATCAGACATTGCCAGACATAAGGGTATTCCAGTACAGATGCGAATTCATCGTTTGCATCCCTACTGCAGCTTTCTATCGTTTCTCTCTCTCTCTCTTTCTCTCTCTCTCTCTGCTCTCTTGCACCATGCCTCATGCACAAACTAGTCATATCGGTGGATGCCGGTGAATTACAGCTCCCATGGGATATACGGCAACACCAGCGTGGCATCAGCAACACTCGGCGATCCTTCTCCATATTACTGATATACCGATGCCGCTGTTCCTGCGGTTCTCCCCCGCATGGAAATGTAAGAGAAATTGGGGTTACTTCTCGCACTTTTTATCATTTCATTTTTGGCATTTTCCTGGCTGTAGGGGAGACCGGGGACAGTTGTAACAATCTGTATTTTGGCTTTTCCTGGGCCCGAAGTACAATGGTTCTATGTTGAAGTCTGTCTCTAGAATTGAAAAAAAAGTATAGGCCTTTATAAGAAGTGTAAAAAATTGTTACAACCGTCCCCTACGGGGCAGTTGTAACAGTCGATGGGGACAGTTGTAACAGTCGATGAGGCTAGTTGTAACATAAGATTTTAACACAAAATTATATCTTTTATTGTGACCAATATTATATAATATTATTACATCAAACATTATCAACGTGATATATATTACGGTCACAATGATAAAATCTTAACACATGGAAATAGTCGTATCGAATTGATAATAATCATGAAATAATAGAACAAAGTCTCAGACACACCAAACTTGTCAAAGAAACATGACATATAACCCAAAGTTACGTGCCGTGGTCGCCTGTATAGATTTTCCATTTTTGATTTTCTCATACGCTTCTTCGTACGTTGACATGTCAGCACAGGCCCGTTGCGTGGTTCTTACGCACTGCAAAGGCATTTTTGCACACAGAAAATTTAAAAAAAAGGTCCGTTTGACGTTAGATTCAATGTTTAGATGTGAAATTATTATGACAACTGACAGCCGACAAACTGTTACAACCGTCCCCGGCAAAATTGTTACAATTGTCCCCAGATGGTTTTTTCTACTTCAAAGTTAGAATTTGATTTATTTTCTCAAGCTGGAGGCTTTAAAAACCGCGAAAGTTGACACAAAAATGTCCAAGGAAGCTTATGAAAAAAAAATAATGACTATTGTTACAACTGTGCCCTGTTACTTTTGTTCCCGGTCTCCTCTACAATAACTCAACACGTGCATATCAAAGTTTTTTTTTAAGGCGGTATTCTGGTCCGGGAACATACATTTTAAGTTTTTTGTCGAGCTCGATGAGAAAAAAAAATTCGTTTTTTTTTTTACAATATATTTGTTCATATTCTGACAATAGACGAAACAATTTTCGAAAAAAAAACAGAAAATTAAATAAATTATAAGCTTGTAAAGTTGGGGGTAAAAAAAGAAGTGTGCTGATTGACACGATTGCAATCTTTCTAGTGATGCGATTCAAAATTTAAAAAAAGTTACTCAATTAGTAAGAATGTCGTTATAGCCCCTATCTCGGAGAAAACGAATAAGAAAATTCGCAAAATGGCTGCAGTCTGAACAGAAAAAGGCGTTTTTTGACTTTTGCTCATAGTTTTTAATTTTTTTATAATAGAAAAAAAAATTTTATGCAAATGTGGTAGGGGCGATGGAGAGTCATGTATTGAAGATTGGTGAAAAATTTCTAGTAAATCGATTGAGTGGAACTTGAGATATCATCTCAGCCGTGTTGAGCAAAGTAGTTTTGAGAAAAAGTCTCTAGAGTTCGATTTGCTCCGTAACTCCGTAAATTATTGGAATTAAAACATTTCCGAGGATATATCCTTAAAGGTCTAAACTTTGAGAATATGCAAAAAAAATTACTTTGCCTCAAAATTCCAGACCAGAATACTCCCTTAAAGTTAAGCACTGACGTGACGAGCATAGTTGCTGCGTCACTAAAATAGCTATAACTCTGTAAATTATTAGAATTCGGAAATTTCCTTTCGAGCATGTATTCTGAAAGGTCTAAACTTTGAGAATATGACAGAAAAAATTATTTTTACAAAATTCTAGACCATAATACTCCCTTAAAGTTAAGCTCCGACGTGACAGGCATAGTTGCTGCGTCACTAAAATAGCTATAACTCCTAAATTTTTTGGAATTAAAAAATGTCTTTTCAATGATATATTCTTGAAGCTCTAAACTTTAAGAATATGAAAAAAAATGATTTTGCCAAAATTCTAGACCTGAATACCGCTTTAAGGTAAAAATATATGGAATATGGTAATGACAATGTAACTCTCAAATATTCCAGGGTAGAAGAATCAGTATGTTCTCCAGCTGATGATAGTTAAAGTATAACATATATCCATGGACCTTTCACAGATTCTTTTCTAACTTGATCCATAACTTTTAGGTCATCGTATGCATCTTCTTCGTTTATTTTTGATTTTATTACATGGCTCCAGTTTTCCCAGCCTATAAAAACGTATCCAGGGCCAATTCGGCTGTTGGCAGCTCGAAATATCCCCTATAATCGTCAAACCCCATCGGTATCCCGGAAAACTAGAGGACGAAAGTGAGATTGGACAAAGCGAGTGGAAACGAAAAAAAAAAAATCGTTATTCCATGCCCATGGTGTACGGTTCGTGGTTCTGTTTTAAATGACAATTTGCATTTTTATTGGCTGTTACGTGAATTTTTCGCTCATCCACTTAAACCGTTTTAACCAACGAGCGAAGCTCCCAGATAAAACACCAAAATTGAGACATCGAGATAAACCGTTGACATTTATCATCAATATCTTTTTATCACCTGCGAAATATGCATGAGGGATTTAGCGGGATATATATATTTTTTTTTAAATACCGCAAAAAAATGATGTGATTTTAATAGTGTTGAAATAAGAACCTCGAAAAAGTATGATTCATAAAAAATTGAACGATCGATGGTTGCAAAAAACGCAATGTACTATGAAATTTTTGGTTAAATAGTTATTTGGCAATTCAACTTCATTCAACATAAATTCACTTTTGCCCCAACAATTTTGTCAGACTAAATTGACGAGCCAAAAATTTAATGCTGATCGTGGATTTGCACGATTTTGGAAAATTCAAAAATTTATATTTTTGAAAAAAAACACCTCTCTGAAAATTTCAGGATCTTTTAAGATCAGTACAAGGTATTATATAAAATAAAAGAATCCAAAAATAACATAAGGAACTTTGATTTTCACGATTTTTGAAAATTCAAAATATTTTCAAATTCATCATTTTTCAAAAAACAATTTCGGAATACATTTTTTCAAAACGAATTCAGAACGATTTTTCGGAAACTATAATAGTTTTCGAGATATTTAAAAAATGAACTTGAAAGATTTGAAAAATTGTGGAATTTTAGATTTTGAATAACTTTTGAAAGAAAATTTTTTAATTTTTTTTCCTTTCGTAGAGCTCCGTTTTATTGAAAACGAAAACTGCTGACTAAATTTCATCGAAATTGAGAGGGGTCGATTCCAACTCTTGGTCGATTTGACATGGAATGACCCATATATATATTTATCCGAAGACCAGTCTAGAGACTCGTGATTCAGTTGGGGAAACCAGCTCACGAATTTGCGAGGGTGACATCAAAGGCTGGAATTTACGACTCTCCCCGGAAAATGCAGCCAGTATCTCCTAATTTCCGTTGGTTCGTGGAAACGTTTGGGTCTGGATCGCTTTTTGGATCTCCCGAGGCGTAAAATTACCAGTACATTCGTCTCAGAGTCCAACACCTTTGAACACATGCCCGTCGGGATTACGGTAGAAGCAAAATGGAAGATATCTCTCTCTCTCTCTCTCTCTCTCTCTCTCTCTTTCTCTCGATTCCTCCAGCCATGTTTAACTTAAAAAAAAAAGAAATCCCATTCAAGACGATAGAATTCATTAATAATGTGTATAGTCACTATTGCGGGTCCACCATCTTTCTGTATGACCTCATTTCATCATGAATTTTATTTTTTAATTTTATTTTTTATAAAATTTATTTTTTAATATTTTTAATTTTTTTAAATACAATCATTTTTCATTTTATTTTTTATAAAAAAAAAACAGACATTATCAGATGGTGATGATCAACATAAACGAAATAAACGTACACTGAGAAAACGATGTACCAGGATTTATTAACTGTTAACAAAGGCAAATTTGAATATGGCGAAATCAATTATTTGTTGACAGTTAATAAACCAAATAAATATTTTTTAACAGTTGATAAATTATTTTGATGCAAATAAAATATTTCTTAACGACTAAAAATTTTGCAACAGTTAACCCTCAACAGTCACACCTCGAAAAAATTACGTAAAAGTCATTGGGGGGTGAAATTCACCCCAATCATTCTGCAATGTGATAAATTATTGAAAAAAAAAACTGCAATGTACTTTCAACTCTTTTTTACACGACCATACGGATCATTTTCAAAAAATGTGATTTTAAATATGCAAACAAAAATTCCCATTTTCCCAAATTTTATGGAAGGTGTTCCAAGTCAAACAATGGCTGGGGTATATTTCACCCGGTGTGATTATTAAGAATTATGGAATATTTAAGTACAAGTGCCATTTCTTTACTACAAATAAACTCTTTTCTCAGTGTAGCAATGGTGAAAAATACGAATCCTTGAGGTTCTCGTTTCTTCGAGTCAGCAATAATAAATAGTCAGTGTTTAAAGAGATTCCTTCAACGAGAAAAGAGTTTTTATAGAAAAGACTTTGACAAAATTTAGTTGATATTAGGCAATGAAATATATGAATATTTATTGCTTGTATATAATTATTAATATAATATTAATTATTGATAATATATAATATAATAATAATAATAATAATAATAATAATAAAAATAATAATAATAATAATAATAATAATAATAATAATAATAATAATTAAAACATATAATTCAATTGCTAATTCAATCTCAGTGAAAGGGCGAAATTTGCGAAATTTGTTGTTTAAGGTTTCGAGGCTCACATCCTTCAGTGTATCAGCAAACAATTTATATTTATATGGGTTGGATGAAAGCTTCATGCACATATACAAACTCTGTAGTCTATCTATATTAGACCGAAAGAGAGAGCACAGTGAAAACGTATATGAAGTTAGCGGACGTGCGAACTTGCCCATTTCCCACTTACCCGAGTTTCACCGCCACCGCATTACTAGGACCGTATTTCCGAATCATGCAATAAATATATATATAAATATATATATGGGGCATTCCATACCAATTCGACCTAGGTCTGACCTTTGACCCCTCAAATCTAGTTCCCAATTTTTCCTATCATTACTCTCACTCTATCAAGCAATTACAATTTTTTTCAGATTTTTCAAAATAAATTTTAGCGCGTCATGAATTCTTGAATTTTTTTTGAACACCTCGATGGCCGTGATCGAAAAATCTGAAAAAATTCCCAAAAATAATGTCAGATATAAAAAATTCTGATGTACAATTCATAATGTCTACAATAAATGGAAAAATGAAAAAATAAGAAGCAGAGGTCAATTTCGAGCAACAGTCCACAGTAAATTGACCTCTGCTTCTTATTTTTTACATTTTTTTTTGCTCAAAAAGCTAAAAAACAGGTTAAAGCAAAAGCCCAGACAGTATGAATTTTACACCAACATTTTTTATATCTGACACTGTATTTTTAAGAATTTTTTCAGATTTTTCGGTTAGGGCCATGGAGGTGTTAAAAAAAAAAAATTCAAAAATTCATGACGCGCTCAAATTTATTTTGAAAAATCTGAAAAAAATTGTAATTGCTTGATAGAGTGAGAGTAATGATAGGAAAAATCGGGAACCAGATTTGAGTGGTCGAGGGTCAGACCCAGGTCGAATTGCTATGGAATGTCCCATATATATATACATGTATGTGTAAAGGGCGAGAGGAAGAGAGAGAAATGTTGGTAGAAAGAGAAAAGAAGAGAACATGAGATGAGGAAAAGCGAAATCAAGGGTAGACACGAGGCCTTGGGGGTGTAAGCACGAGAGGGAAGGGAGGGAAAGGGAGGATATGTTGTATGAAGGAAGTGAGGGATCCGGGTCGTGTAGAAAGCGAAGGGGCGATGAGAAAGCGAAAATGAGAGGAGCGAAGAGTGGAGTGAGGACGAGGAATATGTGTGTGTGAGTGTATGTGTGAGTGTGAGTGTGAGTGCGAGGGCGTCCAGTGAGTGAATGAGGATCGTAGATAAAGGACGAATGAGAGGAAACGAGAATGTAGAAAGTGCGCTCGGTATATACATTAGTCGTTGGGAGGCTTGCTATATATATGTGCACTGGCCCGTTCGTCGGAGCTTTTCTCTAATTTCTCAAACTTGATTAAAACTTGTACGCCATGAAAATTAAGTTTGGTTTGGCGCGAGGAATCCGTTACCGCATCACCGCCAATGCCACCACTATATATATATATATATATGGGGAATTCCACGTCAAATCATGCGGTCATGGGCCTGACCCCCCCGGATTTTGATGTCCAATGAATAGTGGGTTTCGTTTGGCCTAAAATATGACCTCAAATTTTTAGAAATTTTTATTTAATTTTTTAGGGACTGCCTGAGCTCAAAAATCATTAAATTGAGGGAAAACATAGGGAGGGGCCTTTTTTAAATTGATGAATTTTTTTCACAGAAAGTAGGGCCTAAAACAGATATTTTCGTCATAGTTCGATAATGGGCCAAGAGTTATGACTATTTTTTTTTTTTAACTTTCTTAATTGTCTTTGAATCAGCCGTTTTATTTCAGGTCATCGAGGCTAATAAATTTTCGAAAAATGTTGTCGTTTCACTCTTAAACCAAGAAAAAGAAATCAAGTTTCACTAGAAAAATATTTTTGTTGTTTTTATTCCCACTACGAGAAACAATCAAAATAAGAAATTATAAAAAAAAAAAAATACAAAAAAAATAGTAATTATTTTTGGCCCATTATCGAACTATGACGAAAATATCTGTTTTGGGCCCTAGTTTCTGTGAAAAAATTTCATTAATTTTCCAAAAGCTCCTCTTTATGTTTTCCCTCAATTTGATGAATTTTTAGCTCGGGCAACCCCTAACAAATGAAATAAGGATTTCTAAAAATTTGAGGCCATAATTTGGGCCAAACGAAACCCACAATTCGTTGGACATCAAAATCCGAGAGGGTCAGGCCTATGACCGCGTGTTTTGACGTGGAATGCCCCATGTATGTATATGTAGATGTATATATGTGCTTATGTACACTACTGCCCTCTTTATCATACTCGCAATATCAACTCCATACACATTGCGAGTGTGATCCACGTAGGGCAATTTGGAAAACTGTACCGCAGTGACCAACTAAATACGGTTGGTTGTGCCGGAGAAAATTGTAATAAAATATTTTTTTTTCCGTGACAGAATCAACATTAAAATTTGAAGAGATTTTCAGCATTCCAGGATTACCAAAATTTTGTATAAATAAAATTTTGCAAAATTCTAATTTTCTTTCGTCCTTCGTTGAGATTTATTTATGGGGAAGCAATAATTAAAATACTCATTGCGAATAGGCTCAAAAAACTCCTGAAATATTTTTGTTTCGCGATAGAACTGACAGTAAATTTTGACGAGATTTTCAGTACTCCAGGATTACAACAAATTTGTATAAATAAAAATCAGCAAAATTCTGATTTTCTTTCGTCCTTCGTTGAGCTTTATTTATGGGGAAGCTATAATCAAAATACTCATGGCAAAAAAGCTCAAGGAAACACCTCAAATATTTTTTTTTGTTTGCGACAGAATTGATAGTAAAATTGGATGAGATTTTCAGTATTCCAGGATTGCAAAAATTACATATGAACAAAAATTCGCAAAATTCGGGTTATCTTCTGTCATCCGTTGAGCTTTATTTATGGGGAAGCTATGATTGTGATTCTCATTGTAAAGAAGCTCAAGAAACTCATCATAAAGAACTTCGAGAATGGTGGGAAAAAAAAGGTTTTTAATTTGTACGAATTTTTGATAACGTATTCGAAATGGTGAGACATGCCTCCTTCCCTTATTCCTTGTATTTCATACAAATCCTCAAAAATGTCGTGTTTATTATTTTTTATGTCTCGTTTTATGGTCACACAAAATGAGATAGCGAAATCGTGATGCATCCTCGTTTAATTATGTTTTTTCGTCACTTCATGGCTTTTATTATCTCTTCGAGAGGGAAAAAGATGGTTGTGCCAGGGTATATTGCGAATAATCAGAGTGCTATATCTATTTAAATATATATATGAGGTATTCCCGCTCAACGGGACCCCTATTACGCCGACCTCTTTCGATTTTCTTGAAACTCGAGTATGTTTTAGTGTTGCCTGAAAGTATATTGTACACCAATTTTCAGATCTCTAACTATAATACTCCTTGGAATACACCAAAAGTTGTATTTCAAACTTTTTGCGTATTCAGCGCTTCGGAGCTTTGGCACGGCGCGAAATAAAATCGAAAAAATTCTTTAACAATAGCTTATGATCGGAAATTTTCTGCGCTTTTCGAAAATAATATCAGCAATTCCGAAAAAAACGAATTTATTCGAATTTCGGCCAAAAACCGAAAAAAATAGATTTACAAAAAAGAGCATAATTTAATTCAGTGGGACAATTTTTTCATGTTTCGTATATATCTGAGAAGTCACGATATAAATTTTATGTTGGAACTCGCATCCGTTTACTAATCCTAAGTCTTTTAGTAGGATAAAAATTCTTAAATATTGTGTTTTTCGTATTCAACAGTCCTCTGATATATTATATAGTTTTTTAAAATGAATTTCGAATTTTCTAAATTCATTAAATTCAAAATTTAATAAATTTGATTTAATAAATTTAATAAATTTGATTTAATAAATTTAATAAATTTGATTTAATAAATTCGATTTAATAAATTGAATAAATTTGATTATTTCATAAATTTAATTTAATTAATTTAATAAATTTACTTAATTCAAAATTCATTAAAAAACGCTATATAATATATCAGGGTACTGTTGAATACGAAAAACACGACATTTGAGAATTTTGATTCTATTAAAAGACTTGGCATTGGTAAACGGATGTGAGTTCCAACTTGAAATTCATATCGTGACTTCTCAGATATATACAAAACATGAAAAAAATTGTTCCGCCGAATTAAATTATGCTCTTTTTTTGTAAATCAATTTTTTCGTTTATTGGCCAAAATTTAAATGAATTCATTTTTTTCGGAATCGCTGATATTTTTTTCGAAAAGCGCAGGAAATTTCCGATCGAAAGCTATTGTCAAAGAATTTTTTCGATTTTATTTCGCGCCGTGCCAAAGCTCCGAAGCGCCGAATGAGCGAAAAGTTTGAAATATAATTTTTGGTGTATTCCAAAGAGTATTATAGTTAGAGATCTGAAAATTAGTGTACAATATACTTTCAGGCAACACTAAAACATACTTGAGTTTCAAGAAAATCGTGAAGAAGTCGGCTTAAAAGGGGGTCCCGATGCGCAGGAATACCTCATATGTATGATGATATACGGGAGAAGACCAACAGCGCGGTGAACTTGCTGGTGCAGAACCCCGACGCAGTTTAAAACTCCTGACGTTGGCACGAAGCTTTTCGGCTAAGCTCGTACTTTGAGACCTTACGACTTTTCGGGCGAACGCTTTCGACAGCCCGAAAAATCCAACCATCTTACATTCGCGCGTATCCTATATACATATATATATATATATATAAATGTATAAAAAGAGCGGTAGAAAAATCGAGAATCACCAAAGTCTCGAGACTCCCCGCTGGGATGAAAAAGTTAACCGCGGGCAAAAGTTTCGGCCCGATCAACGACGCTGCTTCACGGGCTTTTATTATTCTCCATAAGTTCATTTTCCCCTTTTTTCTTGCCCTTGGTTCATTGCCGAATCGTCTATTGCACAGTCGATATGTTCTTGAAGCTCGTAAAAATATTATGACCAAAGAATATTCGAGAAAGAAAAACGCGGTGGGCAGAGCCGAAGAGAACGTAAATTCTCAACTGGATGTTTTCCTTTCTTTTGAACGATACACGGAAAAAAATGATCAGTGAGAACTGCTGAGATTCCCATTAATTTTTACAGCTTTCCCCATCAACAGCGCCTCCTGGAAGGGCAAACAGTGAAATTTGCATATTTCTTTAATACAATATACAGATGTCACATATGACATAGTACATGCCCATCAGACGAATTTTTACAGTGTGGAACAGTAAAATGTACACTATGTGAAACGATATATTTATGTTGTATTCGGTGAACTTTTTACACATTTTACATTGTAAAAATTATCCAGGGCCTGTGAAAAAATTACAGTGTACGTTGTAAAAATTGAAATGAACGTAGTACATTTTGTGGTACGTTTTTTATTTTTCACTGAAAATACTGCAATTTCTAAAATAAATTATAGTAGTGAAACGTTTCGATATTTGAATAAATTCCAAATTATTTAAATATTGCAATAAACCTTTATTTATCCTCGCTCAGGCTCATAGCTACGAGGGCTTGTACTTGACTAATTAATCGTGAGATCAATTAATGAAGCGAATTTAATTTAACCTCGCACTTATAAAGAGCACAAGCGTCACCGAAATGCAATGGTGATCTGTTAAGAAAATATAGTCTTCAGTCCATAGGACTGCTCGACCACGGACCGTGGGTAATGTTCCAACAATTGTATGTCAATTGAGAACGTCGATGTTGGTAATACATCGGACCTTATAGGTGCGCGGTGGCTCTCTCGCCGGCGCGAGAGGGCGCGCCGTTCGACGCTATCTAGCGGATCTCGAGCGAAATGCAGAGATCGTGGCACGCCGCAGGTCGTCCCGTTACAGTGCCACACTATAAAAATTGAAATTGACGTTGCATATTTTGCGGCGCGCATTTGATTTTTCACTGGGAACACTGCAATTTCTAATTATGTGCTTTGAACATTATACAGAGACCATTGTAAATTTTACAGTTCAAACACAGTGGATTTCGTCTCGTCTGCTTGTTATTTCTACTTTGTCATTTTTTTTGCGCTGAATATTGCATTTTTTACAGTGTAAATCATCATTTATAATGATTTAGAAAGTACAAACTACATTAAATCCATTAATTTATAATGGATTTCCAGTAAAACGCCTGAATTACAGTTCCGAACCGTATATTGCATTGAATTCAGTATTTTTTTAAATATTACACATGAATTGTCACTGATCATTTTTTTTCCGTGTATGAATTTTTAGTTTCTGTCTCGTCTTTCTCTCAGTAATAACAACGACACCGTGACTTATTATAAAATCTGTGATTTCGTGAATCCACCAGGCTTACATTTACGAGTTTCCCTGCAGCGAAGTTTCCTCCATACCGAATGCAGCGTCCAGGTACACCGTTTCCATGATGGATGCCTTTTTACGATCCCATAAAACTCCCACCTTCTCGGTCGCCTCCTCCAAAGGATGCGCATTTCTCTTCTCGGTCAGCCAGTGGGATTCTGTTTCCACGGGTCTCCCTCCCTTTTTTTCCTCTCATTTTAATTCCAATTTCCACTATTACGAGCTTTTCCCTACCTCCGTGAAGGAGTAATAACATCATAAATAAGGGTCATTCCATGCAAATCGACCGATAGTTGAAAACCGACCCCTTTCAATTTCGATGAAATTTGGTCGGAAGTTTTCTTTTATCATAAAACAAAGTTCTACCGAAGGAAAAAAAATTAATTTTTTTTTTCGAAACTTATGCAAAATTCAAAATTTCACCATTTTTTCAATTTTTCAAGTTTAGTTTTTAAATATCTCGAAAACTATTATAGTCACGAAAAAATCATTCTTGGTTTGTCTTGGGACTACGAAAAAAAATATTCCGAAAAATAATTTTGAAAAATGAAGAATTGGGAGAATTTTAATTTTTTTTAAATCGTGGTCAATATTCGGGAGTGTGACTCCTGTGAAAATCGAGCTGATTTTTTTTGTGTGGTTTCTCACAGTTTAAACAAAAACATCATATTCAATGTTATTATGGCGACGCAAAATGTTTTCACCCAACTTTTTTAATTTAAAAAAAAAAAAAAAATTTATAATAAATTTAGCTACTAAAAAAGATATTTCCGTTCCAGAGTTTTTGTTGTTTTTTTTGGGTTTGATAAAAAACTAAGTTTTTATCATTAAAATTTTTTTTAATTTTATCAAATAAAAAAAAACCAACAGAAACTCTGCAACGGAGATATCCAGTAGTTAAATTCCTTCATTTTATTTTGTTTAAAAAAAAATCATTGTTGGTTAAAAATATTATGCGCCATTGAAATACAACTTAATATAAGATTTTATAATCATAAAGAATTGATAAAAAAATTTACAGCCTCTTTTTAGCGGGAGTTACACTTCCGAGTATTTACCAAAATCATGAAAATCTACGATCAACATTAAATTTTTGATTCAATTACCTCGAAAATGCGGGGTCTACGCATTTTCGGCGGTGATTCGTGCACAACCATTTCACGCGACTATTTTTTTATTTCCTCGTTACCGTAGTCAAAGCGGAGCAGGAGAGAAGGAAAAAGATTGTTTGATGAACGAGAATAAAAGCTCTCAATGACAGGAACCATGCAAAATCGGGGCTACGAGTGACGGGCTGTTAAACAGCCCTTGACGAGGGTTCAAGGGTCTGCCCCCGTTGTTAACCGAACCCGGAGCAACAAAATACACGAACGAAAAACAAAAATGTCATTTTGATTGCGATGAAAAAAAAAAACAGGAAAAACAAACGAGAAACACGCGCCGAAAAGCTTCGGTCGGAGGTCACGAGAGGCGCGCACGTAGAGCCCAAAAAAATCTCGTTTCGTTTATGTTTATCCTTTGGATAGTTCCATCGACGAGCAAAGCGGGTTAAAAGCCGTGGCCAGGACGAGAGAGAGGCAACAAAATGCGTGTGTACCGTGAAGAAGATTTACGAACGCGATATTTGGGGACCGAAGGATGAAGGGGCGGGGGGGGGGGGTGGTTTGATAGGGGCGGAAATACATCGACGCTTGTATATGCAGAGCGTCGATGTAGCTCTCGATTCGACGATCGATTAGAGTGATTACAACAACGAGAGTAATTTCGGGAAGCGAACGGAGAGAGATATTATCGTACGGGGTAAGCTCTGTACACCCACGCAAATGTTACATAGGAGTGCGTATTAGGGTGGTCCTTTTTTAGAGCTAGGACGATTTTTTTTATCAGACGCCCTCCAAATCGACTCCAAATAATTCAAAAACAATACCTTAATTTTTTCAGATTTTTATCTGGACTCTAAGCCTTCCCGAAAAGAGGCTAGATTTCCCCATTTGGCCGTGTTTCGGCCATATTATAAGGATATATTTTATACTTAGTGTAATAATTTTTTAAAAAATCTGTAACTGCAGGATTTTAGTGTTCATTGGTGCTACTATTTGAGGTAGAGTTCACATTATTCTTCTGGTCAATCTAGATGAATTGCAATTCGTAATCGATTTTTCGACGAATTGCAACTCGTCTAGATTGACCCGTATGATAATGTGAATTTTTCCTCAAATAGTGGCACCAATTAACACTAAAACCTTGCAGTTACAGATTTTCTAAAAAATTATTACAGTTGGAATAAAATATATCCAGAGAATACGGCCGAAACACGTGTATTTCAAATGGGGAAATCTACCCTTTTTCGGGAGGGGTGAGAGTCTAGATAAAAATCTGAAAAAATCGGGGTATCGTTTTTGAATTATTTGAAGTCGATTTAAGGGGCGTCTGATGAAAAATTCGGCCAAGCTCTGAATAAGGACCACCCTAGTGTGTGGGCATGAACATACACATGCGAGTATAATCGCGATGCCAGCGATGGGTACAGGCGTTACGATCCCTCCGCGACATGGAATTGTTGAATACGAGAATAATTTTATTGCAAACAATGTGGAATCAACTTGGACTGAGCTATGAGTGTAGACTTTTTATATGAGACACTTCGGCTCAAATCGAATGAGATTCTGGATCGCTTCGCTGAAAATGTTCCTCTGGCCTGGGAAAATAATTCTTCATTTTTATTCAGGCTTTTTCCAACCCTCATGTGGATCATATGTGTATGAAATTTATTCTGAGCCGATTCAGGGGTTTCGCGGGTCTTGAAGGCTGAAAAAAGCATGTTTTGGTTTTTTCTTCATTGAATAAATGAATTATTTTATTCAATAAAAATTATTACATTATTATTATATTATATTATTATGTAATAATAATAATTATACATATTAATATCACTATGTTGATCAATTATAATATTTTATAAAATTTTCATGGACAATTTTTGAAAATTCTTGGGCTTGGTTTTCAAAGACCCTTCAACAAAAGCATCCTCATGGTGTCTAAAATGACTCATGGGACCTTTATCTAAAATTGAAAACCGCCATTTTGTCTGCTAGTAGATAAGTGTAGCTCGTGATTGATCGAAGAATTTTTAATAAAATTGAAATTTGAATTTTTGACAGTTGCATGCAAAATAGTACAATTTTTTGTCGATACAATGAATAGTACAATTTTTGGTCGGTACAATTAATTGAACAAAAGCCTTGGTTCAATCACTAGTCAATGCTATTTTGAAAAAAAATTGCAACATAACAATAAGATCGGTCAATTAGTTTTTGAAAAATCGTGTCCATCGACTTCAAAAATAGTGTTTTTGGGGAAAAAAGCGATTAAAGTTTCCAGCTTCAGGCTGATCTAACCTTATGCGGAAAATTTGTAAAGGTTCTCTCTCTCTCCTAGACTTTTACTCGGATTGACTTGAAACTTTCGGAAAATATTCTAGACCTATTCTACAATTAGATAAAAAATTAAAAAAATCAATTTGAATATTCGTTGTGTCCCAATTAATATTAACGAGTTTTTGCAAATGTTAACAAATGCATAAATGACTGTTACATGAGTTCTGTGTAAATAAAAAAATAGGATGGTCTTTTATAAAATTAAAGTCGCACTCCGATAACTTGATTTTCTTTTCAAGCTCTGAAACAAAAGGGTTTATTGTCAAAAATCCACTTTTAGTTTTAACAAAAACTTTTATAATTCAAAAATATTTGTTACAATATTTTACAAGAGAGAAAATGTCTCTTTTCTCGCAATACATTAATAATACTCGTTCTACTTCAATTTTATTAAAATATCTTCATACACTTCCTCGTGGGGTTTTCATCTAATTTTTACCTTGCCTCTGAAAATTGGTTCAAGGATACGTTCCTAGTGCCGCCTACACGCGGGCTTATTATTATCTGGGAGGAAGAAGATGAGAAGCGGGCAGACAACTATCGGATATTGCAGAAAGCTGGAAAAAAATTCAGAACGTTATTTGAAACCGGAAAAACATATTCTGCGCTGAGCTCCAAGATAGCGCCCCTTTAGTGAATGGAACAAATATTGCGATAACTTTTTAAGGTATTTTTAAGGGTCAAAACGCTCTTAAAGGTCAAAACGCCAACTTTTAAACATAAATATAAATGTCCGTTGAATACGTGTAAGCCTGAACAATGGTCCATCATTTGACGTATGAAATGAAAAAATTTTCGACGCTAGTTGGAACCCTTAAGGTGCAGTGGTTCTCTCATGAATCAATTATTGAGTTTCACTTCGCTGTGCACGATCCTGACCAAACCAATTGACGGATCTTATCCTACGACGTCTCATTTTCTTCGTAACACTTTTCCGAACTGCTTCACTGCAACATTTTCATTTTAGGTTCTTATTATAGCGTTACAGGCCACTTTTTGAATTGTTGAAACAAAAAATGAGTCACAAATTTAAAAATTGGCCTGTGACTCCATAATAAGGACCTAGAAAGAAATGTGCCACACTCAAGCAGTTCGGAAAAGTGTCACGAAGAAAATGAGACGTCATAGGATAAGATCCGTCAAGCGGTTTGATCAGGATCGTGCACAGCGCAGTAATACTCAAAAACTGATTTATGAGAAAACCGCTGAACCTTGAGGCTTCCAACTAGCGTCAAAAATATCTCCATTTGGTAGGTCAAATGGTAGACCATTGTTCAGGTTTCCAGGTATTCAACGGACCTTCATACTTATGTTCAAAAATCGGCGTTTTGACGCTGACTGGGTCCCCTTAAGGTATTTTTAATCCAGAAGAACAGAATGGACTCACAGCGCAGAAAGCGGTCAATTTCAGCTGGAATACTTCGTATGCATTGACACACACAAAGACACAACCACCCAAACACACGAAAAGTTCTCTGTAGCTATAATAGCTTGGAGCATCAAACATCATATCGTTTTATTGCCTTTTCCGATTTTATTAAAAGTCCTTTTACGATTGTACGTGCTCTGAACCGTGACGATGGGGTCGAGAGACTGGGCTACATATAACGCACCTCGGAAAATTTTGTCGACCACGAGTGTCCCTGATTCCACTGTCACCGTAGTTTATTTTTTCGTTAGTTCCTCTTCGTAGTTTTGGAGGATCGATTCAATATGAGATCACCGATGTATATCGTCCTTGGTATATCCCAAACCAGATTCCATTGCTATCCAAATATGTGTCCAATGAACAATTGAATTTCTATTGTTATTGTGTGATCTATCGCGGCCTTATTCGTGTTTATATCGGTGGCAGCGGGCATACACCAATTTCGCGACATCGGTCGAACTAAATTGAATTAAACGGGGCGTCGTTTTCCTTCGAACAGTAAATCCCACCCAACGTTCCGCACACACACAAACTTACGTTTACACGTCAGTTTTGGAGCTTTCGCTCGTGTCCAGGATTTCACGATGAATATCGACTTACTCCGCTGGTTTATTCCTCCAATTGTCCATCGGCTGATGGCGCGTCCATGACCAATACACACCGGAGGGTGTATCCGCAAAATCGAATTATACGACCGCAACCATCGCAGCAAAGAGAACAAGAGATGCTTCAACGAGAGAGAGAGAGAGGGTACACACAGGAGTTGTAAATTGCATGTGCCAAAGGACTCGAGACAGATGGAAAATGGGTTGTCCCGCTTTAAGTCTTGCGCGACATTTCGAATCCGCTGTTGAAGTTACCGAATTGCGTTTGAGCAACCGCAATGGGAAATGTATTTGTCGTTCATACGGTCATGCAGCAGACAGGGTAATAATTGAGTTTGCTGTTTCTTTGGCATATATCCGTTACCATCGATGGATACTTCATCCGCAATAATATTTCCGTCGATCAATCAAGTCCATACTGAAAGACATTGTGAATGTCCAATCATGCTGTATGTTCTATCATAAATTATGGTAAAAGTTTCAGACCGAAATTGAAAATATTTTTAAAGTTATAGCCAAAAGTAGAGAGCAATTAACTAATAAGTCAATGTTAAAAATGACTAATTACTACGATTTGGCAATCACCAGAAACTGTGAATCTCTCGAAGAAATGAAGAGAACTTTGAGATAACTTTTAGGAAACGGAAGTATGCTCTATGCACCAGGCATAGCTGATTAATGTAACCGATTTACCTTGTAAACTATGCTCAAAAACTTTTATGATTCCGCATAAAGATATACCGGTGAAGGAATGGAAGCCATGAAAGATTAACTCGCCGTAAAGGTTCCTGAAATTCGTGGGTATTATAATTCCAACGTGTGTGTGCTTTTGGTACCTCAGTTCCCGATGTCGGCAATCCTTAATTAGACCCGGTTGGACGATTTTCAAAAACCTTGGGACAGACTATCTCCTCCCTCTGTCCCGGTGGAAAAGCGTGTGCACCCGAGTCACCAGGCAATTCGACGCTTCTCAAGGGACAGAATGGGGTGGATGAGCCACGGAGAATTCGATGGTCCCGGTAGCTCTGCACTGTCGTTGCTTTGAACCTAATTTTATCCAAAAGGTCTCGGGTTTGTATATACAGCGTTTAAGCTCGTAACGCGAGCTCGTGACCCAAATAAGACACGGATGTGGCACGTATCCCAATCCAACGAGGGCTGATACACCCGGGTATTATGATGGCCGATGAAGGCAAACTGCACTTGGTTCAACTTCGTGTTAGTCCTCCAGATGAGAGAAGCCACGTGGAATACCAAATTTTCAGCTACTGGAACATGCTGACTCTGAGAGTATGTGTGTATGTGTGTGTAGGTGTGTAAGTGTGTGATCTCAGGCTGTTATCCTCCTCCGGTAACCAACTTTCGGCGGAGGCATAAGAGAGCCAGACAAGGTCGATTTCAGGGTGTCGCGTTAATTCTACGGTCGTCCTTTTCTCATTGAAGACGATTTCGGGTCGGAGCACGCCATGTTTGCAGCGATCATCCCCCACCGGGGTGACTTGGTATTATATATCGATCTCCCATATTCGCTGTGTAACATGGATATACAAACTTTCGTTGTCTCCTTCATGAACAAGCTCGTTCTCGTCTTATCTCTCATTCGTATCGCTGAAATTCCCACCCTCGTTACCGATAAACGTAACTGCGTGGTTGGTGGCTGAGTCGTGATGATGGCTCGGAAAATTGGCCAAGACATCGTCATTGGGGCAAAATAGTGGCTTTTATCTTTTACATGTGACACCATCGTGTAACTGCTCAAGTGACCCCAAAAGACATCAGAAACTTTTGGTCGCAGAGTGTATTCCATGAATACGTAAGATGGCGCTGTTCTTGGGTCCTTTGTGGCGTTGGATTTTGGAAAGAGAGTTTCGAACGAACACATCGCCTAACCACCCCCATTTGTGCGATAATGTCAAAGGAGAGACGCGGCGGTATGAAAAAAAGTCTTCTTCTTTACCCCAATATTTTGGGAATATCCTTTCAGCTGGAACGAAATTGCGGATTAGGAATCACGATGAAGATGGCTCAGTGAGAGTGGAGGAGAGGCAGAGGTGGAATTTAACGTCGTGAGTACACGGAAAAAAAACGGGAAAATAAAGTGGACGAGACTATAGCTGAGAGGCCATTCATCGTTTGGCTTGAGGAGTCTTCAGCCGACCAAGTCACGATATGTGATCACTGAACAAAAAGGCTTTTGCCGTATATATGCACGTGCTTAACGAGGATCCCGCTGGGTCCTGATGAAAAATTCATATTTTACCGGAGCACAGCAAAGAGGGAAGCGATGAAAGTTGAGAGTATGAGAGCCACGCGGTCATCCCTATGACAAAGGATTCTCCGTCCTGATCATAGCATCCTCATAAATGCGCTCCCATTGAATTCACTGATAAACAGGAGGAAGAAAGTGTTTACCGAGATTCTGAATTTGCTTTTCTCCAGAATCCACTTTGAATTTTTCATTAACTTTTATCCCTCTATAACCGACCATGCGTTCTTACACCAAAAGACCTAGGTACGTTCCATATCGTTTTTTTTCTCCGACTCAATTTTCGTGACACATTTAGAGCTCTACCATTTGGTTCCCAACCAGAAATACAACTGTCCAACAATCACTACCGTAATATCACTACCGATTACAAGTCTCTGAGTTCTTAATTCTGCGATTTCCTACATACCGACTACAGGGCGACTGTGCTTTTCATTGCGGTGGGCCCCAGCATCGATAAGTGACCGGCTAAACGTCGATAAGTGATCGGCTGAGTTGACAAGCCGGAGACTTGTAATCTGGGCGGGTTTGTCAAATGGGAGAGCTGTCAGGTTATAGAGAGATTTTTTGGTAGAGATATTTTACATTCAGCATGGACACACATTTGAGAATCATGCCAACCACAATTGGCAATACCAGATATATCATAATTGCAATACCTCGACCAAAGTTTTATCAATGCATCATCCTTGAAATGAACAATCAGCTTTCAATCACGGTGTCCTTATGAGACGAATATTAATTTTCGTGATTAATATTTCCCATTGAATAACGCAATAACGATTTGGGTGCGGTAATACGAGTTAATGACTCTAATCATCAGGTTCAAATTCGATGCTGTGGCGTATGATCGGTTTTCACTGAACAGGATTCGCGCGGGAATAGTTGCTAATGAGGAAGCAAGAGACGGAGAGAGGGGGGATTTAAAGCGAGAGGAGAACTGATAGGTCGATCGTATGTATTGATGAAAATCGACGAGAAGTTAGGGAAATGTGGGTGATCCTGCCACAGGCAATGGGCCATGGAAGGAGAGTTAGTAATTATACTATGAAACGAAGACCAATAATAGTTGGCGAGTGGTTTCCAATGGATTGCAACTTTGGTAAAACGGTTTAGTTCCAATTGGACTTTGGAATAACTTGGGTCCATTGAAAATGAAACGATTGGATGGGGAGAGGTTGGCGAAGGGTTTGTGGCACAAGCGGTGATATGGTCGGGATTGTGCGGAGCCGATGGAAAGAAAAGAGAAATTGTCATTGCTATAGAAAGAGAAAATCCAGGCATACCTTGTTTTCACTGGTGATGGCTGCATCGAATTTATAGAATCTAGAAACTTGACGAATTCTCATGGGGTTAAGCGTCTGGGCGTCGAATACGAGCTCTCTTCAAAACGAAACTATTGATCAAAATTTCTGTAACACGTAATCCCAATCTTAAAGAAAGCAAAGGGGAAGGAGGGAGAGATGCGAGGTTCAATTTTGACGCATTATGCCAATATAAGAGAGGGATTCGAGCAATCGGAGCGATTCAACGATGAAACATGGTGTAAAAAAAATTGAACAAAGGCATGAGAAATTTTCATGTAATTACGATGTAATAAGCCTCGGTGGGTTTATAAGAAGCCACACCCGGATGAATAATTATTGTTTGAGCAACGAGTTTCATCGGTTATAATTCAGGAAAAAACTTTTCTCGTTCGCGTATTTTTCATGCTGGCGTAACGAGTAGAGTGAAAGAGAGAAAAAAAAACGGATAAGAGGAAGTACGAGATCTCTTGCAAGTCCACCGATGTGGACTGCTTTCGCTCTCGTTCGTTCAATCGTCCCGTTTCTCGCGTTCCATTTCCAAATTTTCCCTCTCTTTTTCTCTCTCGAAGCTTTCAAAAGTGTCTACCGTGGACGAATGTTACTGAGCCACGAAAAAGTTCCACTCTCGAAAGAGAGGCACCTGAGCTTTTTCGTTATTAATGAGCATTCCGAACAGATCCGAGCTACTCCATCCTCATCGGCTATACGTATAGCTTCTGCGCTCGGCAAACTCTCATCTTCGGGTGCCGGTAATCCACCAATTTTTCATGGAGACTGGCCAAGATATATATGTTTCCCTCGGTGCCAACGGTACAGGACGATCTCTCCTGCGTCTTTTCAGGCGTCCTCGTGTTCCGGCATGTCAGCCGATGTAAAAGTCAGCAGAATCCCGTTCGTGGAGTTCACGAGGATTCACTTAACTCATGAAACAACTCACTTCGACATTATCTCCTCCACGAGCAAAAAGCTGCCCTTACCATTCGAATTAAAAACACGGAAGAAAATGGTTGGTTGGGACAACCAACTGATTATTAGTTGGGCATATTTCGCTTACCGTAAGCATCTGCTTCGTTACAATAACCATTTAGCATTACACTGCGACCTCGATAATTGGAATCCGTCGGGACCGGCTCTTGCAAGAAGTGGGGTTGCGCACATTGCACAGAACCGTCTCTGCGTCGCTGGTGGCTGACGGCGGGCTGACGCGATTGGCTTGGCGCTTCTCCCACTACGCTGCAATTGCAAAGATCGAGGTGCCGCGGGTCGAGGTCGCAATGTAGTTCCATCTACTATTCATAGTTAGTTACGACTAGTCATCACAACTGACTTGATTAGTCAGCCTAACTAATAAAATAGTATCCAAGAGGGTAAAAGATGAACAACGAATTTTATAGGCACTGTAGCCAATTAAATAAGATGAAAAAAATTTTGATGTGATAAATAATAATTTACCTAATTGTATTGATTTAGTTACTTCGATTGTATTTATAACTTGGAAAGTTCTTTCACGAATAATATCTCGCCATTATTTAAATGTTACTAAAATTGATAGTAAAGATCCTGTAAATAATAAATAATATGATGATGCATAAAGGTAAGGGCGTTCACGATACTCTTTTCTTTGAAGTATTGCAAATATTTATATTATAGAATTAAAATTTTTTAATTTCTTACACTCAGTTTTTAATTAATAATAAAGTTGAATAAATAATCTAAATTGAATTATTCAACAATTTAATAAAGTTTAATTAATATTAATAATGCTTATTACTTTTTATAGCGCAGCAACTTTTCGAAATCCCTTTTCAGTCTGTGGAATGCTGAATAATTTAAAAACTTTGGATTGAACTCGCAATAAATATGGTTTCATCGTTTGATGTACAAAAAGAGCGATTTGTTACTTTTTTTCGTCGCAAACAATTTTAAGCCGAATCAATCATTCGTGTTTGCGTGACGGGTCACTTTTTCTTCAGATATATTTGTTTTCTTTTGATTATTCATCGAGCAATTCATATGTCAAAAGAAATGACATCCATTTTCTTTTATTCGTAATACGTCCTTGTATCGCATTGGAAAAATAATACCAATGAGCGACCCTCGAAATTTCGCTCGACGTCATTGTCAAGAAGGGCTTTTTTGGACATGGTTCTGTATGAAAGTGATTGAACTTTTTTTCATTAATCAATTTATAATATTGGTTATTAATTTATCACATAACTTTGTCGCTATTTTTTTTTTTCAAATAAAAGGTAAACGTTTCCTTAAGGGGATGGGCCACTCTAAGATTTTCAAAAAAGGATTGTTTTATAGGATTTATTCATAGGATTTCTGCATTATATTGCATGGTTCCTTTGTTATAAACAATTTCCTGACGGTCGTGATTTTGACCAATATCGTCATGAAAAAATATTTTTGCATTGCCAATTAAACGTATAATAAAAAACCTTTTTTGTAAATCCAATTTATTTTATGGTTTCGCTGAAAAAAAAACTGCCGAAATATGCCCTTTTTCGGTCTTAGCGTGGCTTAACCCCTTAACCCTTTGTGCCATGGTGGCACTCTGAGAGTGCCACCTGTTTTACAACCATTTTCTGAGCAATTTCGACCGAATTTTCGAACTTTTTTTGGTGTTTTAGCATCAGTCATATATTCAAAAATAAGAATTGATGTGCAATAATTTGAAATCATGGATAATTTTGCTTATGCGCATAAACAAACCTCAACCCTTTGTGTCACACATTTTTCCTTTAGTCCAATCGGCTTGAAATTCATTACTTGGGGGTTTCGGGGTCGCTGATGACGAATCTGACATGAGCTCCGAATTTCAAAATTCAAAATGGTGGATCCAATATGGCGGATGAAAATTCGCGAAACGGTGCAAATATGATAAAAATGTATATTCTTGGATTTTTGGGGTCGCTGATGTCGAATTTGAGCTCCGAATTTCAAAATTCAAAATGGCGTATCCAAAAATTCGAAGCTCAGATTCGTCCTCAGCGACCCCAAAAATCCAAGAATATACATTTTCATTATATCTTCACCGTTTCGCAATTTTTTATCCGCCATATTGAATCCGCCATTTTGAATTTTGAAACTCGGAGCACAGATTCGTCATCAGCGACCTCTAAAACCGCCGAGTAATGAATTTCAAGCCGATTGGACCAAAGGAAAAATGTGTGACACAAAGGGTTAAGGAAAATATATTCTCCCACGTCATGAGAGAATCAAAAGAGTTTGACGTTGTTGCTATTACGGAGAAATAGGGTCATTAGTTTTCAAACTGGACTGTACAGCGCCAACTGCTGTGTCATATAAGCGTTAGAATTCTAGCAAAGTGTCAGAACAACTCGTGCAACTCGTCGGGAATATTATTTCTCACTCTGTGAAATTTGCGAGCAGAAGAGATAGACGCTGGGAAAATTGCAATATCTGGCTATCTCTCTGTACACAAAATTACGGCGAAAGTGGAGGCTCTTATGGATGCTGCGGTGCACACATTTTCGAGAGTGCTAGAGAGGATGGAAGAGACCGAGAGGAGGGAGAGGCAAGGGTGAAGCAGAGTGGTGTACTTTGGAATCTAATATCGTGATGTGTAGTGGTGTGGCATTTTGTCCAATAAAGTGTCCGCGAATGCATAAACAGCGAGAGAGTCTCGCCGCACTTTGCAATTACGGGGGTGTGGACGAAACCTCCTTCACTTTTGGAATACACTGCAAACGCGAACGGTGGCTTCATCCCCTCTTGGAATTCACGCTGCCTAATATAACGCTTTTTGGTTCACCGAAATATCCCATTTCAACGTGACAGATATACGAGATTGCAAGTAGATATTCCAACAACTCAGTGACGCATTATGAAAATTGAATTCGACTGAAGAAACATTAATTGAAAATTTCAATTCACCATTAAATAGAAATCCCCTATTATTTGTTATTCCAGTAATTTCTTTTAGGACCACAGAAAAAAAGAGAAGTAAAAAAAAGGTGACTGCAGCCATTCAGAGAAAATTATAGCCCTACAGCTACAAAATTGTGTTATATCAGTATCGATTTCAGATTTTATAATTTCACAAAGTCAGAATTCTCACGAGATTCTTGACAATTTTAATTCTAAGTATTCTCATACGACAGTGTAATTTTGTAAACAGTTTAATTGTCATAGCTACAGAATTTTAAAAGTTTGCGCCCTTTTGAGGGTTTACATGAGTTTTGAAGGTTAAAAAAGCTTATTTTCTCTTTTTTATATAATGAATCAACTGTTTTACTTAATACTTTAAGCATATAGAAGAGCAACATTTAAACAATATTTTGTAAAATTTTCATTGAACATTTTTGGAAATTCAGCTGGTGGAACCTGATTTTCGGATACCCTCAAAAAAGTGTCCTCGTGGTTGGCAGGATAACTCGTGACAGCTTTATGTAAAATTAAAAAATCAAATTTTATCTGGCACTAGATAAGTATAGCTCTCGATTAAATGAAGGATTTAGGGAAAAAATTGAAATTTAATTTTTTGCAGAGTTGTATGCAAAACAGTACGATTTTTTGTACTATGTATTTACCCTACGTATAGTCTGTCATTTAAAAATTAACTGTCATTTAAAAAAAAACTTTGT